>OY998142.1:17482693-18051450 GCA_963921925.1 Sphagnum tenellum | reverse complement strand
TTTCCATATTAATTTCCACATTAAAATATTTTCACAAGTGGAAAATGCCTTGTACCCCTTACAAATATACAACATAAGATGTTCAAAAAATTGTTGTTATATTTCATCACCTTGTTTTGTAAGGATTTGTTGCACCAAAAATGACTTAGATTGTTTCTTTCCTAACTACTGACTATGTTTTGCCTCAACAACTTTTTTAACAATGACCAAGCTTCTTTAAATAGAAAACCTTGGATATGTGTATATTCAATTTGGGTTTTCATAAGAATGTTCCCATTAAACTTGTTGTATTTAATAACAAAAATTCATAAATGAGTAGACCAATGGCATAAAACATTGGCACATGCTTGTTTTCTTATGTTATACATTACAACATCTACATGTTTTCAAGATCTTCAAGTAAGCTATCATTGACAATAAAAGAACCCTAGCAAATTGCTCTTCAACTACGTGGCTTCCAAGTTACAATGTGAACTTTTATAGCCATAAGTTGCATAGCCTCAACCTAAGCATAATTAATTATAGTAGTTTGCATTATATATGCACATTTTCAACATTTAACAAGCTACCATGCACATTAGAAGTTGGAATTAAACAAAAATTTCAACCTTGCTAAAACCTTCTTCACCCGTGGCATTAGACATGACCTAACACCTAATCACAACAACTTGCAAACTAAACAAAAAATTACAATAGAATAAAACAAAGATAAATGAAACTACTTATCCATTGTGATTGAAAGATTGTGAATGCATGGAAAAGTTGCGTTTGCAAATTGTAAAATGAAAACAAAACACAAAAGAACAAGGAAAAATTAGGCAAAGAAAAATCTTGCAATGCAAATGGAAATCAAAGTGAAAACTCTACTTTAAGAATGTGAAGACCGTACATTGAACTTGTGTAAAGTGCACAAAGGTTGAAAATTGCGAAGGATAAAAACTCCAAATTCACACTCACAAAAAAGTTGCAATGCTCAAGATCAACATGACAAGGCTGAAAAGGCAATGATCTTCATGCTTGATTTTGAAATGTGAAGACCAAAAAGGAAATAATGTTCTAGGTCGATTCAAAATCACTTCTCCCAAAAACTTAGAAACCATAAATTGACTTAAATTCCAAACTCAAAACTCAAGAATGCATTTCCCACAATAAAAAATAATGAGAATTAACTTGAACTCTAGACTCAATTCTCAAGAATACCTCTCCCAGAAACACAAAAACCACAAATCAAATGACCAACTTTTCCAAAGGTCCAAGTTACAAAGATGTTACTAACTTGTAAATAAGAAAAAATTCATACTTCTGACAATGAGTGAAGCAAATTGAACTTTGCCTTCATCGTTGCTTGGAAAAAAACACAAAATTTCTAACCTAAAACCTAAAACTCTAATGGGAAGCTCAATATCCAGAATCTAGACCCCTTAAACCCTAATTGTAACATAAGGATATGCATGTGCATATCCACATAGCTGTACCTTTAGCAGATATGAATATTTAGCTATTTGTATCCAAGGGCCTTAGTAACATCAAGAGACAAATATGAACAACAATAGTGGCACATAACACATATTTAATGATTATTGGTCAAAAGCCACTTCTACGAGATATGAATAACTTTGGATGTTAAAAAAAAGAAAAATTAATTAAGATATGGATCTATACATATCTGGCTATTATTTGAATTTTTACACATACATAGAAGACACTGATTATGACTCTCAATAGGAGCTAATGGGGCTGGTTAGCATCTTTGAATGTGAGAGTCTAGTTGACAAAAAATAGTTGGCTCTTTGAAATCTCCACAGGAAGAACACTCTTAAGCACAACAATGTCAAGGTGGTTTTGGATTCAATACAAAGAGTTCAAAATGCACACTTTGTAACTAGGGTTAAGTATATTGCATTTAAGCCTCATATGGGTCAACACAAACTAGTGAAAATTTGACCAGCCCATGCATATTCTTGCCTTCATTGTCCATGCAAGTTCCATTTTCCATGCATCTTGTTTTTCCCTCCAACTCTACAAGCATGCAATGCACAATTGGGGGCATTAAAGCATATACTTGTTGGTGGGTGTTGTGTTTCACTCTGGCTATATGGATCAAACATCATATATGAGCGCTTGTTGTCTCCCATCTTTGACCCTTGTTGCTCTCTTCATTATAAAGACCTCTGATTTTTTAAGTGTAATTGGAGGCCATGTTACCCAACCTGGTTTTACTCTGCTGCTTCAGAAAGCAGAATGTTCATTGGGACCCTCTCTTTATGCAAATCTTTTGCTAGGGTTGGTTCTACTTAGAAGGGTACACCCAGCCTTCTTTAGGGTCTCATTAAGGCTCATTCCAATTTGGGGCATTTTTGCTTCCCTTCACCTCTTGGTTTTTCTCTTAAGACTCATTCCATGAATAGTAGTGTGGCCTGTGCTGTTGGCCCAAGTATTACCACATCCTCAACTGATTTTTCCTTCCAAAACCTTGGAATAAATTCCATTAATTCCTGCTCATCAAGATCTTTCCAACAACACCAAAGGCACATCCCAATTCCTCCAAAAAAAATTTCAACTTGTGGCAAATTGCGACAAGTATTCGTTTGATTTCAAGTTTTTTTTGGGGGCATGGTTTCATATTGGAGGTGTAGACCTTGTGGTTTCTTAGTTCAAATCCGAGACTCATTCCAAGGACATTGTGAGGCTATGAACATTTGGAATTGGGAATTTTGTGCTCAATTCTTGATATGGCCCTAATAGTCTCTAACATATATCTCTTGTTAACTTGGAGAATGTCATGATGTTTTTGTAACTCATTTTCCGTGTTTGCGTGACAAGATTATTATGGTTTGTTTGGTTCTACATTACCCAATGTTAAAAGTACTAATTAGATGAAGATCACATTGGTGTTGTGACTTCATATGCCCAATACATAATCCTTTGAATGTCTTTTTACCTACTAACTGTAATTCGATCGTTAGTTGTTCTCAAACAAATCTATTGGGCACCTGTTTAATGGTTGGGGTTGGAAACAAGTAAATAACTAAACTTGGATGTGATAAGTTTTTGTGCAAGCTCACATACAAAGCACAGTTGGGGATGCTCAAAGTCTTTTGTGATTGCACACATTGCATCTCTATGCATGCTTTGCAAGCTAATCCACTTGTAATTTTCCTACGAATTTTCAGTGGTATTTTCAAGTTCATCATCCATTTCTTGTCTCCATCCTTGTATCTTTGTTTTCATTTCAAATTAAGAAGAAACTAATAAGCCTCGTTACATAAACATCCATAGAACTGTGTGCAAGTGAACACAATTCAACACATAATCTACCCTGACGCTCAGTGTTGACACATTAAAGTTGCTATATTGACATAGCATACATAGTCTGGAATCATGCCCTTGCATTATTTCTTTAAAAGAAAAACAAGATTGAAAAACTTCTGCTCTTTGAAGGAAGATTCCCATAAGGGAATGAAACCTTGGAACACCCTTTCAAGGATCAAAAAAGGATACTTCACAACACTCGCAAGGTTCAGAAATAGATGTAAAACAAAGGAAACAAAAAACTGAATAACTGAAATCTTGTCCCAAAGATGGAGATTTAGAGTTTACACAATCTAAACAAGTTCTGAGCAGATTGAAGAGATTGATAAGATGCCAAGAACCGATCATTAAGGTTGTACAGAGTTCCCTCTCCTTTGGCATTTGCTGGCAATGCATTGAGTGTTACACACATTCTTGTAAGATCACAAATTCATTCAATCTTAAAAAACCTTGTCTGTTTTTGCAACCTTTGTGCAGAAACCAAATCAACAATGGGAGGTTCAGAATAGATGTGAAACAGAGGCAGAACTTATGAGTGATCTCCACCTAATATGGAGATTTGGAGGTTATGCAATCTACAAGTTAAGAGCAGATTTAAAACATTGATTAAGATGCAACACAATCATAAAGACATACAGAGCTTCCTCTCTTTTGAATTTGCTCTGGTAATGCATTGAAAGTTATGCCAGTTTCAAAGATTGTAAAACTCATACAATCTCAGCAAACCTTGTCTACTTTGCATCCTTAGCAGCAGCAGAAACACCAAATGAAGAACACTTGGGAGGATGCAGAATAGATATGAAACAGAGGCTTAATCAATGAGATTCCTGCCCCAAAAAATGGAGATTCAGAGGTAACATCTAGGATTTTTTTAAGAACGGATTCAAGACAGTGGATTCAAGACATTGACAAAGATGTAAAACTATTTGTGAAGAAGACCTACAGAGGTGGTATCCTCTCTGCATGTAATTCACTGGGCAATAATGCATTCCAAAGTTGTCCCATTTCTAAAAGGATAGTAACTGCCGCATTCAATAATCCCAAGCAAAACTCTGTTCTGTTTTTGCATCCATACTTCTGCGCAGCAGAAACCAAAAAATCACTGGGCAAGGAGGTGAAGAAGAATTCCCAAGTTCTCAGGTGAAACCTCTATCTACTAGAATCAACGCCCCTCTTCATTGAACTTGGTTTGCTTTTCTGCTATGGAACAACTTTTGAAACTCAATTCCCAAAAGAATGGTGGTCTCCTTTGGGAAACCACTCCAACAAATCAAACTTCCAACAACCTGTAGAACCAACCAACCACCCACAACAGCCAAGAAGAAGCTTGGACATTCAGCAGTAAGGGTTTAGGGCTTAGGGACATTCACATTCTTATCAAATCTTCACCACCAGAGATGAAAACACCAAAGATGTTGGCATCCCATGATGTCTTATGGTGCAAATCCACGTGCAGTGAAGCAGAAGAAGACGAAGAAGGTTTGCAAATATGGTGTAAGCGGCAAGATGGAAGGGTGTGATGATGGCAAGAGGAGAAGGAGCTTCTGGGGTTTGGGGTAACAGAAAATGCGAAACTGCGGAGGAGCTCATCAAGCAAGCAAGAAATCGTTCTTCTTCAGTGCAGCTCTTCCTCCTTGTTTGTCTCGATGACAACATCTGAAGTTGGGTATGCAACACAAGTGAGAACGTAACCCGCTTTCAGTTGCGCTTCGTCCAAGAAGCTGCCATCAGACTGGTCCACAGTCCCTTCCTTAATGAGACCCGCACAAGAAGAACAGCCGCCGGAGCGGCAAGAGGAAGGCAAAAAATCCACACCTCGTTCTTCCGCTGCGTCCAGAATGTATTCGTCATCCGGCAACTCCAGCACCGTCTCCTCGCCTGTCGCCGTTCTGAGCGTCACCTTGTAAGAAGCCATGCAAGTCACTCGTCCTCTGCTCGCTCTCCGCAGTCCAAATGCGTCAATCAACGAAACTTTGCTTCTCCTCCTCCTCATGCTCCTCCCCTCCTGCACTACTACCGAGGCGGCTGCAGAAGAAGCCGGATGCCGCAGCGAGGATGATGATGATGACATCCCCCACAACGAAGTTGCACACAGAAGAGATCCTGCCATTTCTGCTGTTCCTTCTCCTTCGGTGCGTCCGTTACCTCTATTGCTTTGCTTCTTCTTCTTGTACTTCTTCCTGTCCGTCCTCTTATGTTTTTCGGCAGCGACAACGGGGTGACTTGGTACCCTTCCTGGTGCGGAAGCTTCTAGGTTTTGGGGTTTTGCAGGCTTCTAGGGTTTCGGAAACCACTGCCACACGACGACGCACTCTCTGTTGTGCAAACGTACCACTGCCTGCAAATGGACAAGAAACTATGAAGAATCTAGAATGAAACAGGGAGGAGGAGGTTTGATGGTGTGCAAGTTCAGATAACCTTCACCATGGGAATCTTGGCCTCTTGGAATGCTTACGTGCTACTTGCATGCTTTACCTATGGGGGCCACTTGCAGAAGGTGTCGTTTCCTCTCTTCGTCTAGCTTTGTCTCTGTCTCTGTCTCTGCAAGCATCCAAGCTTTGTCATCTATCTCTCTTGTCTCTTCAAGCATCCAAGCAACCTATCAATCAATCAGAACCTTACATGAAACTTATTACCTTAACCAGTTTGTTTGTTGTTGTTGCACACCATTCTGTAGTAGAAATCATGTCTGGGAGGAATAAACATGTGCAACCAACCAACCAACCCCCCCACGTGGCTGCCAGTGTTGCTGTGCTTTCTTTGGCTTCTGAATTCAACTGGAATGCCAAAGGGCTTGAGTGCAGCAATGTAGATTGAACCCAAACGCACTTGCATTCCATCATATGCACTGAGCATGAGTAAGCTCATAAATTGCTGCATGGAAAGCTTGTAAGTGCTGCTGTAGGTAGGTATATAGTTTCCTGTTTCAGATTCCCTAGGGTTTTGCAAAGATTCTAATGCTCTCTAATCATCATGGGACCAGGTGGTTGAATGCTTGGAGGGAGATGCAGTTTACCCCATACATGTACACCACAATGCAAGAAGAAACAGATTGCAGTTCAGAGGTGAAGAAAGCCAGTAAACCATGGCTTAGAGCCATGCTGGAGTGTTGGGGACAAGGAAATGCTCATCGATACCAGTGAACCACAAGTGATTGACCACTTCAATGATGAGTAAGTACATCAGAACCCTACCACCACATTCAAACAGGGTAGTGGTTTTTCCTCGAATCCATTGCTGATGATGCTCTTGATTGCATGACACCGTTGTAGTAGCTGGGAAATTGAATTTGCTTACAAAGCTGTTATTGTCAAATGATCCACCATTTTAGATACCTGGTGGATGAGAATTAGGGTTTAGGGTTTAGGCACAGAGCATTCTGCAGTAGTGTTCAAGGCATCAGTGGAGCAAGCAGTCTCCCAAACCACAAGTGCAAGTCTGTGCTTGAAGTTTTTAAACATCAACAAAATGCACAGGCCCCACAACTGTGCAAAACCTGTGAGAATAGGGGTCTCTTTGCCAACAACTCTTTGTCAAATTGCTTGATCCAGATGCATTTGTGGGCTCTAAGCAATGGTTTTGCAAGTAAGGACTCTCAAGTATATTAAGGGTTTGTGTATGTCTTGTGTGTGAATAAATACTGGAGGCTTGTAAAAAATCTGCTGAACTGGGGGATCAGGTCACAGAATATTTCAATGGTGCTACACTGACAATGGTTGGATTTATAATGTATATGAAGTATGTGTTTTGGTCAGCTGGACAAACAAAATCACATCCAGGAATCCACTGGAAACTTTGAGCATTCATGTCTGGTGATGAGGCAGTAAGAACATCTCCACCAATGCTCAGTATGTCACCCTGCACTGGAAATCTTGGATGAGGTATAGCAGTCAAATCCAGTGAATCCAATAGAAGACTGTTGTGACCCTGGAAAAATTTACAGCTTTCAGAGCTCTGGAACAGTCTAATAAACACAGTCAATTCATATTTATTGACTGGTCCTTGTGTCTGATTGGGTAGATAGTTCGATTGGTCCAGGTGGGTTGCTATTAGTAGTCTCCCACCTATTTGTAGTCCCAGTTTCAGTTTTATGGGTTAGGTTGGAAAGAAGTAACTAATTAAAAGTTTAATGTGAAAAATATTTTTGCAGAGTGGCATACTGAGCACCTCTAGAGATGCTCTATATAGCAAGGCAGCAACATCAAAGAACTCGGGATCCAGTCAAGGGGATGAAAATATACAGACAACAAGGACCCATTCTCAAGGTCCAGACATTGACACCCATGCCCTAGGTATTTTTTTAATAAGTTTGCTTGTTTGCACAGGAATATCATAACAATTCGAGTCTGATTGACACGTTCCTGATTTTCCTTGTACATCTGTGATTTTCACGAGTGTGAGATGGAGGATGTTATTGTGGGGAAAGTTGGAGGTCAATACATCACTGTCCACAATAATATGGCATGAACAACATTAGTAAACAAGTTCATAGAAATACTTTGATGAAAGTGAAGTATGTGACGGTCCCCCCAAAAATTGCAACAAATGCGTGTTTGATTCAACACTATCTGATTAGTGAGGCAGGGTTGTATTATTGAAGTACAAGGATAACTTCAGTATGAATTATTTGGAAATTTTAGAACTAAAGAACCTCTGGTTCTGGCTTTTTGAAAACTTTCAGAATCAAATAACATTCAGCTCTATTTAAAACTCTCAAAGAATTGGCAGTTTTCAAGAAGAAATTGGGGTTTATAGCAGGTTATTTGAATAGTATCTTTTGAAAACCATGATCATATAGAACCTGGCTCTTTGATTATTTTAGAACCATGGTTGTGGAATTGAAGAAGCACCTTGAGAACTAGCAAGGGTTTGTGCCATTTCTAGTTCCTGTCCAACACTGAGTACCTATACTGGCTAAACAATTTTTTGTATATTGCCTTTTATGGTTACCTTCCAATGCAAGACCTTGAACATAAGGGAAAAAGGTTCTTCATAATGCCAAATCATCCTAACATCACAGTACTAGAATAGCCCGTGCCCTTGGCCTAAGTGTGAACTACTTACCCAACTAGATTTTCCTTCCAAAACCAGTTTTTGTAATTTAATTGAATTTACAACGACAAAACTACTCAAAATTCAATATCTTGCACATCTCAGATCTAAACATTTCCAAATCACCTTGATTAAATCCTACACATAGTAGGCTTTTCAAAAATACAAGGAGTGCACCCAAATTCCCCTATAATTTTTTTGTTTTGATTTAAATGAATCTTTAGTGAAAACAAATTTCAATATTCAGTACCTTTTCAATCACAGGTCAAAACACTATGAAACCAACTTGGTGCACCCTATTAATGGAGGGCTTTCCAATGGTACAAAGAGTAGGACAAGAGGCACAATGGTTTGGGAAATCTCAACATGACAAACAAAACATACAACTAGCTTCCTTTGTACATACATAGATTGATTTAAATCAATTTTGATGACTATCAAATTGTAGATGCAAACCACCAAAGTTGTCTTTACAATAAGAAGGCAATGTTATTTGCAATCAGTAAAATTAGGTTGATGTATATTTCATGTTTTTTTTTTCCACATAATTTTTAGGGATAAAAAGTTTTGATTCAAAGGAAATTCTCCCATGCTAGTGTTAATCACCTCAAGGCTTGTTAAAGGGAACATTGGTCTGTGCAAGTAAATGGCACATGGTAGACTTATGTTAAAATGTTGGAATTTGTTTGTGTGCTTGTGTTTTTGAATTCAATGTTCAAACCATGTGATGATTTTGTTTTTTCTTACGACTCCTTACTTTCTTATGAAGGAATTGACCATTGTATATCAATAATTATATTTTTTTATAAGGATACCTACGAGACAAGCTTGGTGTCCACAAGTCATCAACATCTAGATTGTCACAAGGTCACATGGTCTCATTATTAAAGTTTCATAACCTTACACAATTCCCAACATTGATCAACAACCCATGGAACAAGATGCCATTTATAATTGATTGGTTGATATAAAATCCAAACATACAATCACACTTCTGGGCAATTTACTCATAAATGACATCCATAAACCTCCACCATAAAAGTTAACATTAAAAAAAAACCTATAAATTCAATTTGGAGCGTGTAATATAAAATATTGTAGTTTATTTAGCTTAGTCATCAATCATGAACAAACTTCATTTTAAAATGTTCATAGTTCATCCATCATCATTTAAATCCATTATCCTCCATCTAATAAACAAAAACATATGCGAAACTTTGCACCAAAATCTTTCCAATTGTGTTTCATTTTCCATGTATTTACACATTATGAATTGAATTTCATCTACATACCATGTTTTTATACTTAGAGTTCAATCTCATGTTTGTATGTAAGGTTAGGATTATGTTTAAGTTTGTTTTGTTATAATTTGTCATAACATCCTACCCATTGACAATTATTTTGGTCCCAATAGGTCTCGAGCCCATGCCCAAACACATTTCCGTGAAGAGTTGAATTTTTCTCACCACATATATTGGAAAGAAGACTTTGACAATGTTTGAATGGTACGTTGTAGCCATTTCCCCCATGTAAATTGCCCTAAATATCCTAATGAGAACACTCTTCCCCTTCCTCTTTTAAAGAACTTCAACTATGGACTAAAAATCAAGATCACAATCAGTCTACAAGAATCATGGAACTAGATTCCCCCTTTTCAATCCTTTTGGGGCTTTTGAAAGTTTCTTGTTCAACAACAAAAGAGATAGATGTCAAAAATGTCATTAACAATCACAATACACACCACTCAAGAGGGCAAATGGACAATTTGTGACAAAAAAACAACCAAAAAGAAAAATACTTCATAATTTATTATTCAAAAGGGAACATCATTACATCCCCCTTTTCCATACTTTTCAAAAAGTAAAACAAAAGGCAAAGTATCACATCCACTAAAGAAAAAGGACAATATGCTTACATAAGGTGATACCTTTCTTAATGGTGCATGGTAGGTTTTTGAACTAATTGTAAAGTGGAAATCCACATTTTTTGTCACCTCTTCTCACCTAACATACTAGTACAAAGATGTGAGGCTCTACTAATCCACTAAGTTTTGACACTTTCTTTTGTCAATACCACCCCAAGCAAATGCTAATTGCAAGGGCACCTTTGGGTAACAACTTTTGTGATGGCAACATGCTCAAGTTGTCACCATCCGTATGCAACCCATACTTCTACTTCCAAAAGGCATATTAAACACCCATGAATACTATATCAAAATTAGTGGAGGATATAGATAATGATTCTATTACCATGTTCACTAGAATTATAGAGGCATCCATAGGGACCCATTTCCACATACATGGCAAGAACATCAGATAAAATCAGTTAGGCCCAATAATTGCAGATAAAATTCCACCAGCTAATGAGACATTCTTAACCACAAAACATGGCTCACAGGATTCACATGAGAAAGTTTCCATGACTTCCTTGTGCAAATAAAATTGGACAAGGCTTCCACACATTTCTATGGAAGATAAGAGGTAAACATTGAAGTTGAGGTTGACATCCCAAAAAGAAAAAAAAAGGGTTGAACTAAAGATGGTCCTATGTTGAGAGCCATCTAAACTCTTGTAGACCAACTACGTAAGGCAATTAGAGTTGATTTTGTGTTGTTTGGAGATTTTCCCATGACCCCATGGGAAATCCATGGTCAAGGTTGTTGCGGTTGACACTAGAGTACACACAACCTTTTTTGTGTGAGAGACTAGTTCCTTCCCATCTCTTTTGTTGTCATTTATTTCTATTTTCTTTTTACTTTTGCAATTTGGACCCACAAGGCCCTCCCTAACTCCTCCCCACCATGCAGAATCATAGCATCTTTTGCTTACTTGCAGCGGTGGAGGGAATCCAGTGTATAGTGTTGACTTCTATGTTGTTTGTAGAGCAACTATAGAGGAGAAGAAGAAGATGGCAATCTGCAGGTTCTGCTGATAATGGGGAAGTCTTCTGGCAGGTTGCTGCGATGTCAGAGAAGACTCCAATTTGTGGTGGGTTTCAAGTGGGTGGGAAGGTAGAGGAACTGGAAGCTCAGAAACAGATCAAGTGGCATCACATGAAGATGAGGGATGATGGAGGGTCTAGGGGAAGAAAGAACAGGAGATCTTGGCCAGGTGGAAAACTAAAGAGGGCAGGTCATATCCTGGCAATGGTTGCGATTGTGCTGTTAGTATTCTTTGGAGCCTCAACACCCCACCATCTTCACTCTGGGTTCCTTCATGCAAAACTAGGTCTATTTCTCACCAACTGACTTTTGCAATCTCCTAATCAAACTGAGAGTCTAAGATCATAGGCTACAGATTTTTGCCAGAGCTCTGTGTGGGATGTTGGCTTTTTGTAGAGGTCAACGTGTATCAATTGGCTTTGACATACAAGTCCTCACCGAGACTATGGTGCACTTTTACAAACTGTGTAGGAAAAAAATTGCAAGTCTCAAGCTAATCAGATTGCAGATGCATGGACAATAGTGAGCTCCTTCACCTATGCCACAAGAGATGCATTAACCTATCCTCACCTATGATGATGAACCATCATTGAACCTTACGCTACACTCAATTGCAGCTTGGATTTCCTGAGATCGCATCTCTAGAGTCATATGGTCATGTTTACATACCTCTCTTGGCCTGACCTGGGGCTTAATCTTGGCACCTGCTGCCATTCTGCAAAACAACCTGCCAACACCAGTCAAAGTGAGGTCATGGGTGTAAGCTACTTTAATGGGAACTAAAGCTCACTGAGAGAGTAGATAGAAATCATAGCTCAGATCTGCAGATAGTTTTGTCTGGTACAGTGGTGGCATTGAGACCAGGGCTAGGATTCTCTTTGTGCAAGCAGAAATCATGTCTGTTGTAACAAATGTTGTCTGAGCCTCCATCACAACTGCCATGGCAGCTTGGAGCCTACTTGTTCTTGAGTCAATTCAGTAACAAATAAGGTTGGATAGACAATATACTTTTACATGCATTAAAGATGGTGATATACCAAATACAGGAGACAAACTTGCTAAACGTTGCAATTCTGCTGAACAGAAGAAGTCATAGAGAAAAACTATACCAAAGCAGGCTTGAAGGAGGAGAGGCTTGGACAGGAGGTATTTAATTGTGACCGCTCACACTTCCGTACAGATGTATGCAATGTGCGAGGCAACATCCGCATGAACAGCATCAACCACACCTTTGTGTTGTATGCTGTTGATAGCAGGACTAATTTGGGGGAAGAGAAGGTAAAACCATATACCCGGAAGTGGGAGAAGAGCTGCATGGACACTATACATGAAGTTACATTGCAGAGCATGCCAGCATCCCAGACAAGTCCCATTGTATGTGATGTGCAACATCATGTGCCAGGTGTGGTGTTCAGCACAGGAGGTTATACTGGCAACTTATACCATGAGTTTCATGATGGCCTCATTCCACTTTTCATCACTACTCAACACTTGAAGCGTGAGGTGGTGTTTGTGATCTCAGAGCTTCATGATTGGTGGTTTACAAAGTACAAGAATGTCATTCAAGAAATGACAAATTACCCGCTGATTGACTTTGAGAGAGAATCCCATGTGCACTGCTTTCCAGAGCTTACAGTAGGGCTGCACATTCACGGAGAGCAGAGCATTGATCCCATGTTAATGCCTGATCATAAGAGCATTTGGGATTTCCAAGCACTCCTGCGTCATGCCTACAGACCATCATCACATGAGAAACAAGAGAACTGGCAATTGAAGGCCTCCCCTGCTAAGGGGATGCCCCAGCTCACCATACTCATTCGCCCACGCACACGGGTCTTACTAAACATTGGGCAAATTGTGGAGGTAGCAAAGAAGGTTGGATTCCAGGTGAACCTCTTGAAGCCTTTACGCGAGACAGAACTGAAGAGAGTGTTTTGGATGTTGGACAAGAGTGATGTCCTGATGGGTGTACATGGCGCAGCACTAACACATTTCCTATTTATGCGACCGGGATCTGTGTTCATCCAGATTATCCCACTTGGCACTGATTGGGCAGCATTCACATACTATGGGGAACCAGCAACAAAACTTGGACTCCAGTATTTGCCTTACAAAATTGAAGCTGCTGAAAGCTCTCTTAGCAGTAAATACAATTCAACCGATCCCATCCTTACAAATCCAGCCAGCATTGTCGAAAAAGGCTGGTGGGAAATGAAGAAGATATATCTGAACGCACAAGATGTTCAACCCTCTCTGTTACGAATGAAGAAACTTTTGCAAAAAGCAAAGAGCTTGATACATCCTTAAAAACTGTAGTCTACTTCAGATTAGATCTCAGACCCTAAACCCTATACATTGGAACTTTGCAAACGGAAATTGATGATCAAGTGGGTACAATCCTTAGAGCGGCTCCAGCAGTGCTCAGTATGTGACCCTGGAAATAAAATTTTGATGAAGAAAATTCAAAACATGCTGGTTTGTGTCAACAAGATGGTTTTGGCCCTGCATTTTTGCACACTTTGCTCAGGCTGGCAAAAGGCACAGCAAAGCCTAACACCTGCCAGAGAAGAGTGTAACAAATATGATCTGACTGACTGTTGCTCCCTGTTTCTGATTGACCAATCATAATGATTGGTCTAGGTAAGTTGCTATTAGTAGTCTCCCACCTGTTTGCAGTCCCAGTTTTAGTTTTATGGGTGGGGTTGGAAAATAGTAAATAACTAAACTTGGATGTGAGAAATATTTTTTGAAGGATCACATGCTGAGCACCACTAGAGCTGCTCTTATTATTCTTCTGTTGCTTCATGATGATGATCATGATGATGCTGAACTGCATATACATTCTATCCTCTTCACGAGCCGCAGCAACCTCCCTCCAACAGGTGGGTGCTTTTGGATACTTTGGCCAGAATATGCAGAAATTTGAAGCAAAGAGCACAAAAAAGAAACTTGTTCTACCACAAGAGTTGGAAAAGAGATTCAGATTGTGAACCTGTTGATGTCATGGGTAGTGGAGGAAGTGGAGGAAAACTAGATCGCTCGAATCAATCCATGGATTTCCGTCCACATGGAGAAGGGAGAGTTGTTGCCTTGCTCTCCTCCTACTTCATATGACCCCTAAACCCTAAACCTGTACTCCAGCACAGTGAGTCTCCATTGGAGCTCGCAAATGTGAACCCATTCAGTCCAAAGATGTATATGACACTACAACAAGAAGGAAATCTTCTCCTGATAGGAAATCTTTTCTCCCAGATTTCCCAGCAGCAGCAAGCTGAGATCCAATCGCACTGCGCGCGAGATTTAGGGTCCAAAGCTTGGAATGCTTGGATTTCTAGAATGCATGTTCCGAGCTTGGAATGCTTTTGGATTTCCAGAATGAACGTTCCAAGATGGAATGCTTGGATTTTCAGAATGTACACCTTCAAGCTGGAGTGCTTGGATTTCCAGAATATCTATTCTGATCTTGGAATGCTTGGACTTCCAGAAGGTATATCCTGACTTGGAATGCTTTGATTTTCCCAGAATGCATATTCTGAGCTTGGAAATTCTTGGATTTTAATAAAGTATAAATTTTAAGCTTGGAATGCTTGGATTTTCCAGCATGGGAATGTGATGCTTTGGAGTGTGCCGATTTTCCAGAATGTATAGTTTCAACCTTGGAATGCCTGGGTTCACAAAATGTATGTATTCAACATGGAGGATCAACAAGTGTTGTTTGATTTGTTCTTGGTTTTGAAAAAGCCTTTGATTTCAGTTGTGACTTTATTCTAATTTCATAAATGTCTGATGTGGTTTTGAGAATGGTTGGTTCTTTGAATTTGTAAAACTGCCAAAACATAAGGTAGCAATTGCTAGCAACTAGATCAGCCAAAACAGAACAGGTGTTCTTTTGAAATTAATGTGAGACCTAGAAGAGTTTCATATGAATGTAGAATGAAGAGTATGAGGGTGAGCCTAAAAATTTAACCTATAAATTGAATTCTTTTCAGCACTCTAAAGTCAAAAGAAAAAAAAAAGTCTTATTTCAAATTGGTTACCCATTTTAGAGTTTGGAAATTGGTAGGGGGTCAAAACGTAGGTTTATTTTTCTCCTAATTATTCTCCTTTCAAAAATCCTCTAATATTTTGATGATAGCATATCTTGATGGGTGTTTAGTGGGTATCATACTCCAAAGAGACCAGTTGAGTGCATAAATCTAAAATTTTTGAGGGATCTCATTCCAGCATAATAGTCCTACTATGTCAAAACATTTTTCAAATTAAATATCAACTTGGTATCTACTATTTCATGATGATATTTTGTTGAAAAGACAAATAAAAATTGAATTTTCTTCTCCTAGTTCTAGGACGAAAAACTCAAAACTCTTTAATAGTGTAGCCATCTCTTGAATCATAATCTAGAACTCAATGTTGGAAATAGATTTGAAATAGTTCAAATCTATCTAACACAATTTTGGATGCATTAGATAGATTTTGAGTTACTCAAATGGCCACCCTGAAACAATGAGATTGCATTGTGCCAAGTGCAAAGTCAATCAATATGAAATGCAAAGATCTACTACCTGAATTACTTGTAGTAACATGGCAAGTTCAATGTTCAGTGTTAAAATAATTATTTCACTGATTACTTCACATTGAAGATTCCCAGTGGAAAAGTAGAACATTCAAGAACATTCTAAAAGTTTCTTCATTTTCCTTCACAAACTTTTTTTCTTGGTTTTTTTGAAAGAGAATCCTTTTCAAAATGTGAACATTTCTGACAATAATATAATTGGTGTCTTGGCTGGAAAGGTCGTAGTAGGGTAGTTGTAAGTATACAGGAGAAGCTGATCCCGCTTGCTGAAAACACGTTTCTTCAGGCAGGTAAGGGAGCTGAAAATATAAAGGAAAAATCCAGGCAGTGCTTTGCGTCATGATATAAAGCCACTAGGGCTCTTCATGAAGGTGTGATACAATGAACATGACAAAAGCAGATGCCAGAGAGATGATGATAACCCAAAGAAAGATACGGGTAACCCAAAATGGATGTTGATGCTGACCCAAAGAAATATGTGGGCATTTCAAGATGGATGGATGATGATGATGACGGGAATCCCAATTCTATTCCTGGCTTTCCATGGAGCAAGGCATTCCAGAAATTAAGCAACCCAAAAATTTCAGTTTTTCCCCCTAAAAACCAAAGTGCTTATAAATCAATTGGCATGCACTACCTCACACATTCCCTAACATTGTTTGAGAGTAGGTCTTTGAAAGAACATATGACAGTCCAGGACCCTGACGGTTGAGGAGCACAGTCAGGCAATCGGATTTTCAGTGTAAGAATAATCAGACCAATCTCACTCTATTAGGGTTAAATACTTGAGTTCTCACTGAACATAAGCAATTAGATCATACTACCATTGTATGACATCTTCCTAATTCAATCCCAGTCCTATCTATGAATGCCCAAGACATAAATTACAGCTTTTTACCTCCTACCTCATGACACATTGGTCATCTCAAATTGTGACATGGTAATAAATGCTATGGTAATTTGAGCACAACTACATGTTTGCAGCCTAGGTAAATGTAGAGCTCCAGCTCTACTCAGCTTGCTATAACCCACTCTGTTAACTTAACAAAGCACCACAAAGACAGCTGCATTAATTTAAGACTAAGTGCTTTTGCTCCCCAAGTGTATGGATACTGTCTGATTCACTTGATGTGTGCAAAGGTTCACGAACAAGGTGTGGGGCAAATTCATTCATAGAAGACGAGTCCTTTTCTCTAGCAATTGCTTGGCGTTATCAAACAGCTGGCGCATGTGCACAATAGAAGGTCGCACATCTTGACCCTCTAAATATACTGCCTTCATTGTCCACCACCCCTTGTCAACAATGGTGGACGGATTTGTCAGGATAGGGTCTGTTGAGTTGTACTTGTCACTCAGAGAGCTCTCTGCTGGCTCAATCTTGTAAGGCAGATATTGGAGCCCGAGCTTTGTAGCTGGCTCCCCATAGTATGTATACGCAGCCCAATCTGTGCCAAGAGGGATGATCTGGATGAAGACAGATCCAGGGCGCATGAACAGGAAATGGGTCAGGGCTGCACCATGCACGCCCAACAACACATCACTTTTATCCAGTATCCAAAAAATTGTCCTCAGCTCTGTTGTTGGGTCAGGGCTTAAGAGTGTCACATTGAAACCAAGCTGCTCTGCCAGATCCACAATCTCATCCAGGTTCAGCAGAACCCTTGTCCCATTACGCACAAGGATGGTGAGTTGTTTCTTCTCTTCTGTATCAGAGACCTTGGAGCCATCAGAGACAGCAGCAACAGCAGAGACCTCAGGAACCTGCAAGCTCTGTTGCCCAAGTTCCTCAGGTGAGAGTGTATATGCACGGCTGAGAAAGTTCCGGAAATCCACAATACTCTTATGATCAGGCATTCGCAAGGGATCAATCCCGAGCTCTGCATGAATATGTAGACCTACTGTAACTTCCTGAAAACAATGCACATGTGGATCTTCCTCAAAATTCACTGGTGGGTAGTTGGACATTCCCTGTATGATCTCACCATATTTTGAGAGCCACCATTCATGAAATTCTGAGATCACCAAGACAACCTCACGGTTCAAGTGTTGTGTTGTGATGAAAAGTGGAATAAGGCCATCATGAAACTCATGGTACAAATTGCCAGTGTAACCACCAGTGCTGAACACCACACCTGGTACAGTATGTTGGACATCACACACAGCAGCACTTGCAAGGGATGATGAGGGAACACTTTGCAAGATGACTTCATGAACACCTTCCATACAGCTCTTCTCCCACTTGCGAGTATATGGTTTGATCTTCTCCTCTCTCAAAGGAGTCCTTCCATCAACAGCATACAGCATAAAGGAGCGGTTGCTGCTGTTCATGTGTATGTCGCCTTGCATATTGCACACATCTGTGCGGAACTGTGAACGGTCACACTGAAACACCTCCCCCTCAAGCATCCCGGGAAAGCCTGCTTCTGTGGTGCTGTCATTGTCAGG
Organism: Sphagnum tenellum; assembly: GCA_963921925.1. Taxonomy (NCBI): domain Eukaryota; kingdom Viridiplantae; phylum Streptophyta; class Sphagnopsida; order Sphagnales; family Sphagnaceae; genus Sphagnum; species Sphagnum tenellum. Next base: position 18,033,127 of record OY998142.1, on the reverse strand, counting down.
TAACTATGTTTAACTAGATTGCAGTGAGTACATAACCATGAGGTTCTCCTGTTCTGGGAGATCCAAATGTAATCAAGCCCACTGAGGAATGACAACAACATTCAAAGGTTTGAACAACAATGACAAATCTTTGGCAATAACAACAGCATTATTCTCCTGGAGCATTCAGCCAGAACTGGCAATCTCTACAAAGCTTGAGAACACACTCAGGCAACAATCCAAAGCTTTGAACAACAACAACAACAACAACAAATCTTTAGTGACAACAACATTATTATTCTCTTGGAGGAGCATTCAGCCAAACTGGATCTCCATAAAGCTTGAGAACACACTGGATGGTTTGAACAACAATGACAAATCCTTGACGACAACAACAGTATTGGTGTCTTGCAGCATTCAGACAGAGCTGGATCTCTCTACAAAAGCTTGACTTGAGAAAACACACACTCGGGCAAACATCCAAGGCCGCGTCTAAAGGATACACTTCCCCACTCGCACAGGGATGTATGCGATGCATATCCATCGCATGCATCCCTGCGCAAGTGGAAATGTGAAGAATGCTCTCAAATGCAGGAGAAGATGGAGATGTGTGTGTATGTGATACTCACACACAGAAGACACGGACACACAGAGAGACACAGACACAGACCGACAGTTTTTGTGTATGTTTTTGAGAGAGAGAGAGAGAGACGTACCTTGTTTTGTGACAGAGGAAGCAGAAGAACGACGGTGAACGAGGAACAAGGCGCCGAAGATCGCAACAAGAAAGATCCCGAGCATCAAGCGCATGCGAGCAGCCATCTTGAGTGCATGAAAACCGCCACGCGATGATTTCCACCGCCAAAGTCCCCGAGCACCGCTGCTATCGTCCCTCGTGCTCTTCATACCACCAGCACCACTACTACTACTAATAAAACTACCGCCGCTACTAATCCACCTGCTTCTCTCCCTCACATCCATTCGATTTTAAGTCTAGTACTAAGTTCCTCCTCCTCCTCCTCCTCCTCTTCCTCTTCCTCTTCCTCTTCCTCTTACTCGTCCTTCCGGCGATCCTTCCGACTCCTCTCAGACAGAAGAAGAAGAAGAAAACGCTCCAAGTCACCACCTCCCACCACTCCTCCAGCAGCCCTCCAATCCCACCGACGACTTCTTGTTGTTCTGCTTCTTTCTTCTGGTCCTTTGCTGATGCTTCGGCTGCTGCTGTTTTTTCTGATGAGTCTTGGAGTTTGCAAGCGACAACAGATGATCCATGTTTTGGTTCCAAATGCAAGAAACCGTCTGGATATTAAGAGCAGCAGATGCTCAGAGCAGACAGCCATGCAATGCTCCTCCCTCTCTCTCTCTCTCTCTCTCTCTGTGTCAGCGCTCTTTCTCTCTCTCTGACGACACACACACCTACCGCTGACAGAGAGAGAGAGAGAGAGAGAGAGAGAGAGAGAGAGGCGCGGCACGACGACGACGACGACGACGACGACGAAGAAGACGAAGCAAGACGACAGGTGCTATGCCAGTAGCACTGGTTAGTCTGTTGGGAACTTGGCAGACCCAATGGTTCAAAGACTGAACTTGCAGGGTTTTCTTTTTAACCCTGTCTGTACAGACTAGGTACCGTAGAGCCTAGAATAGGGTCAGTTTCCACATGAACAAAACGAATAAATTTTTTTTTCATCCAATTCAAAAATGAATTCATTTTTAAAATTAATTTGGAATTATTATTTCTTCATGATCTACTGTCATCGTGCATCATGCAGTGATTTTATTTTTATTCTTCGTGTCGAATTTTCTCCATATTAATATTGCTATAATATTTTTTTTAATTCCCCAGTAAAATGGTGAAGGGAACTTTTTGGAAAATTTCCCAAAAAATTGTGACATTTTGAGGAAGAAAGTTATGAAATTGCCAACATATTTGGAGGATTTGAGCAGGTTTTTTAGCTATATTCTTTTGAAATTGGGACTTTTAGCTACTATGTTCTAGTGTTCCGCCAATATGCAATAGGATTCTTAGATGTGTTTGGTCTGTTCCCAATGTGTTCTTGTCAAGTTCACAAGGTGTTCCCATCAGGTTGTCAAAGTGTTCTTCAAGTTCTCCACGTGTTCCCTAAGAGGTTCCCAATAGCACCTTCTTCATTTTTTTAAATCACATAGTATTGTTTGGGCATGGTTCCATGTGTATAAGTTGTCAAAGGGGGGCCAAAGGTCAAAAGCATGCCTCTATTTTGGGGAGGGAACATATGTAGGCTTTCTATATTGAGGAGTGCCCAATGTTCAGAAAATAGAGGTGATGGGCCAATCAAATATCTCAAATTTGGCTACAAGTGAGAGAGGAAAGTAGAAAAGCTTTTGAAACCTCACAATATATATTGGCTATGTGCAAAAAAAATCTATGGTTTAAATATGGCAATTTCAACCTTTCAATTTCCTCTAGGTAATAATAGACCTATTTTCGATAACAAGGATATAGTGTTTCTTTTCGAAAAGATGATATTTTGGCTTGTGTGGAAACCTGAGATTAGTTATAGAGTCATGATATCTTGAAGGATTTTGGTTTCTTTGAGAGGATTTTTGTGGACGATTATATTTATTGCATGGTGAAATATTTGATATTTCCATAATTCTTCTTTTGCCTTGAGATACTTTTTAATGTAAATGCCAAGGCCAAAGTGTGTGACACACCCACCTTGTTCAACAAGCATAACCTCTCACCCATCCTTTTTCCATTCATACATAATCTGGACAGGACTTTGGGGAGATGAGTTTTCATCCTTTCATCCATTGTGAAGGAAGGTTACATGAAATTTCATCCACGACGGTTATGTTGTTGCTCTCCAACCTCTGAACAAGTTGGTTACGAGCTGTCGTATTCTTCTGTCTGCATCAATTTGGAACAGACTTACTCAATGGGGAGCGGGGTCACATAATTAGGGTAGCCAAAAACCCAAACCCTAAAATGATGGCATGCAGGAGGAGAGAGGCCTTTGCAATCCATTGTCCCTAACTGGGAATAATCAGGCTTTTTCTTCTGACCAGAATTTTGAGCATCTCTTCATGAAGCCAACAACTCATTCTCTTCCTCTCTACAACACCCATAACTTGTGGAACTAGCTAGAGCCCCACCACCCCCCTCACTCCCCCCCCCCCCCAACTCTGCACTTACTAATTTGACCTAATTGAATTACAAAGCCTGCTTTGAACAACAGGTGGGTAGGAGCAGAATTTCCAAGAGAATATCCAAAATGTATTTCACCCAATATTTCACCCAAAAATGTATTGATGGAAAAGTTAATGGCTGAGATGCATTCTCACACCTCAAGTGCGATGTACAAAAATGATTATGTATGTAGGCTACACATGACAATCTGACAGACGCGGAATCCATAGACTTACACAACCACATAAACTTACACACTTTGTTGGCCTTGCTTGCCTAGGGAGGCAAGGATATATTGTGTTCAGGTTCATTATAGAGTATATAGTAGCTTAATGGATTTTGGCCCCTAAGTAACAGGTCTATTTTTATATGAGGATCTTTGGAAGATGATACTTTGGCTTGTGTTGAAACTTGAGATTGGTTATAGAGTTATGATATCTTGAAGCATTATGGTTTCTTTAAGAGTATTTTTTTGAAGATTATATTTCTGCATGGTGAAATATTTGAGTTTCCATAATTCTTCTTTTGCCTTAAGCTATCTTTTAATGTAAATGGCAAGGCCACAGTGTGACACACCCCTCATCTCCTAATGCAAAACCTAACTGAGAATCTCCACTGGTAGCACTAAACTGGCCCGTACATAGCAAGGAATTCATTGGGTTTAGATATGTAAATATGCGCATGCACATGATACAATGATGTTTAAAAAGGACTACTTTTGATTGGCCCAGGTGATGGAATTTAAGTAGGCTTTTCACTTGATTCCTAGCAATTTTTAATCTGAATGGTTGAGCCAGGGTGAACCAGCACCTACCGTTTTCCATAAAGTCACCACCCTGTCTTTGGGCCTCCTTTCACATGCAAACCTCTCTTTCAGTGAGGTCCTTAAAGTCGTGTATGATGAAATGCTGGAACTCAGTATTCAATACACAAGATTCGAGACTAATTATAGTAGTACCTGTACAGGTAGGAGCAATGAAAATATATGTAGTAGCAGTGGAGGCGCTCAAGAAAAAGGAAAGAGACGGGGTCAAAACATGATGAAACTCAGTTTACCGCCAAAATAAATAAATGATGCTTTTCTTGAGTTTCAGTCCCCCCTGAATGCTAATGTACTTTTTCGCAGGTTTTTTTAAAGATCTGACCCGTTTTTTTGGACCAAACCAAACTCAGGGTTCTGGTGTTGTGTTTTCCTGACTTTACGAAACACTTTAATATCTAACAAAATTTGGACTCAGAGACCCTGATTTGCTCTGGGGATGAAATATTTATAATATTTAGAAGAAACCCAAAATGAACTAGAGGTAAAACCTTTACCTTCCTGAGTAAGGCCTTATTCAGCCAGGATGAACCAGCAACCACATTCGTACCTTCACACCTCTTTGAGTGAGGCCTATTAGTGACCATATTAAGCCCCAAAAATATCTGTCTATGAAGCAAGGTAGTTTGTTTGTTTTGTTTTGTACTTATGAGATCCAGTGAACCGGGATGCTTCAGATAATGTTTTTGGTCTCTTTGGAAAGCTCTCAAGGTGGAAGGGTGCATCGGCTTGGTTTCATGGCATTTGGACTTGCAGTGTAGAAGTTCTTGAATATTGAATGTTTTTTCACTGAAATCTAAATTAAATCGTAGCTGAACGTTTCGGAGGAATTGGAATGTGCCTTTGGTGCTGATGGAAAGATTTTGATGAGCAGGATTTTATGGAATCTATTTGGTAAGATTTGGATTCAGATTGTGGGAGATATTGATTTTTAAGTGATTTATGGCGCTAAAAATTCAAAAAAATTCAAAAAAACCAGGTTTTGGAAGGAAAAATCAGTTGAGGATGTGGTAACACTTGGGCCAATGGTACAGGCCACACTATTAGATCTCAACTAAGAGACCCTGATTTAGTCTTAGCATGGGTATATGTAATATTTAAAAATGCTTTAAATGAATTTTGAGATTTATTGAAGTTTTACGCTTCAACAACTTCATCCTTTTCAAATTCACCTTCAAATTTTTTAAACTTTTTTTCTAGATCTACATCCCTTTCAATGAATTCCACCAAGTTAGATAAAGACTTACAATGTATTCGAGGATCATTAGGCCAATATTTGGTGAAAAAATCAACTTTTCAAAATTTTTAATTTGCAAATGACATCTCTTAAGGTTAGTAAATATTTTGGCCAAAGAAAGAATTCTTTCTATTTCAATTTGAAATCCAACAACACCCAACATATGTTGAACTAAAAAGCCAAATGTAAGAAAGATTGTTTCATGTTTCTACCACCATTGAAGAACACATTTGATGTCTTTAATATCCAATTGATATCTCTTAAAAACCAACAACTCCTTTTTCACAAGCTCTTCCGTTGGTTCACTTGTGCATGTAGTTTGCTCAAATATATCCAAATTGCAATCTTGTTCAAAAACATATTGGTCAACACATTTCCTATCTAACCTTACCAAAGGATACAAATGTTCATGGCATTTCACCAACATAAGATACAAGATTTTTTTATCATATTCTTCAACAAGAACATTGCTCCTTTCCAACAAATGAGGATATCGTACAAAGACTTTTAAACTTGGGATTTAACATTAAAGAGGTCATATTATGAGCTTTCATGTTTTCATATTTCTTCAAGAATGAAAGGAAAGAATCTAACACATTGGATTTCCCTTTTAATGTTAGAGGCTAGCAAAGATAACTCATTAGAAATAATGGAATCATCTTTCATTAAGCTTTCAAATGAAGGAATAATTTTGTTTTCCTTCTTCAAGTTCAAACTCATGAAAATAGCATAATGTAAAGCATCACTAAAGAGCCAATGTCCATAGTATTGGAACACAAGCAAAAAAATTAGAGAATGACAACCCACTATAATTTGATAAATGTGCCAAATTTGAAGTGGAAGCACTCAACTAGTGATTTTCACATCAATCTATGTGCTATAACATAACACAATGGCAGAACAAAATTGTAAGGCCTATTGAAACATAATGACCTTATTAGCAAACTTGCAACACAACCAATAATAGAAAATATAAATTATTTTTCATAATTCAAAGCCTCAAAATCTGTAAAATGTTGAAATAATAATGAAACAAAGAAAACTACTTAGTTTTCATTAGAGTGTTCAATTTTTTGGGGCAAATGTTAGTTTCAACACAAGCCTTGTTCCATTCCTGGCTTATCTTTCTAAATTTCTTAAGCCAAATGATGCACTTTTGCAAATTTACCTGAACAAATTTAACAAAAGCATATTTCAATTCCTTACACCCATTTTCCTTTGCAATGCCATATTGACATGCTTTTGAAAAAACATGCCCAAAGCAAAGTGCCTTGAAAGTTTTTTTCTAAACCAAAATATTCATAGTTTACAATAGCTTTCAATGTAGTAATCATTGCATTGAGTTTGACCCCTTATCTTTGACATAATCAATGATTTTTTTTCCTTAAACCATATTTGTTCAATAATTTTGTCAAACTTCTAGCCAATGTTTGATCAATAGTTTATGTTGCCTCAAACAAGCTAATAGTTATATGTTTTGGCTATTAATCACCACTCAAAAATTTGATCATTGATGCAAAGACATCCTAAGCTCCCTTAGACATCCAAAGATCAAATCTAATTGTTAAAAAAAAACAATCTGCCAATGCAAGAAAAACATATTGTTGACTTGTCTTCTCAATTAACCTTGGCAATATTTCTTGTGAAAATTGCCTTCTAGAAAGGAAATTTAAGTTTTGACACAAGTGCAAAATTAAACATTTTAGCCACATGATCTCCACAAATTGAATTTGTAACTTGTTCTTGACAATAAAAAACCTAGGTTTTGAAAAAAAATAAATTTGTGGCACATTGTTTTTAGAAGGAATCTTTGACAGAAAAAATAAAATAAATTTGACCCACCAAATTGATTTTTTTTTTTTGTTGGTTGTTTTTTTTCTCTACCTTTCAACAAAAAATTTACTTCTTCAAAAAAAAATTTGCAATAACAATGTGCTTTGCATCCACATTTTTTTAAGGAAGTTATTACATTTGTCTTGTAATAAGAAATTAGTCCTTTCCTTGCTTGAATTTTCAAATTTATTCATATTACAAGTTTTTGATAACAAAGGATACAATGCATGATTTGTGTATTCTCAAGGTCAATTTTGGCATTATCATTGATACAATAAAAATTCCAATACAAAGATAATCTTCCATGTGGTTGCCAATTTTTTCTTTGTGCATGCAATTTTGTAAGATGTATCTACATTTTTTCTTCTCTTTCATTTTTTAGATTCCTATTTATTTATGTTTGCACATTTACATTTTCTTCCATATTTTCATCATTCGTACAAATTTCAATTATCTTGTTATTTCCAATCACAACATTTTCATTTGCAAAAGATTGTTCCATCGGTAGTTTTCACAAGAATATTTCTAGAACCAAGGCACAAGATTAACAAACAATTCCAAAAAAATTCACAAAAAAAAAACAGTAAAAATCAAATATTCACAAAGTTTTAGAGTTTAGAAAAAACATTTATAAAAACATGGGTTTAAGGCTAAAGTTTTGAAAAAATTTACAAAAAATGGGGTTGAAGGTTAGGGGAAAAAAATAAATCATTCATATTTTTCTCGTTAAAATTACAAAAATGTATAATGATAAAAAAAAAATTTAAATATTTTTTGGGTTTATAGATATCCTGCACATTAACAAACAAAAAAAAACTACATTTTTACACAAACATATTACAAGATTTTTTTTTAAAATAAAAAATAAATAGAAAATAAATCTAAGACAAAAAAACTATTTAGCAAAAGAAAACAAACAAAAGAAAACTAAGCACCAAAAAACAAACTAACCTTCTCTAGTGGTTGTTGGAAAGCTTGCTTCTTTAAGCTCCAAGTTCCTCCTTACAAAAGAAAAGGGAGGAGAGAAGTACGAACCAACACAAGGTAGTAAAGCAGCAAGGCAATGAAACAAGAAAGGGGGGAGGAGGGATTAGGAGGTACTTGAGGTGCGATGGCAAGCAAGCAATGAGGCAACGGGGCAATGCAACAAAGTAGCGAAGTAGGGTGACGAAGCAATGAAGCAACACAACGAAGCAACACTATGAAACAACAAAGCAATGTGATGAAGAAACACAATGAGGCAATGAAACAAAGTGACAAGGCAACACAGCAATGCAACGATGAAACAACAAGACAATGTGACAAGATAGCAACTCAAGGTAGCACAAGGCACATTAAGATGATGAAGCACCAACAAGACAAAAGGCTCAAAAGAAAGAAGCAAAAGGGGAAAAAATGAAAATGAGGAACAGTGAGGAAATAAGTAAAGAGAAAGGAGAAAATTTTAACTTTATGATCCAAACTCCAAAATTTAAATAATGCAAAAATACTAGAGAACACAACATGCACAACGCCTAAACTTTGTGAACACAAGTGAAAAAATGCAAGAGGAAAAACTAGGGTAGAAAAGTGCATTTTATAAAATAAAATAAAGATTTTCTAGAAGTGGCCATTGGAATGCAACACCTCCACCTAACCCTAATTTTTTCATATAGGATTCTCTTAAGACCTTTTCCCAGGTTAGGGGTCAGACCTTAACTGGGTCTCACTATTTTTATGTTTAGAAACTTAACCGGTTATCACCATCCGGTTCTCACTTGTCACTGGTGATCTGGTTTTCAGGCAGGGTATTCTTCATTCTAAAAAGAAGAATTATACTTGTCACCAAATTCTTCATTGTTCATTCTAAAAAGAAGAATTATACTTTTTAATGTAAATGGCAAGGCCACAGAGTGACACACCCCTTGTGACACTTGGATGTGCATTTTCTGTCACTAGCTAACCATGGCTTCCTTCCTTCCTTCTCCATGAACAGTTTGGACAAGCCAGTGTGCATTTCATAAGTACTGTTTTGTTTGTTTGCATAGGTAGCCTGCAGACTGCAGCATTGTAAACAACCTCTGGCAATTATGTTAGTGCAATTTGGGAGGGTGCCTTTACATGGTAGTGTAATTCCCACTCCAACCTCGATCAGGAGATTTTGAGTGAGATTCTGGGAGCAAGGCATCAGAGCATGGGCAGTTTCTTGTAAGGCGACCTCAGCTGCTCATCTAATCTCCTTGGTTGTTACAAAAGGGGCAGTGCCCTCTTGCGCCGTGAACTGAGTGTGGAGGGTTCACTGAGCCTGAACCTTCCACCCTCAAATTCTGAACCACCCTGCTAACTGAAGGTGGTTTTGTCTATATCTCAACTGAAAATCCAGATATTGAAATGCTCAAAAAAAATCTTGTAAGTAGGCGCAACTTGTTGAATGTGGTTTTTGTCGATTTCAACTGCAAACCCAGATACGGAAAAGTCCTTAAAAATCAGCAAGCTGGCACAAACTTGTCTTCAGCATCTACAGGAAAAACATAATTCTCACTCATCATGCAAATTCCAACAAAATATGGTTTTTTTTAAAACCTGCCCATATCCAGACAAGGGTTATAGTACTAGTGTACTAATGTACAAAGGGTGTTGAATAGGCATGTTGTACGTGTGTTGAAAAAAATGTTATTATCGCCAATGAAATTGCTGGATTTGGTGGCCTAATTTTTTTTTAACCTAACTAGCTTGAGTGAACTCAAAAACTATCAGTTAAATGAGTAGTATTAGGGTTTGGTAGGTTTGTGAGAAAATTAGAGGACCAATGGAAATCCTAGAAAAGGGGCCATTATTTTCAATGTTCAGGAGTATAGGGTTCTGTGTAGGTCTGAAGAATTGATGGTCTGAAATTGTTTTCTTAGTTCTCAAGAGTGAACTAACAGTTCAATATGTAATAGCTATTTACAGACAGGGTTTTAGCACAATAGTTGTGCACTTTGTTGGCCTTGCCTGCCAAGGCAAGGATATTGTGTTTAGATTCATATTAGAGTATAGTAGCTTAAGGAATTTTTGGCCCCAATAGGTCTATTTTTATATGAGGATTTTTGAAAGATGATATTTTGGCTTGTGTTGAAACCTGAGATTAGTTATAGACTTATGATATCTTGAAGGATTTTGGTTTCTTTAAGAGTACTTAAAAGATTAGTTATAATGTCTTGAAGGATTTTGGTTTCTTTTAGAGGATTTTTTGAAAACTATATTTTTGCATGATGAAATATTTGAGTTTCCATAATTCTTCTTTTGCTTTAAGATACTTTTTATGTAAATGGCAAGGCCACAGTGTGATACAACCCCTTGTTTCCCTAGTGTAAGGACACATGTCTTAGCTAAACTATCTGGTTTCCTCCATTTCAATGGAAAATATAGGTGATGTATACTTGTATTGGTGTGTGTTCAACTTTTGAACATACCCACCTGAGAATTTGAGAGGAGCCTGATCCTGGTGTTGGGGTGAAGATTGCTTTTTGGTTCATAGGAGACGAGTATATGTACCAATGCTGGATGGTTATTAGAAATAAGAAGAGACCTCGATGCTTAAAGGGTGATTCTGAGTATTCATAACTGTGATTCTAAAAAATCAAAGAACTGGTTCTGGTATATAATAATGTTTATTTTGATTATTTTCTCAGACATAAAACCATGAGTTCATTGCTGCTTCTTTCATGAATACCACTGGTTCTTTAAGGTTTTTGAAATAACCAGGATTGATGGTTCTTGGATTCTGATTTTTTCAAAGAATCAGAACCTCTGATTCTGTCACCCTGAAATAATTTTGAAACCAGAAGTAGCAGTTGTTAATGAAGTCAAATAACCACACAATACTTGTATATGCCTGGTATTGAAACTGCTATAAAACTGATACAAGAGCTGCTACCAATAGATACTATTGTAACAAAAAAGAAGGGTCTCACTAAGTTTCACAAAGACCATGACATCGGTTCACAAGGTGTAATGCACCACACTTATCTCAACTTAAACTTTAATTATGAAAGTTCACACAATAATTAAAAATATAGCAGCCCTATGCAATGCTAATTTTAAACTAGGGATAGATGATGGATCAAAACACTTTGGATCCTCTCTTAGTGGTTATCTTGGTCATTGCTCGTGGATTGTTACAAATTCATTAAAAAACAATCAATTTATCAATCACAAGCTAATTAGGGTTTGAAGAAGGTGTTTAACAAGCTGTGATTCCTTCATTGGTAGAACTTCAAAGAATATCCCAATAAACACCCAACCTTCCCATGAAGGAATAACTATTCAGAGCTCCCAGTGTCAAAGTATTCAACCAGCCCCAATAGTCATTAAGGCTTGGCTCAAATAACTCAAATTTGAATGGCAAATTCCACAACTAACCAACTAGTATATCCTCTAGAGCCTCTCATCCCTTCCATCATCTACCTCTAAATACCTACTAAAAGCAAACATTCTATTTCTAATTCCAGTGCAATGGAATTCTCTAAAACAACAAAACATCATTTGCATCTTATCGGCATTTATACCAAACTCAAACTCACGATGAGCAACACAATTTGCACACCAAGTCTATGCACAAAAACATTAGTAATTCAAAACAAAATAGCAAAATGTTTAGCATGGAATTATGTACGCCTCTTGTAGTCTTGCACCATTGTCCAACTCAATTGTTCACACCATTTCTCCACCACATAGAAAAGAAAACAAAGAACATAACACTAATCCCTAATCTTTCACTCCTTAAAAACATAGTTATCATCAACATAAAAGTTCCCCATCAAATGTGTTCATGTGCATAACAATACAATAAGATAAAAAGGTGGTTTCTAGTGCCAAAACAACAACAATAAACACCCTCTTCACACAAAAACCCTAAATCCATATCTCTTTGTCATAATGTTTCAATAAAATGAAAAAAGAAAAAATTTGAAAACTAACCCATGTCATCACTATATGTAGTTTTCCCATGGGTTGGTGTGAAGGCCTTTTTGGAGAGCATTTCATGAGGAACAATCTAAAGGAAGGAGTGTAACCTAGAAGGAGGACCAATGTAACCAAAACTTTGAATGGGTTTGATATCAAAAACTACCTACAAAATTTGATAATCCCTTCCAATAATATAAAATTTGAAACTTCCTTTGCAAAGGATGATATTCCCAAAAGGGAATTTTAAAAATTAATTAAACCATTTCAAAAGTTTTGAAAATCCAACTTTTAAAAAAATCCAACAACTATAAAAACTACATTATTAGTATTAAGGTTGTTGTTAAGATAAGTTGTGTAAGGTTGCAAAGTGTGGTCAAACACACCATTAAACATTTGATTCTTCTTATTTCTAGTTTTAAAATTGATTTGTTGAGTCTTTTAATCACACTCTCTTGGATCATAATCTTGATAATCTTTTTTTTTTTGGTAAGGCTTTTCAAATCAAACTTTCAACTATGCCAAATATATAGTCTTATGAACAAGTCTTCTTGTAGGTTGAGGTTTTTAAAGATTTTCATATTGTAAAAATGCATATTGAAATGAAAAACTTTCATTTTTTCTTGACAATGTTTGATAATGGCATACCCTTAGGTTTGTTTTGAATATTATTGGGGGTTAAAAAGCTTGTTGATCCCAAATTTTGTAATGGAATGAAAACTCAAAGTGCATTCCTAATTCACACAAAGAAAAAAGGTGTGAAAGTTCTAAAATAAGATTAGGATGAGTTTTTCAAGTTGAACTCATATACACATCAAACTACAAAAACCAATAAAAGAAGGTGGTGAATGTAATTTGGAGCCAAAATGTTCCATAGATTGATGCACCCCAAACTCTTTGAAAGAATTAATGCAAATTCAAAAGTGAAAACAACGTAAGAAGGAATTGAATTACAATCCCTAACTCACAACACTTCACGGGTAAAAAGGACGTGTTGGAGCTCCCAGAGGAGGACTAAGATGAATGAAAAGTGGGTCAATTATTCATATGGACCTACATAAACCAAACAACAAGTTGAATAGTGCATATTTGGAACATTTTTTATGCACAAATAAGCCAAGGGCATACATGGATTTATAAGACTCAACACAATCTGAACTTGGGGGAAGCCACCACCTTCCCCTTTATATTATTCCCTATGATTACCTATGGGGGCTACATCCAAATGTCATTTTTTTTGAGACTACCAAGTCAAGAGTCCCAAAATTCTTAAAATTAGAACTATTGTCAGCCCCTTTTTTTTTTGTGGACGTTTGAAGCAAAGTTATAGCCCTCATCAAGATTTTTCCAACGATATGTTACACGCCATATGCACACATGTAAATCAAAGTGATCCCCAACTTTTAATGGTTGGGAGTCAAATTGACATTTTGTCTCTTGGCCTTTTTTTAGCCATAACTTGTGTTTTAAATACTCAAATGAATTGTGCAAGTTCATTTACATATCTAAATCTCAAGAGCTTTCTAATGATATAAGGACTTTTCAATCCAATGAGTTTTGACCCTTGAAATCGCTCTCTAAATATTCAAAATTTCATAAGGATTCTAATTCCCACAATGGGAATCCACTTGGGAGTGTGTGGGCTCATTCCCTCACCACCTTCTTGCACTCCGAAAGTGTAAATGTGATTCATGGGTTGCATTTTCGGCCCGCACCTTTCCATGCCCTTATTTTGGTCACGAGCCCAAAGCTAGGGTTGTGACATAAATGGTTGTTTGAATTCACCTTCACAAGATTTAACACAACCCAATTTTGGGAAATCTCATTTTTCTTCCTTATAGTATATTGTGTAATTGCCCAAAGGGGTTACATTTAAATGGGACTTTGTCCCAAAATTCCCAAATGAAAATTTTAAAAATACAAAGGTATGAACCCTTCCAATCTAAGGTTCATAACTCTTTTGTTTCAACTTTGATTAAAAAGATTTCAAAGGCAAAGTTATAGCCCTTGAAATAAACTTTCCAAGTATAGATAATAAATGTGCTTTAATCCTATTTCATATTTGTCGGAGTCTACTAGAGTCTCAAAACATTTTCTATGTTTATTTCCCTTGTCATGCCTTAAATTTGGTCATGAGCCCAAAACCAAACTCACATGACAATGTTGGCCAAAATGCAACCTTGTAGAACTTTGGATGTGTCACTAAAATTTTCTTTCTTGTCATTCAATCTTGATAACATGGATAAAATATGGATTTTATTTTTTCAAAGTTTCATCTATTATCATTGCTTCAAATAGTTTCAAATTTGTTTATATAAATAATACAATTTGAAATGTGTACAAGATCAAAGTAATTCCAAAAGTATTTTTGCACATTGAAAAGTTGCATATAGTTAAACAACAATTAAATACATTGTTTAAACAACAATATCCCACTATGCATTTTTTATGTTGTTATAACTTAACAAACAAAGGTTAAATGCCTTTAGAGTAGATAGGTTGATGGAAGAACATTTAGTGTATCAAAATATAGGAACTTTGTGGTTGTCATTCATTTGGTATTAAAGCCCAAAGACAAATTGAACACATCAATGAATCCACAAATAGCTATTTAAATCATAGAATTGCATTAAGTTCAACAAAAAAACTTATGGGCCCCCAAAGCAAAGGGATTTGCAACTTGGAAAAATCCAAACCAAACATCAAGCAACCCTTACTTGTAAACACTTTGAGCTTTGCAATTACACATAAAATTATTGACAAACATACAAAATCCAACCATTTACAAAACAAGATGACATTAAAATTTTTCAAAAACTCTAATCATCAAATAACACCTTTGCACAAATTGCATAGGCTTCTTCAAAATTGACCCAAGACACACCCATTTTACCAAACACTAAAAAAATCCACCCTCCTTTTTTAAAAACACATTAATGTTCAGTTAAATACACATTTCTATATTCACCCTTTATCATTAAACATAAATTTCCATACTTGGATGTGGGTACAATTAAAGAAGCCAATGGGATTACTACTATGACTCATTTTTTTATCCCTTTCCACTTTTTTGTATGAAAAATTTGTTGAATGAAATCTTTTGCAAATTATTATTAGTAAAAATACATATAGTTGCCCTGATATATCACATGTTATGTGTTAATCATTGTTGAATAAATATGAATTTTTCAAAGTGTGTAGATTTTGCCAAATTTTGCGTTTCATCTTGAAAATTTATCATAATTTTTGAATCATACCAAAATATACTAACTACTTTACGTTTATGTTTTTTATATTATAAACTACAACGTCGTTCTATGTGTCATGCACATTACACCCTATTTACACATGGTAAAAGACTCTTGAAAATTTAAAATTTTGAAAAATACATTCATTTTTTAAAAACTTCAAATTCACTACAAGAAATTTGCATAATTTTTTACTATACTTTACAACTATAGTTGCATAAAATTATTAGTTGCAAATAATGATGTCATCACATAGACAATGGATAAAGTATGTATTTGAGTTTATTGTATTTTCCTTTTGTTGACCGTATAACAGATGTGACTATCATGCAACTAGTGACCAATTTATAATGACCAATGCATGTTGCCACCTGGAATATTAAAAAAAAATTAAATAAACATAATTTATGACTAAAAATTTTATCTCAAACATTTTTTTAAAAATATTTGATTCATACACGTGGACAAATAATTTTGTGCCACATGGCAACATTTATGATTTTTGAATTTACATTTAAAAAAAAATAGGTGGGTAAATAAAAAAATCTAAGATAGGTAAGTAGGTAGGCTTATCATAAGTAGGTAAGTAAGCCTAAGTAGGTAGGTAGGTAAGTAGGTTGAAATAGGTAGGTAGGCAAATCTAAAGATATTTTTGAATTTGTTTTATTTTGGATTTAACCAAATTAGGTCTAAACTTCTTCAATTGATTCATCCCATTTGACAAATCTTATGTAATTAAATATTTACAATGCATCTAATTAGTTGACACACTTGAAAAGGAAGCCAAATAATATGGTATAAAAAACCTAATTGCAACTTAAGTAATGACTAGACTTTTTATCCCATACAATTTGGTTTTCTTTTCAATTGTGTCAACTCCATAAGTAAATAACTCACTCATTAACTACTTATTTCACTAATTAACTAACCAATTCATCAACTTCCTATCTACATACAATCTATTTAATTACTACTTACCTATTACCTACCTACTTATCTACTTATTACCTATCTACCTATTAACAATAATAGGTCATAATGGCATAAAATATTAATTAAAATTTACTATTAATTAATAGTTATAACTTAATATATTAAATTTGAAAATTAAATAAATAAATATTTCATATTAAAAAATCATTAATAAGTAACTAATTGATTAATTAACTAGTTATTACTTAATTTATATTAAATGGATAATAAATTTAACTTTTAATAAATTTTAATTCCAAAATAGCCAATAACCTAGTAATAAATCAATATTTAATAAATTAATAATTATTTTTGGTTCATTAAGTAGTATTTAGTTTTAATGACTAAATATTTTATTAACACTTATAATTTAATTAATATGTAACCATAATCAATTCATAACTAGTTCTATTTTATTAAATAATATTATTTTGTGTAGCCTAAAATATGTATGTTTATCATGCCTATGATAAACATTGTACATCAATTTGTGATTAACTTTTGGTTACACATGCAATTAATGGGCAATGGGGGTTTATTAATGGATGAATATAATTGTAAAAACATTCACATAGGAGGATGAAGAAGATAGTAGTTACACATTAATCGCAAATCTTTCCCAAATTTGGTGAAATTGATAAATAGTTGCAAAAGTAATTGCAAATGACACATAGTTGCATGTAGTCACAAATATGATGGTTGCATATCCCCACATTTCTTTTAGAGAATTCTATATATTTGAAATTGTGAATGCTCTTTGAATGTGGGTAGTACGTTACTACCATGTAAATTCTTTTACCATCAAAATTATTTTACTAAAATAGTCCTTATCTAGTCATTGGTATAATTAACCACAATCTAACACAACACCTATTCAAATTCAAATGTCCTTTACTAAAACCAAAACCCAAAATTTAATTTAATTAATTTCTAGTTTGAATTCACGAACATTCATATTAATCATTTAACACAACTTGGAATGATAAACATAACTTTAAGATGTCAAAAAAAAAACATGTGTAAAAAAGTTCATAATTTTCATCACTATAGAACATGGTTTTTGGCTCCTTTAATCATATTGCACCCACTTGCCCAAATTTACTCCCATAACCAAACACAAAACATATTGTTATGGTCTTGTGTTGAAAACAAACTTAACACATTATGTTTGTATCATTTGTTTGGTTGTAGAGATCAATTTGAATGGAAGCCAAATCATGCACATTCAAATATTGGGTCCAACTTGCACTATTAACATATGTCGTTGTACACATGTTTGTTGATGATGGGTGTGTTTACCCTATTACTAAAAATAGTAAATATGATTCCTTTTTAGAGATGAAACCAAATAATTAATGATATTCATTTATATTCTAAATCTCTAACCTATCTATTATAAAGATTGTTGCATTTATAGATGAGCCAAAATTTGTTCGAGATGTTCCAATAGTGTTCATGACTTTTTTAACCTCCTTTTGAAAAATATAATATAATATAAAAAGTTTCTAACTCATTTTGTTTGGTCCCCAAAAGTTATTTACTTTAGTTTCTATGTTTGAATTATCATTGTCTTTGAGGCTAAGGTATGTTCAACACAAAAAAACAATGTTGCATTTGTAGAAACACTTACAAATCTCCATGATAACATGGTGTTTAAACAATTCAATTTGTCAACAAAGTGTCATAACTATAGGTAATGCATACATAGACTTTAATGGAAGAACAAAAGCTTGATGAACACATGTCAATTCCATTGAAATTTTAAAACTTTTCAACCTCTAGTCAATAAAACTTCAAGAACTATCAATGAAGTAATTTTTTAGGAACATTAATATATGTTATAATGTCTATACCTTTTAAATTGACCACCTTTTATAGTTATCATTGTTGCGCATGGGTATTAGGTTGTAGATATGTTAGGCTAGCTAGATGTTATAGTTTTTAAATAGTTAATTAACCTAGTTTTGGACATCATAACCCTTAGGTCATTTTGAAACTAATAAGGTCCAATTTTGGATAACATTTTTTTTTGTTATTATGTAGTTTTGGGGTGTACATGGGTACCTATAATTATGGGTAGATCTCTAATAAGTGGTGCATTCAAATAAAAACATTTAAAACTTTTAATAGTTAAATTAATTTTTTTGCTAAAGATGTTCAACCTTAGCCTTTTTGTAACGAGTTCCAAAAATGTAGTCCCCTAATTCCTTTTTTATTTTGCAGTATGGGTTTTGAAACTAAATAATGATATTTCACGCTTTCTTGAATCTATTGTACATGTTATTTCCTCAATGGGGCATTTGCTGGTTTCAAATCTACTTTCTATCCCTGTTTTCTTAAAGTTGTGACTTGGGATCTCTTTTATATAGTTTTATTTTTCGTGTCCTCTATAGGTTGTTGTTTTTGTACATTACTCTTGGTATTTTTGTCTCCACATGGGTTCTTCAACATCTCTCCATTATCACTACCCGCCCCCATATCCTATTGTACAAAGTTTATTCTCCTTGATGTTGTTTTTGAAACAATAACAATGTTTCTTTATAATCAAATTTTTGTCTAGGCCGATAAGGAGGCATGCAACCTAGGCTTGGGCAAGTCAACTCCTATTGTAACGCTTTTAACATTTTCATTTGAAGGTGCTTCACCTAAGGTGCCTCCCAACCAGTCTACAAGAAAGATAATAAACTTCAGAATGTAAAACATTGAAGAAATAGAACCAATGAAAATGTGACACATGTTAAAAATAAAAGACACAAAACATAGAAACTTATAAAAAGACAATTTAAATTTTGGATGAATGTTTTTTGAATGGATGGAGTTAATGAAACATAAAGACACAGAAACCTATAGCCCTATAAACAAAGAATAGACCTTAATATACACAAGAAACGATCAATTGAAACATCCCCATGATTTGAAAGATTGATTTGATATAAAAACAAACACTTGATATAGAAACATGGATATTGAAACATGGCCTTGAAACAAAAACATACCCCATGACGTGAAAGATGGCCTTGACACAAAAACATAGACTTTATACTAGAACATGACAAAAACATAAACTTGAAACATGTAGTCTACTAAAAATCTATAAACATGGAAGCCACAAACCCCATTGAAACATAGAAGCCAGAGAGATACATTATGCTATAATCCCAAAGGTTGAACCATGTGGAAGTAGAATATAATGTCAGAACAACTTTGATGTAGTTGTGAGAATATGATGGTAGCAAGTTTTGAGACTCACTTCCACACCAAAATAATGTTGCTTATCACCACACTTGTCCAAGTACTAACTAAAATATTCTAAAACTAAGCATCCAAATTCCTATGTTCCATTTTGTGGGGGCAATGGGACATGTACAATTAGCTTGATGCCAATAACTGCCCATTCGTTAGAATTGTGCAATATGTCTTTTGTGTAAGACCACCCAATCGTCGCAAATTTCACAAATTCATTCATCTTCCAGGTGTTGTGATATCCAAGAATAAAATCAAAGTGTAATGTGTGGTGGGCCTTTAAAATGAAAAAAGAACATTGGTTTTGTTCATTGTATGGAAGCACCAAAGTGTCTTCTAATGTGTTTGTACTACAAAGGTTTTTAACACTCCGGTAATCTCTTCTCCTATATTACCTTTGTTTATGTGCATAAGATCCAATATTGGTGCAATCCAATTGTGTATAATATAGTAATGTTTTCAAATAACAAGTTTTCCAACTATAACATAAACTATAACTAAAAGTCCAACATTGTGCCCTATAGTTCCCCTTGCTGATATAACAATGCTTTGAAATCATTGTTTTTCGGTCAAAAATGAATCTCCCTTTTTATATCACCCCCAAAGAATAGCACATAGTCACAAAGTTCATATTCAGTAGATGTTTTAGCCTTGCAAATAGGTGTATATTAATTAGCATGTGGGTCAATATTGATCCATTTTCATGTTTCAATATGTATCCAAATCATCTAAAATATCTAAAATTTCCATGTGTCTAAAATAAAAGATTTATGTTTTTGTCTGTCTTTGTCTCTATGTTTCCATGTTCAAATACAAAAACGATGATACCTTGTGGTCTTAAAAAGCTCAAGTAACTTGAAAAAACACAAAAATCTTATTAGGAGATGTACTTAGAAAGGATTTTTTGTTTGATAAAGATTTAGTTGAGTTAGGAACCTACCATTTGGCTTTTGCAAAGTGAACAAGCCTCTAGTCATTTTTAGGTGTAGCCTCTAGCATAATCTAATATATATATATATTTTTAGGGTGGCAATGAAACTTCAATGTTAGAACTTGAAAAAAAAATTATGATTGGAGTTATTTTTTTCATGATTTATTTCTTTGCAATTTTAACAATAGTTGAATTTTGCTTCTAGTTCTTTCCACTTTTGTGTTCAAGATTTCTTTGCTATAACATTTATATCCTTTGAAATGTTTTTGATAGCTTGATCAAGTGTTTCAAAATTTGGGGAACCTTCATTGCATCCTCATTGAAAAATGTGAAGCATAGCTTGGGTCGATGACATTACATTTATTATTGGATCCATGGTTGTAGTCTCATCAACATATGTGTTTGACCACGTTATACTCCCATGTATTGTTTCCTTTGGAGGTGAAATGCCAACCTGATGGGGCTTTGATGGCACTGATGGCATTGATGGCATGCAATTTTGTTTGATTCCCATGTTCACTTTTGAAACATAATTGCCATGCTACTCTATTGAAACATAACCTAAATCATGTATTGTTGAAATTTGTTCAATTGGTGGAAAAGAGGACTTGATTGTCTAACCTACTCTGACATCCACTTCCTAGTCTAAAACAAAGTTTATATTTACATTCAAAACATGGAGATCATTTGATGCATCTGTGGTTGTGACCTCAATTTGACCTTTAGATCATGAGGATAGTTTTTTGAAACATGATCAAGTTCATGTTTTGCACAAACATGAATCAAAGTTGTGTTCGGGTTTAATTCAAAATAAGTAGGATTGATGCACTAGATTGTTTGAGTTTGTCCTTGTTGGTGTTGAGATTTTATGGAGCTTTGATGGTTTCATTCACATTCGTAATTGGGTCCTCCAAAACATGGACAATAGCCATTTTGCAAAAAACTTAAATGTGAACTTGGATATCTGAAATGTGGATATTCAAAACTTGATTATCCAAAACATAAATATTCAAAACATGAACCTTTGAAAGTTGATATCTGAAACATCAACCTCTAAAACTTGGACCTACGAGGTTTCGATGTTTGAAACTTGAGGTTCCAAAACTTGAACTTTCAAAACTTGAGCTTTTAAAGCTTGAGCTTTCGAAGCTTGAAGTTCCAAGGATCAAACTTTTGAAACATAGTTAGTGATCCTTAAAACTTGAGGTGTAGCTTCTGGAACATGAAGATTTGTAGGTGAAACTTACTTCAAAGTATTCCCATCTACCATATCCACATATGCTTTCACATCCTTTGGGCATTGTTTAATTTTGGATGTTTGTGTGATGTGAACTTCTTGGTTTTTCATTTACTCATCTAAACTATTTGATTCATTTTTTTCATGGAGTTGGATGCCCCAACTAGTGGCCGTGAAGTTGAATGATGCTTCCAAGCATAACATTTTTAAAGCACCTTCAATTGTGAGTTGAATTGGGAACAAGGAAACATGTCTTTGTTCTACCACCTTGTTTAAGGCAAGTGAAGATTCATGGGGGAGACTAGCACTACTAGAAATTTTGGGTTTTACAACTATCTTTTGTAATTGAAATTCAGTTGCATGCGACACATGCAATTGTAAATTTGTGTAATTGCATAAGACAAGTTGCACATGACATCTAGTTGCATGCGACATTACTTATGCAACATGTATATATGGTCTTAATATACATGTTAATACATACATACAAATCAAAATGTAGTTGCACCTTATGTGCAACTTTCCTTGCAACTACAATGCAACTAATCAAAATATGACACCTGTTTGAAAATTAAACAACTAAATTATGGACACATGTCACTATTAAATTTTTTTGTGTTATCAAAATTAAAAATTCATTGGATTAATCTCAATCATTGAAGTTTTTGCAACTAGGATGATGACACGTGGCACACCATGGAATGTTCATTGACCATTTGACACATGTTCATGTAACACCAATTATATGGTGACACATGGCAATCAAAACCCACCTATTTTTAAAATTTAAAATATTAATCAATGAAATTTAAACCGTCCAATATATGGCTAATAAGATATTGCCACGTGGTGCATAGGTAGGTACGTAATAATTAAACTCTATTAAATAGGTTTACTTAGGTATGCAAGTAGGTAAAAAAGTAGCTAGGCTTAGGTTATATAGATAGGTTTAAAATAGTCAGATGTTATTTTTAAGTTTAACCATTTCACAAGGGTCAAGCTTTTTTCATTCACTCATCCCCAATGGCACTTAATATTTGGCTAATACATAGCTATTGTTCATACTTATATGTTGAGCCAAATAGAATTTGAAGCCAAAGGATATGGGTTAAAACATTCCATTGTAAACCTCATGAATCAACCTAGTTGCACATTACATGCAACTACTGTATTAGATTATACCAACCAGGGCATGGCTCTATTGCATTTGGTGTCCAAGCAAACTTGAAGCCCTCCTCTTGGTGCATCTAAGAAACTAAGAATAATTGAAAACAGATTAGAAATGAGAAAGTTATGGCCCCCCAAAGTAAAGGGGGTCAAAAACTATAAAAAAAAACTATTGAACACTATAAAGGCCGGTTTTTAAACATCCATAAAGTTCATTTTATGTTGTTTTTTTACTATTAGAGTTCCAATGTGATTTGCAAGACTTCATGTGGCACTCCTATAACACTTTAAATCGTTTGAAATGAAAAAGAAATAAGAAAGTTATGAGGTTTGAAAGTAGGAGGGGTCCAAAGAAAAAAAAAACAAGAACATTTTGTAACTTGGAAAGCTTATTTTTCTTTTTGTTAGTTTTTCATTACTCCTTTTCTTTTGCACTTCAAAGATGATTATAGGATATTTTAAATAATTATGATTATTTAATGAAAATGTTATTTTAATATTATTATCTAGCTTAAAATAATAATTAACTTAGGATGTTTATATACTTGTAGGTTATTAGTGTAACCTATTTAAATTAATATTTTAACATAAATAATATAATATAAATATATAATACCTATTGAGTACATATACATATAATTGATTATCACTATAATTAGAATAAATGTTTAATTAATAATTACGATTATTTATAATGAAATTTAATATTATCATATTAATTAATTTTGAAAAAATAAATAAATCGAATTTACATTTTCTGAAAAAATATTCCAAAATAAAATAAAATAAAACATATTTAAACCATGGTTTAATTTAATTTAATTTAATTTAACATAATTTAGCCTAACTTAATTTAACCATTGTAAATTTTAACCTAATTTAATATATCCATACATATTTAAACCCAACTGAATTGTACCATATTTATTTTATCCTAATTTAATTTAGCTTAATTTTTTTAGCCATAATTAATATAATCTAATTTAATTTAACTTAATTTAATTTAGCCATAATCATTTAAGCCTAATAAATTTAACCATGGTTAATTTTATCTGAATTTAATTTAGCCATAACTAATTTAGTCTAACTTAATTTAACTATGGTTAATTTAGCTTATTTTATTTTATTTTATTTAAACCATTATTTGTTTAATTTTGTTTAATTTAACCATGGTTAATTTAAATTATAGCTTAATTTAAATTAGCCATAATTAGTTTAGCCTAACTTAATTAACTATGGTTAGTTTGATTTTTTTGTTTATTTAGCCTACGTTAGTTTAGCCATGGTTATTTGAACCTAGGTTAATTTAGGTTAGCCTAAGTTAGCATGGGGTTAACTTAGTACTAGAGGTACATAACATTATTTTATATAACCTATGTAAATATATTGAGTATAATAATTTAAATATGTATAAGTTTAGGCCATTATTTTTATGACACGTGTCCATGTTGTATAGATTTAGTTGCATGTTAGTTGCACACATAACCGTAAGGCCCAAAAATTATACAATACCAAATTTGTAGTTGCAAATATGACCAAGATAGTTGCTAATGACAATTAGTTGCATGTTAGTTGCATAGTGATTGGTTGCAAATGACAAGATTTCTAGTAGTGTAGTTTGAAGCATCAAGAACTTGTGGCACACCCCAATGCACGTTTATCCATCCCATGTCTATGTCATCATGATGTTGAAGATATCTCCTTATGTCCAAAAGTGAAACTTCCCCTTGTTCCTCATCTGTTTGTTCCCAAATTTCTTGGAACAATGCAATATCTTTGCGCACCATATCTTATACTGCCCTAATTTATACAACAATGAAGAATAATGACATTTCGGACAAATTTCCAATGATGACATGAACCTTTGGTACGTAACCTTTATATCCTTGTCAGGAATACTTTCTTGAATTTCTTGTCCTTCGAATAGAAGATGACCATTGTGCTTTAAAATATCGATGGTTTTCTACCAAACCAAGTGATATTTCCCCATCTTCATTTTTCTAATGGACATGTTGTTAATGCCTTGGAGTGGGTAGGCACATTTAACATCATTATTTGACAAATGTTTGAAAAAAACATTTACTAATCAAACTTCCCAAGGAACATTCCTAAAAGGTGTTTTCCTTCATAAAAGGTTACTTGTAATTATTTCAGCCTCTTCGAAAAAATGCATCTAGGGGAGTTTAGAACTTTCTATTACAAGTAAATATTTGTCATTATTAACAATATGCCATAAAGGATTCCAATCCCACTTTATGTCTTCAATTTTTTTTACATTGGCCATATCAAACTCCTTGAAGCACTTAACAACAAAGCCAAAACTTTGCTATTTTAATAATATTTGTGTTTGTTCTTTGGTTCATTGAACTTGTAGGCATTTTTGATACTCCAAAAACTCATGCATGGAATTAACTAATGATTGTGTATTGCCATTTTCTAGAGGTCCATTGTTTGGGAGACTTTAATAGCAACCCCATTTCCATGTTTAATTTGCATTTGACCCAACAATGAAAAATGTATTAACATACGCATAGCCTACAAAAGAAACATACAAAAAATGAATAAGAAATAACAATTAACATAATACTTAAATAAACATTCTATGTTTCTTAACCATTTTGTTGAAACATATTATAGGCATGTTTCAGGGTATTGGTGGGGTGATAAAAAACATGTTGTTGCCATGTTTTAGAATACATGGAGTGGCTATGTTTAAGGGAATTGAAGTATCTATGATCGCACCTATTAAAAACTTAACAATGGAAAGGAATAAAAGAAATCTAGGAAGAATGTCAATGTGAAACAAAACTTGAATGAATATACTAGACACAAATTTTTAACCTTAAATTATGTTGAAACACCAATTATGGAAAATTTCAAACATGCATATGTATTCGAAACATAGATAATGAATGAAGGTTGAAGTAAGTGATTGATGTGACTATGAATGCATATGTTAAAAATCAAATGGATTGTAATGGATCAATATGGTAAGAATGATTGAGTACCACTTTGTGTCCTCGCATGAACTTTTCAAATGCATAGTAGAAATAATATTGAAGTTTGGATCGTGAACAAAGGTACCCAAACTCTTTGTAAATTTTTATTTATTTTGCACTATTTAATCCCAATAAAAAATATTGCATTGCACTAGGTGCCAAATGCTTGGTGTTTCTACGATTTTCCCAACAAACATTACTTTTTGTTTCGAGAGTACTTGAAACATTATATCAGTGTCTTGCAAAGTTTCGTTCTAGTATAACACCTTGTTAAGTTCTAATTTCATTTTCTTGTCCCCACTATTTCCTTCTAGTTTTTAAGGAATTGATTTTAAGGTATATAACTCCTTCTTAATGATGAGGCTTTATCCAAAACATTTGTCGGTTTTAATTCTTCACTTTTCACATAATGATCTAAGTTTGGAGACCCTGGAAAGTAAATGCATTGAGAGATGAGACATATTATACCACAAAAACATGCCGATTAAAACCTATTGAAACATGGCTATCAAAAATTGCCAAATTTTTCTTTAGGTTTGTCAACTATGAAAGTCAAAACATGATTGTGTCCATGAACAAGGGATGAAATCTCCATGGACATGTTTTAAAACATGGTAGTTGTTGAGGAATTCTATAATTTGCCATTAAAACATAACCTTATCGGTAAGGTTATGTTTTAGTGGCAAATTACAGAAATCCATGGAATGATATTATTGAAACATGACTAAAACATGGAACTAATATATTGTTGAAACATGTCTGAAACATGATTTTTGTTGGAGAGATTTGAAACTTTTGGAATTTTGGGGACATAAAGATGTATATTGAAACATGTTCCACATGAACTGTTATGGGCTGTTTTTCAACCGAACATGAAAAGTTAGACTGATATTTTGTAAGTGCTTTGCAATTGTTAATTGAATATTGTCGAAATTTAAGGAAACATTGCAATGTTGTAAATTGAAATGGAAAAGGTGTGACCCAATACCATTGTGTTGCAATTTCTCCCAAGTGATAGGTTCCAATGAAGTGGTGCATTTGAAAATCCTTTCTAGTTTCAAAACTTGTTTGATTGCTTGGCCTCCATCGTGATGCATTTCTTGCAAACAAGAATGAAATCCTTTTGAACTTCATCGTGAATCTCCAAAGGTGGGGTTTTCTCCTTCTTGCGCTTGTGTTTAGACTTTTGTACTAATTGTAACGCTAATGTAGTTGAAAGGTGATTGCTCCTTGGCTTCGACAATGCATTCACCTTCGTTTTATATTCCAGAATGTTTTCACCCTTTGCAAGATACACACCTTTTGTCGTGTTTTTTAATGGTGAGTACAACTTTAGTTTGAAAGGATTCCTTTCAGAATCCACAACTTTGCCACACCTCTTTTTTCAATGCTCACTAATTTACATCTTTGAGTTTTTGCAATGATAAAAAACACAAATAAATTCCTTCTTGTCCTCTTAGCAATGACTATGGCATTCTTATAGTAATTACAACCACTTTTCGCAAATTTAGGTCTCCATGAAAACTATTTTGTTTATTTTCACATTTTTTACTATCATGTCCATTGTTTCGTTTTCCATGTTTCCTTTTTTCTATTAGGATTAATTAGACTTTTTGTGTTCAAAAAAATGGAAGACTTGGACTAGCTTATGCTTGAGTTGAAGGAAGAAAGAAAATTTACAATTATAAAAATTTTACAATGAAATTAAACCTTAACTGAACCGAAACCTGGGTGGGTCTGTTTGTTCACTGTGTCGACTGACATGCGACGCATCCCAATTGTAATAAATTCCCACCTAAAGTTTAAAACCTATTCCATTACTTTCATTAATTGTCCTAACAAAGTAGTTCAACAAAAGTTAGACAAAGCATGGTAAAGTTGAAAAAGGTTTAAAGTGTCATAGATGGGTCATGGGGCATGGATGGGGATCACATGGGG
The DNA here is from genome assembly GCA_963921925.1 of Sphagnum tenellum. Lineage (NCBI taxonomy): Eukaryota > Viridiplantae > Streptophyta > Sphagnopsida > Sphagnales > Sphagnaceae > Sphagnum > Sphagnum tenellum. Next base: position 18,005,425 of record OY998142.1, on the reverse strand, counting down.
GAACATGGAAGATGGGCAGATGAAGCCAAAACATAGCTCCTAAAACGTTACATGCTTTGGGGGCTTTAGCTACCTAGGCATCAAAACACACATTGGGTTGTCCACCGAAACTTGGCATGTTTCGGTGGGTGGTAGCTAGGTTTCGAGGTTCCTATTTCAAAGTTCATGTTTTAGGGCGTGCGATTCCAACCTGTGGAAGTGAGTGCTGGGTCACCATCAAAACATGACATGTTTTCATGTTAGTTTGCTCCAAGGCCCCCATTGCCTATGCATGAAAACCCATGTCAGGTTGCCTTAAAGCGAGCGACACATTTACGACTTGTCGCTGAAATAACGTTGGGGCACAATCTACAATCTTAGACAATATGCGTATATTATTATATAGTATAACTGTTTGGAATTGTTTTGAAGAAATGAACCAAAATTGGAACTAGAAATTTAGGAATGTGAAGAAATTATGGTTTCAAACCTCCATGCAGGCTAGTTCTTCAAATTGCAAACAACTAGTGGGAACCCAAACTAGAGATTCCTCTTAGAATCAAATCTGATGAAATGGGTATCAACCAAACTAAAAGACCTGTCACATCACATGATCGATCACAACAGCTGTGTAAAGTCACTTGGAGTACACCCCAAGAAAACCATGTGGTACTACACTAACCTTAGTGTAAGAAGTGCATATTGCTGCCCTTACATCCCATTAGATCAGATCCCACAGAAGCTGTTGTATAGTTCAGTATTTGTACATTAGATTGGGCTGGCATGGTGGCATGATGTGAACCTGACCAAGCAACGACTTTGTCACAGATATGGCTGCCTGATTCCATGTCTTTTGGATCAAGCCATGGATAACACCAGCTACTCAGCATGGATGGTAGGCACATCTGCAATGAACCTTCAGTGTGGGGAAAGTTATAGGTAGATATTTTTAGGGCTCTCTATTTGAAAGCACTACTGCCAGACCAAGTAAGTAGTAAGAGCGTCAGACTGACCCAAAGCTCATCACACTCAAGAGTCATGAGCTGATTGAACAAGGGGAAAAAGAAAGAAAGCATATTAAGGGTGTGTCAGGGTTTCTGAACTGAAAAGAAGGTTCACACTGAACCCCCTGCAATTGTACATAGTACATACAACAGCTCATTTGGCCTTGCCTACCAAGGCAAGGCAAGGATACTGTGTTTAGATTCATTATAGAGTATAGTAGCTTAAGGGATTTTGGCCCCTAGGTAATAGGTCTATTTTTCTGTGAGGATTTCTGGAAGATGATATTTTGGCTTGTGTAGAAACTTGATATTTGTTATAATAGAGTTATAATATCTTGAAGGATTTTGGTTTCTTTTAGATGATTTTTTGAAGATTATATTTTTTCATGATGAAATATTTGAGTTTCCATAATTCTTCTTTTGCCTCAGGATCCAAGTAAATGGCAAAGCCATGGTGTCACAACACCCTTTCTTTTCTTTCCAATTTTGTGATGTAGCCACACTGATGAGCATCTGCAAGAGGAATTAGCCAAATTTGGCTACAAGTCAGAGAGGAAAGTAATTTATAAAAAAAAGAATGTTGCTGTATATTTGGGGATCTTCTGGAGCCTATTGTCTAAATATGGCAATTTCAGAAATTTTTTTCCTCCAAATCTGGTGACTTTGGGGTGTACTTTTGAACAAAAATCCGTTTGCATGAGCCACCACTGAATTTTTTGGGTTGCCAAGGGGTGAAAATTCGCCAAAAAAAAAAAAAACATTGGAGCTGTCATGAAAGAACTGGCAATGAATTGCAGGTTTCTGGGTGGTTCTTTCATATTTAAAAGACAATTACGGCTAGTGAGCTATAATATTTTAAGGGCACTTTCTTTTTAATGTCACACATTTTAGGGCTGCATTCAAGACCACCCTGCTATATACCTCCAATTGAAGAAGTGTCAATTTTGGCCAGAGTGAATCAACAGCCTCTAGGGCACCATGAGGGATGGACGGCAGGTGGACAGGCCCATCCAGTTCCCTAACTAATCACTGTGGTTAGTTCAGTTGCTGCTTTTATATCTATCTCGACTTGCCCTACCTACATACTAACCATCTAAATACTTCTACATACCTTGTAGGCACCTATTCTCCTACATACCTACCTACCTACAAGTTCATCCCTTTACAGGATAAGTTATGCAGGTGAAACCTGACATCAACTCAGTTCGGGTGATTCATACATAAGTGAGTTGTAATGGGCTTCCAATGGAGGGTTCTTTACCCAGCACACCATGCAGATAGATGATGTGTGAACAGAAAACAATTTTTTCATTGTATTCCTCTCCCATAGCCAACCATGGTGGTTAGCTATTTACCAACCATCCACATGTATCTAGTATCTACCTACCAAGTAGCCAGCAAAGTGCCTTACCCTCCCTCACCTACCTGCATAGTAACCACTTACATGAACATATCGGCCTCAGAGCGGGGTGTTCGCGAAGTAAGTGCGCTTCAGCTTCACCTTTGGTGTACACTTACTCCAGGAATGCCCCTGTAGGGTAATGTGTAGGGCATTACCCTACACATATTTCCTGACTCCAAGGATTCTACAAGCAGAACATACATCTCATCACACGTAATGGCGTTGCAAGTTATGGGAAGTTCAAACTTCAAACCAGCAACAGTCAAAATAGAAAATGTTCCATGAAGTTCCCCAAAAGAATGAACTCACAATTCATAGTAACACTTGGTGAACATTTCTCAAAATGTGGGACCAAATGAAAACTACTTACATTGTTCCATAGTCTCCCTCTCCCCCTTTGAACAGGCAGAGCCCCTAAAAGAGTTGCTCCACCTGAGCACTTGGATGTATTCAGCATGTAGGCATGGAAGGCAGTAAGTAGTAGTAGTAGTAGTAGTAGTACCAGAGCAGGAAGGATGCAGACTGCTAATTTATTTTTGCAGGATCATGGTTCTCTGTCTCACAGGGAGTCCAGTTAGTTAGTCAGTCAGTCAGTCCATGGAAAATGTAGGAAAACTTGAGGAACTGTCCTGCTCCCAGTGGGGCAAACCAGGAACTTGAGGAACCTGGTGTAAGAAGAGATGGTAACCAAATTTATTGAAAGAAAAAAACTTTCCTACACACCTTATAACACAGTAAGGTTTTGCAACCTTGGAGTGTCAAGCATTTAGGAGTCAGAAAGCACCCTGAAAATCACTAGCAAGGGGATGGTGTTTGTAGGGTACCTGTATTGGCTTGGACAGTGCCCAAGGCAAACTGGCTTCGCCTGTAGGAATTGTAACAGTTTGTTGAGCAGCAGATGGTACAGGAAATGTATCTCAATTGGCAGCACTCAGGCTATCGTTATGTTCTCCTGCAAGGAGCAGCCTCAACAGGTCACCATTTCTTTTGTACATGCCACTCCTGAGTAGCTGGAGAATGACTAGATCTAAGCCAAATTTGAGGTCATAATTCTCAACCTCTTATTCCACCTGTTCAAATTATGGTTCTCTGGCCCCTCCTCCAAAAATGTGTGCCTACATTGTCAGCCCAGGCCAGGGGAAAAATATCCTAAATTGAATGGGGAAGTGCCACACTCTCGGGTCAGGAATTGTTAACAATATATTCTCCCATCATGGTAGCTTCCAAGCTCTTGCCATTTCCAGACAACACACAGCTTGCAGGTATCATGCCATTGAGCCCATGAGTGAGTGACCTTGAATTTGTGTGTGTTGGTGATAGGTCACTGCTTCCATTAGAGATGGTTTGTTCACCCGGCAAGTTTGCTAAACCACCCACAAATGCATCTGATTCCACCATGTTCAGTTCATGTGAGACTCGCATGTCCAGGTTGCTGAATTGTTGTTGCTGGTATTCAAAAGCACTGGAGGTTGTAGTCTGCTGCTGCTGTTACAACAGCAACAATAATTAGTGACAGGATCATGCAAGAAACAGCAAGAGTAATTAGTGAAAGGATCGTGCAAGAATGATGTTTACTTACAGAAGACATTTGGTGTAATCTAGCTGACGATTCCCTGTCCTCTTGATGCCTTCTTAGAAAATTACCTCATGTATTCCAGATTTTCAATCTTTTATACAATATGTATACTACTTTTTATGACCTGAAAATTATCTGATTTGGCATGCTGGGGGCACATCTATCTTTGGTAGTTAGTTAGTCAGTTAGTTGCAACAGAATGCATACCAGAATGTCAAACACCTTAAATTATTCTAGAAACCTGAAAATTCCTTGGAAGAGAGGGAATTTCCATAGAATAGTGGAGGATCCCTTGCAAAATTGGGCACTGTTTGTAAGGGCATGGATATGATATGTGAACATTCTAATGTCAAAAGCAGGAGAGAGGAGGCAGATACTCAACGAGTACTAACCGGTTGTTGCAACTGTTGCTGCTGGTAGAGCTGCCGAAGTCTTTGGAGCTCTTTCTTCAGTGCCTCATTGTGTGCTGCCATTTGATCAACCAACTCACTCTCAGAATCATGATAGTGTTGAATCTTACTGTACCTGGGGATGCAAGCTAAGGCTTCTGTACTCGTTGTCAAATATGCATAGAGACTCCTGTGGGGAGTGGCTGAACCCCATAAATTGGTCTCACATGGAGGTTACTCTGTCATTCCTCCAGTCCAAGGAGCTCCAATTTCAAATTGAGAGACCTTGTACTTCGTGAAGTCAGACATTTCCAATTGCATTCAATCTCCATATGTGGCCATGCAATGGAAATTGTGTGCTGGAGGACTGAGGTTGCCTTTGTTCAAGGTGGAATAGAAAAGGGCATAGTTACTACATACCATCCTTGAAGTGCTGACTTTGAGCAAGCGCTGCCATCCTCTGCTTGATTGTGTTGTTGTCGACGTTCAGGACAGCTCTACGATGCTCATAGAAAGCAACCTGAGGAGCTATTGTGGCAACTTCTGTCTGCAGTCCACTTTACAGATTTAGGGCAACTCTCACAGGGATGCACAGAAAGGGTTCCAGATCAAGAGTTGTAGAGAAAATCTGCACTAGACAGACAAAGTTGATACTGTAAATGCTGTAAATTAGAATGGACAGACATTTGCATGTTAAGAATGCTATCTATGCACGAGAAATGTTGTAGTACAAAAATTAGGATCTTGAATCAGCATCAAAGACAGTAATATGCATAACATCTCAAGGAAATCATGACCTGTAATCGATGCAATTCCTTTCTCTCTCTCTTTGATATACAGCAAGGAGCAGATTGTATGACAGCTCCGACTGTGCTCACAAGGCATGGTGATTGGTGCAGACTACAGACTTCCACAGAGCATGTTCATGAAAATACCTGTAAGGCTGCCACACTTCTCTCCAGCTCAGAGATGTATTGCAGCTTTCGAACACGTGAACGCTGTGCTGATTGCCTGTTGGCCAATATTCTGAAAGCACAGACTACCCATACTTATCAGACCACTTTACATTACCAACACTTCATTTGGGTGGATTTCAGTTCCACCTATGAAACCCCTCCAAAAGAAACATTTCAACTGTGACCCAGAAAGCAAGGCACACACACATCTTCTTGCCTATCAAGCAGTGGGGGGTCTATGCAAAGGCTTGGAAATCAAAACTTTAAGAATCACAAATGGGAGATCAGATCTACATTGCTGTTTTGTTTTCTTTCTTGCTCACCTTTTGGCTCTTTTTGGATCTAGACTGGAGTCAAGCCCAGCCAATGCCTGCTGCAACTCTCCTTTGGAAAAAGGCTGGGTAAAACTGTCCCCATCCCTTGTACTTTGCACTTCTGGTTCACCCTTAAGCTTTTCTGGCCCTGCTGCTCTCACCTCCTCATTTGACACCTCACTTAGGCTGTTACTGTCTGAGGGAGTTGATGGCTTCTCAGGTTTTGCCGGAGCAGTTAGACCTGATGTCTGGGTGTTGTTGTTCCCAGAGCTACAGCCTGCAGTGTTTGCAGATGCTGCATTAGTTACAGAGTCTGACTTGGGGTTCTTGTAAGCCAGTTGTTGCTGTTCCTGTTGCTTCTGCAGTGAATTGCTGTTGTTCCCAAACATGGACATGAGTTGATCTTCATCAAGCCTATGAATCAAGCAGGAAAGTCATCAGCAAATTGGCTCACAACAAGCCCATCTCCAACTGCAAAATTCTCTGACACCTTCATCTCTGGTTATGACAAGCCAGATTCACAAGGGAAAAAACCAACAACAGTGCATTGCAAATGCAACTTGCCAATGCAAGCTGTAGTTGCTCTGTGCAGTAGAACTAAAAAGTAGATGCAATTATCATCTAGGACCAAATACAACCAGGAAAACAGGGAAGAATATATCCACTGATTGTGGCAACAACAGATTTCTCTTGATCAAAGGTGATTATCCCCACCCTCACCCCCAACAATCAAATAGTCACCACTGAAGACTTTCTTGCTATACCTGTCAAAGTCCAAAGAGCCACCATGAGAATGCATTGAGGCTGCACTTTGAGAATCAAAGTCCTCCTCTTCCAGAATGTTTTCATCAGCAACCTTGGGAAAATTGGTGTTGCTGTCCAGAAAGACCATAGACTCACTAGCAGACCGCCGATGGCCCAAACTCCTTTTGAATGCACCCTCAGGTGCATCCACTAGCTCGTCAATCCAAGATGTTTGTTTCTGCACATTGTGAGACTCGTGATGATTACCCACAGTCTCAGTAGGACAGAGGAAATAATGAAAAAGGCAGAGTATCAATCAGCAGCAGTTTGGCATGGTTGGAACTTGAAACAGGCCACATGATCCAGGGTCAGTCATGGTCCACACATTTATAGCAAAAACCATGTTGATATCCCTAACAGTAAAGATAAACTCTCTAGTGCTCTGGAACCTCTTCCAGTTTCTCTATCATCAATTCCTGCATGGAGGTTAAACAAAGAACTTTACTGTGAACTCTCAAAGGGTCCCTATCTGTGAATCAGTCAACATTCTGAAGGTGTAGTAGATGTTGGCTACTGGAAAGCTGAATGTGGAAGTGCCGACTATCAGGCTCACTGTGGAGATCTGTTGTTGAGCACCCTAATAACCACACCAGGAACTGAATCTCACACCTTCCATGAATTATGATATGGCCCCTTCTTCAGGATGTCTGTTGTGCCATCCAGAACGAGCATACCTATGATTCCGATGTTTGCAAGTATCCAAAAGGAGCTTCACATCTATGAAGGCTTCCCATGTATGTTACAATGTTTTTCAATAGAGCACTAGTACCTGAATTCATGTAGAAGAAGACATTCAGCTGGAAATGGGAAGGAAAGTTGAGAATATGAAATACTACCTGTGAGAGATACCCAGCTGATGGAGTGCGCTTGTGGACCCCCCCACGAATTGACATGATGGAGCCTGAGCGGCCAGCAGCATTGTTGGACTCAAGAATAGGACCTGATCCAAAACTTGGAAATGCAGGGCTCTTGGGAGGAAGATGTGATGGGTTCATAGGGAAGGACCAGTTCACTGCACGTGCATCCCCTTGACTTGGGTTAGCCATTTGATTGCTTGCTTGCTTTCTTGTGTGTGTGTGTGTCTCTCTGCTCGGCGACCCTGCTTCGACCAGCTCCCTAGAGGCTTTTCGATGCAGGGAAGTGGTTAAACTGCCCTAGAAAAACTCCAGCTCTTCAAGATGTGTCCTGGTGCATTCACGAGACACACACACAAACACACAAACAAAAGAATCAAGTCATATGGGTCTTCACGGAAACCATTACAACAACTGAAACTGTAGATTGAGGAGCAGCTTCTGTAGCAGAGCTTATATGCACAATTTGCCAGTAGCTCCAAGAGTCTGTTTCACAAGTGCTACATTGTCTTGCAAGGTGCCTAATGATTGCTGCTGATTTCTCTACTTTAGGCCAGAAAATCACCCAACAGTCTGAAATCGGATCAAGAGAAAGGTCGCTTTCAAGAAGTAGGTCAATAAACAAGTCTTCTTACCCGCATTCTTCACTAGTCTAGGTTTGGATTACAGATGATGATGGTCGCCAGCTAATCCATTGCTCGATCTCTGGAACTCGGCGATTACATTCAGTGAAGCACCATAATCCTCATCTTTCTCTGCGCACAAAATTCGGCAAGAAGAATTCACATTACCACCTTGTATATCACCATTGCATTGATCCCGCTTCATCAGTTTCTTAGCTACTATTCTATTCCTTGTTTCTTATGAATTCTCTAGTGCTGGGGTATTTCCTTCTTCCTCTAAAACCCCTTGAGAACTTATGGAGAGTCTTTCCTTCAAATGATATTATGTCCAAAAGTGTGGTCACTGTCCTCAAGGCTTTTGATTGTGCGACTCAGTCGAGCTGTCTGCCTCTAAGGAAAAAGGCAAAGGCAAGTACTACGCTCTTCCAAGGTCCACATACATTTCAACCACCCGGTAATCCAGAACTCAGAGATTGAGAAAGCTGATGTGAGGATCAGAAAGATCTCCTGAAGCTGATCACGTTTTAGAACTCGACGAGTTTTCGATTTCCAACATTACTAGTTAGCGGAAAGATCGTCGAACACTGATACGACGAGATCATTCGTGCACAGTTGAAGACATTTCTGTAAGATTCACACTTGAAAACATTCACGTTTTAAAAGAAGTCGTGACCAGTTGATGAGCAAACTTCTGGCATAACCACCTCACACGTACAGTACCGGAAGATCCCGACGTACGTAAAAGAACTGTAACATTACAAGATATCACAGTGACAAGGAAGATTTGCTTTCTGAAGACTTACATCTGAGCCGCTAACGGTACGCCACCCCTTCATGGTCCCGAGAAATAAAGAATCATAGTCGTTTTTGAAGCACAGCAACACGGTCACTTCATCTTGGAGGCCGAACGTTTGCAGTTCTTGAAACTCTGTGATTAATAATACTCCAATGCGGGCTACTCGGCAATATTGCGACTGTGTCCGCCGCCAAGCCTAGACTGTACTCGATCTTTGATCTATTTCGAAGAGTGATCGCGGAAGGAAGGAATTGCTTTTAGAAGCTAGAGGGAAGAAGATCCGGCGGAGCTTACTTACGTAGTAGTTTTCTTAAACCATGTAACTTGTGTGCAACAGGAACATCCGCCGCGGCTTCTGCCTCCGCATACTGATGATCTTCTTCTTCAAGACACCATTCTCTAGATTCAACAAAGAACCGTAAACTGTGTCCCCGGGAGATGAAGTTACAGATGAGCGATCATCATACCCGACTCGACCTGTAGACTTGTTGCATTTCCAGGAAAATAAACATTCGCAAGTCTACAGAATCGCATCGCCTTTGCGAGACTGAACAACAAAGGAATTTAAGCCGGATCGGAAGAAAACGCATCAAGCATTGCACTGGATTCGCTTACTACTACTGACTCATGTCGCATAGTTTCGCGACCAGCGTCGCACTCCTACTACTGCGACGATCATGCAGAGCACAACAACAGGGCCTGTAACCCGCCGGCACAACTTCTTCCCCAAGTTCCCCCTCGTAAAAACAAAGATCGAACGAGCTCGCGATAATCGGACGCCGCAACAACAACAACAATGTAACAACACGTCACACAAGATATTGAAGACAGATTCCGAAAGTTTTACAATAACATCGATTGCAGGATCAAAAGACAAAACATGACCTCAATGCGGCGCAGATCCGGTCGCATCGCCTTACAACAACCAATCTTCAGCTGGCCAAGGCAAAAAAAAGAATAAGAAAAAACCAAAAAAAAGAAAAAAACAGTATTACTGCCTACAAACACCAAACCAACACCAAAGGAGATGAGATCTGGAGATACGGTGGGATGACTACTACCAGCTTGTGCCCCCCGCCAAGCAAAAAGGAGGAAGATACGAAAAATAATAATGCGAAAAAAATGCGGAAAAAAAAACAGAGCAAATGGAGACGAAAACTAGCACTACCGAAAACAAGAAAGAACGAGAAAAAAGAAAAAAGAAAACAAAGAACAAGACGAGCAGATGCGCGAGAGGCTCGTTTTGGAAGGAGAAGATGCAAAGCGGGAGGAGCGAGTGAGAGAGAGAGAGCGCGCGCGCGCCGGCGGGCAATGCGCTGCAAGAAAGATGTCTGCTGAAAACTGGGCTGAATTTGCGACCACCAAATTTTACTGTAGTTACTGCGTCGTTGTTTTGTGGTCATAATGACCACGTGGTGAGTCCTTAGTTCCTGACTCACTCACTCACCTCTCTTGTCGTGGTAAAAGTAAAAAAGAAAAGTAGATTTTAGTACCTACCAGTTTCTTTTTGTAACTTCTCTCTCTTATCATAATTTTATTTTTCTCTCTTTCTAAAAGTTCTCTGCTCGCTATCTTTTTTCCTTTTATTTACAACACTGCCCATTCTTTTTTCTTATTTTGACTACATTAGTAGTAGTAGTAGTACCTTGGTTGCTTAGACTCTTGTTTGTCTAATAATTTATTCATTCATTCATTCATTCATTTTGAGCCATTTCCACAAATGATAGGTATATTCCCAATATTCCATCAAATTCTTTATTTTTTTTCAGGAAAAAAAAATTCTGACAAAAAATGCAAAGTTAGTTGAATTTACACTAGATTTTTTCAAAATAATTTCCTTTTTTCCCCCTTTTTGGAAAAAAAATGACAAAATTTGTTAAAAGAAAACTGTTCGTGAGCTTGTGTTGTTGGCCTAAGTGTGAATTTGTTACCCAACCAATTTTTCCTTTCTCCTTCCAAATGATTCTTTAAATTTGACTATATCTCTCACACCATAGGTCTAAAAATTATGGATGGCCTCCCAAGAAATCAAAGTCATTGATGAAGGCTTTCCAAGAGTATCAATAGCACACCTCAATTTCTTGAAAAAATTTAATCTTGATTTTGTTAAATTTTCTTTCTCAAAATTATTCAATATTCAAGAACCTCCCCCCACACCATAGGTCAGGTCTAAACAATATAAACCCACCTTGGTGCATCCCGACAACTCATCAAGGGCCTTCCAACCATATCAAGTGATTTGGGAGATCTCAACATGACCAACAAAAGAAACCCTAATTTTAGGGTTTAGGGTTTTGGATTGACTCTTTGCTCAAAGCCCATTTTCCTAAGAACAAAATTGTTCCCCTAGACACATGAAGGTGTACGCCTTCAATTTTGCCAAGATCATGATGCAAATTATTGGCATACACCAATGCAAATGGAGAAGCTTGAAAATCCAAAAATCATTATCTCCTACTTGTCTATTTAGCATATATTTTAAATAACCTCAAAAAAATTCAAAAATAAAGTGACAGGGTATAACTAAAATCCTAAGCTGACTACATCTATTTATAGTTTTATATTCCTATTTTAGAAAGTTATTGAGAAATGATGTCATTCACTAAATCAAAGTTGGTTTTTTTTTCTTTCTTTTATAAACATAATTATGGGCCCTTGATTTATGCACATTGTCAATGATTGTTTCAAAATTTGGACGAATAATTCAAACAACGAGCAAACTGGTATAATTTTGCATCATTGAAATAATATAATGGTTGATTAATACCCTACTACCTTGGCAGCTTTGACAATAATTATACTATTTTTCTGAAATGTGAAATATTCACCAAAAAAATTCAAAAAAAATTTAGTGAAAGAAAATATTGAATCTTTGAGAATGTTCCATTTGTTAAAATGAAAACCTCAACATTTTAACTAGATATTTGACAGCCACATGTTGAAGCTGCTGAGGTGCTACAATATTATTATCAAGGCTTTTTTTGTTCAATTTTGTGACGTCAAAATTTTGTTGAATTTTTTCAAAAACTTAATGAAATTAATTGAATTTCAGGAGAACAAAAGTTTCTATTTTCACGGTTCAAAAAAAAATCTGTTGCAAAAAAATTGAATGAATCATTCTAAACATCAAAATTATGAATAAGTTCTTTTCTTTAAAAAAATGGTTATGGAGATAGTTTAAAGATTGCAACCTACAATAGGGATTATATTAGTTCTTCACAAATGATTTGGAGTTTTCATATTACAACCAGTGATCTTTGTCTAGCAAATTTTGTCAGTTTTTGGCCCAAATAATTGGGAAACTTTTGCAAAAATAAAACTATCCAAGTGTAAATTTGACTTTAAGAAACATTCTAGTATGTGTCCATCCTTTGTTTGCATAGTTGTAAATTCAATGGGTATAAGGTTAGCAGTGAAGATAGGGATTTTATTCCACTTGTTACTCATAAAATCCTAGGGCAATCATAGAAGATTACAAAGGTGCTACAAATCCTTTAGAAAAGGAGGTGCCTCTAAAAGTTGCTAGAGAGAGAAAACATTCATTCATACTTGGATGCCAAACACAACATCATTAGATACCTGTAGTAGTTCATTGTAAATTATTTCAACACTAAATTAATAGCTCAAGCACTCTCTCTAAACTTTTAAACCCTAAACCCTTGACACCACCATCCATTGCAAACTCGACAAGTGCTGTATGGAGTCCATCATCATAGCCCAAATTATGATAAATGATGATGAAGGGACTTCAAGTGTGCAGTTATGGGTATGTGTCCAAAAAAGTATGGCTCCCACCCCCTCTTTTTCCTCCATTCTCCAATAAAATTTTAATCTAATTAAAAAAGAAATTTGTACATCATGAAATGCATCATGAAATTTGTGCATCTTGAAATGCATCATGTAGATATGAAAGGCAAAAGGATAGAAGAAGCTAGAGAGATGGTAGAGGTGAGGAATACCAAATATTTTCACAATGGAAGCTTTGTTTGTGGGGGGGGGGGGGGGGGGGGTGTTGCTAGGAGTTCCCTGGGTGGGCTTCAACTGGAAGATGAATCTTCCATTTAAGAAGGTGCTTTCAAATACAAAGAGAACAACCTTGTAGTGCTTTACATGAAGAGGAAAGCATGACTATACAAGCACCCCCAACCCTTCATAGAAGAGACACCCAAGTATGGAATACCAAAAGGGCCATACTTTCACCATACCCCTAGCTTTGAAAAATAATATTTCATTATCTCATAATAGACTCCATTAACAGAGGGTAGATTATTTATTTATTTATTTTTCCGTCTGGAGCCCACAGTTTCAAAACCCCTAGCATGGGGTTTTTGATTCCAAGCATGGGGGGTTTTTTGATTTTGAGCATGGTGTTTTTGATTTCAAGCACAAGGTTTGGACTTTGGGCCTTGTGAAAGTTGGGCATGTTTATAAAAAATTAAAATTATAAGAGTGTTCAAGTGCCAATCTCAAGTTTTTTATTTTGGGTGTGTTTAGAATAAAAACCCCAATGCTCAAAACTGAAAACCCCCTGCTTGAGACTTTAAAACCCTTTTCTCAAAATCAAAAACCCCACGCTTGAGATTTAAAAAACCCTGTTCTCAAAATCAAAAACCCCACACTTGGAATCAAAACCAGGGCTCATGAAATATTCTATGAGGCAAAAGGGTATGGTAAAAGTATGACCCTTTCGGTATTCCATAGCCCAAAGAGACTCCTTTCTTCATGATAGAATAGACTTATCCATAAAGTAACCCTGTCTTCACCCTGTCTTTGGGCCTCCTTTCACCCCCTATCCCCACTTTCAGTGGTGTCCGCCAAGTCTAGACATTTTAATAAATCTCAGTATGAAATGCTGATACTCAGCATTTAATGCACAAGGTTCAGGACTAAGTATAGCAGTTGTACAGTTAGGAGCAATGAAGAATATATGTAGCAGCACGAAAAAGGAAAGACAAGATGAAACTCAGTTTACCACCAAAATTGATAGTTTTTGGAGTTTCATCCCCAGTTGGATGCTAATGTACTTTTTAGCAGGTTTTTTTTTAATCACACCCTGAGTATTCTCACTCTCAGGGTTCTGGTGCTGTGTTTTTCTTACTTCATGGATAACTCTAAGATCATAAGCAGATAGCTATTGTCATCCCCACTCATACTCTTGGTTATATTACACCCAAGTAGGCATCTTTCTACACACACAACTAATCTCATAAATGAATCCCAATCAGACAAGATCCAAACAAGTACAACAAGTTCAATGGGGGAGTCTTCAGGCATGACATGATAACATATGTAGTCTCTGAAAGTAGTAATGATAATTGCGGCAAATAGGGTCAACCATTCATTCATCCACATTTTGTGTGGCTGGGTTGCATATGGCTTTTAAATGTGTGCTTTGTGGAGAAAATGATTTCACTATGGTCACAAAACTCGCAAAACACCAAAGAGAAGAGAACTTTTGAGCAAACTTTGCAACTTTAAACACCGCACCAACAGTTGTGAAATGATAATCCACCAAGTGAGTGTTGACTGGTAGTGTTTCATTTGAATGAGTGCCCTGACATGTTGTAGTTTTTTTTTCTATATTTTTGAAGATGTCCTCAAGTAATATCACGGATGCAAAATTTATGATCCCTGACAAATGGATAACTATGAAATTGGCCCATGTGAAACTGTTGAATCATGTAATGCTAGGGTAGAGTAGTATATTTTAATAGTTATTCCATAAAATGATGAATTTTGACATCTCCCCCCCCCCCCCCCTGTTAACTGCTTGGATTCTGCTAGGTATTTGGGAAATTATGTTTTTAAAACGGTTAAATTGTTATAGAATATTTTGATATTTTATGGGCACATTTTGAGGTTGTTTGGCTACCCCCATAATAAGCTATCAAGGGTAAGCAATCATTGCTCTATTTAGGATGGTAGGATATTGTGACGCATATTACTTGGTCGTGGGGACCCCCAAAGTTCTTTTTTTCCCTCTTTACACAAGGTAATAAATCAAGTTTTGGAGAGTCCCCCAATAGATATGTTGTAATATCCTTGTTTGGACTGCTTATGTAGATGAAGAGAGTAAAACTTAAGGCAGAAGACATGGATACAGTGAGAAGTATTGAGAACATGTAGGGGCACACATTGGGAACCTGAGAAAAACATTAGGAACCCATTGGGAACTTGATGGGAACACAAGAAGATCCAATGCTCCACCCTCCCCCCAAAAGGAAAGAAAACCTGGGCTCACTGGGTGCAAGCTGCCTCACCCCAATGGCTGCAAGAAAAGTTTTTTGCCTACCTGTGTTAATTGCCATTTTTGGCTTAGGCAAATGGCAGGGGCATGAACTATGGGTGTACATTGAGCCTTTTGTATAAGCATGTTAGTATTTACTTGCCTCTTGTATTTCTTGCGATGTTAATAGAGCACTTCACATTAGGTACCTTGACTCTTATTTTATGAAGGAGCTTTCCATCTATATGTATGAAACACACTTTTCCCACTCCATAGCATACTTAGCCAGTTAGGCATACCTAATCACCATTGTGCACCCCTTTAGCATCCCAATTAGGCCAATTCCTACTATTATTTTCGCATGAGATGGTTGGCACATTATTGATCATTCTAGTAAGGATATCCAACAAGTGTATGTTTACCTTTGTGCACAATTACTATACATATCCCCACAATATATTGCCCCTAGCTGCACTCCCCAAGGCAAAAAGGAGTGCTGATCACACACAAATTCCAAAAAGATTTTTCTAGGCATACATACAATGAGGTGTGCAAGTAGGAGCCAAATATGCCTGGTTTCTTTTCCATTTAAGGTTGGGGATCTGAGTGGGAATGAATTCAAAGATTTATGGCCATAAAGGGGTTTTGTTTTCCCTTCAAGTGTTTTTGACCAACTGTCCCAATAAAAAGTTCTCCATACATTCCTCCTTCATTTTATTGGATATGCTTCACCAATATGTTCCCTATGTTCAATGTTCTGCATCTTACATGAGTACCCCATCTTGTGCACTCACATTAGCATCCCAATTAGGTGATTTCTCCATGAATTTTGTGTCCAAAGTTGGCATGGTATGCATTATTCACTAGAAAGGATAGTAATAATATCCAAAGAACCCCAAAGCAAACCAAGATATAAAATTATGATTTAAAAAAAAAAATTGGTATTAGATTTGTGTGTTTTGGACATAAAATGATTATTTTTTGTGTGAGATTGCGTTTTCAACATCAAATCCATAAGCTGACATATTCACGTCATTGTGCTTCAGATCTTCAAACATTGCACATGACAATTTGCAGCCAAGGGGGGGAGCACATCAGAAGATGATGAACTGAATAAAGATAGCTCATCATCTATGTGATCACCACAATTTTTCTTTTGGCTGGCAAGGCATTTTAGCCTCCAAGGCACATGGCTATATGGCAACAGCACCAGGGGCAGGATGTTAAACACACCCCCATCCTGTGCCGTCCAGTCCCCGCCCTTTGAACTTTTTTACAGATGTCAGTATGCCACCCTCTGCATTGCAGCACCCGCATGGTTCTCAAAGAACTTCTGATCTGCATGTTCTGCTAAGTGTTCCATGTTCTCCATGCTAGCCGAACACCAATGTGGCAGAACCGAACCATGCCGGTGTGCTACAGAGGGGCTCTGCATTGACACCCACCGAGTTCGTAGGAAGGGGGGGGGGGGGGGGGGGTGTGTTTAACATCATCCCCACCAACCAGGTAGGGAGGACTTTCTAACACACACCGTTTGCAACAACAACTGCACCATACGGTCCCTCCCCTCAGCCCTGAGAATTAAAATACTTTGTCAACATTTTGACTCAAGATTTAATACTTCTTCTCCACACATAAAAAGCCCTTGGAGAAAGTATTTGGAGGGCACCTTTTATTGGTGTTTCCTACCTAGGCAAGGACAGTGTGTTTAGATTATTCATTATAGAGTATTATTATAGTAGCTTAATGGATTTTGGCCCTTAGGTAATAATAGGTCTATTTTTATATGAGGATTTTTGAAAAGATGATATTTTGGCTTGTGTTGAAACTTGAGATTAGTTATGGAGTTAGAATATCTGGAATGATTTTGACTTCTTTTAGAGGATTTTTTGAAGATTATATTTTTTTCTATGGTGAAATATTTGAGTTTCCATAATTCTTTTTTGAATGGAAATGGCAAGGCCACAGTGTGACACACCCCTTGAAATTTTGTAGTGTATCCAGAGGCACTTTTATAAGAGGACTATTTTCTCCCATCATCAGAGGATGCACTTCACATTTTAAGGGCGGCCATTTCAAGAGTCATAACGTCCCCCCCCCCGGTCCAACATAAAAGCCTACCATACATGGGCAGTGCATCGAGGCCGTCAACCTCCCTCAATCAGACGGTCAAGCTTTACATCAGTTAATGAAATGGAGGGGGGGAGGGGTCCCTGAAATGTAAGCAACCCTCAGCTGGCGCCTTCTGGGTTGGACCCTTATTTCAGGAATGCCCCCTTGCTTGGGCCTATTACCATACATAATAGGCCTGCAGTAGACCTCTTATCAGAGATGTAAGGTACCTCCACCTCTTGACCTGCAATGTGTTAGGGTGTGAGACTTTCTCAAAATGTGGGCCAGACTCAACTACGACCTTCTCTTAGGCCCCTATTATTTTGGGAATAACTCCCACCCTTAGCCACTCACCTTACGTATTCAAAACAAGGGGGTGTGTCACACCATGGCCCTGCCATATACATTAAAAAGTATTTTAAGGCAAAAGAAAGATTATGGAAACTCAAATATTGCACCATGCAAAAATATAATCTTCAAAAAATCCTCTTAAATAAACCAAAATTCTTCAAGGTATTATAACTCTATAACTAATCTCAAGTTTCAACACAAGCCAAAATATCATTTTTTCAAAAAATCCTCGCATAAAAATAGACCTATTACCTAAGGGCCAAAATCCCTTGGGCTACTATACCTCATAATGAATCTAATGGTGCATTTGTTAAGTCAATGTTAAATAAAGATCTAGGTGGCATCTTACGTGGCACCCAATGTTAAATGGCCGTTAGTTTAATGTTAAGTGAATGTTAGCTTAACATAAAATGTTCATGGTGAGATATGTGTAAGTCCCCACTGACTAGCATGGTGTTAGGGGACTCAACAATAGTGTCCCTAATATCCTTGCCTAACAAGGCAAGGCCAATAAAGGTAGAGTGTTTATTGCAGCCACAAACAAAACCTCTTGTCAATAGGTATCTATATAATTTTTTATTTTTTGTTTTCTTTGTTTCTTTACTTATTTATTTATTTATTTATCTATAGAGCATTTTGGGCAATGTTTTTTGCCTAGCAGAGTGCAGTTCACACTTTTGAGTTTTTTCTCCCTGCAAATAGCCTCTCATATCTCTGATAGAAATGGTTGGCAATTCTGGCTGGTTTGCAGATGCATCAGCAGCTCCCTCATAAATCTGACAAATTCTGGAAATTTGTCAGTGCATCATCTGTTGTTTCTCCACAAATTACTCTGGTATTTGGAGGTGGTGCATCATGATCAATGGTTTTCCAACATATATATATATATATATATATAATTTGCCTAATTTTTTCCAAAATAATCTTCAAATCTACACTAGAGAAAGAAAAAAAACTGGGAAATACAACCACTGATTGTTATCAATTCCCTCACAAAATATGTCAAAAAAAACCCTTCATAAATTCTTGCAATTGGAGGTGCAAAACCAATGTCCATCAAAATGGCAAGCTGCTAAAGATTTGGGTTTCCACAAACCACAAGAAGACACAGCACTTTTACACCATCTGATTTCATGCACCAAAAAGGCATTTAATATCTACCTATGGATTTGCAGAAAACCATGTAAATTGTTGCCTCTACATGTAAAGGTTTGGAGGGAGAGACTATGGAAACAGACTCATGCACACAGCGTAAAGCACTGCCTGGATTTTTCCTTTGTATTTTCAGCCCGCTTACCTGAAGAAACCTGTACTCAGGCCCTTCTCCTATACAAAGAGTTTAGTTCATTTGGTCCCACATTTTGAGAAAAATGTTGAGCAGATGTTATTGTGAACTTGAGGAACATTATGGGAGCATTTCCTATTTTAACTCTTGTTGCTGGTTTGAACTCTTGAACTTTGCCAGAAATGGAAAGAGGCAGAGAGCTACAACCTACTGTTAAGATTCTGTGGTGAAAATGGAATACTAAGGAATATTCCAAAGGATTCTTTATTTCCCTTCACTAAATTTTCCAAATAACCCTAAGATTTTTCCACATTTCTCCATAACAACCGTAACCCTTAAAAAAAGGGCATGTGAATCCAACAAAAGGTTTTTTTTGGGGGGGAAAAAAATGGCGCAATGTCGTCATATTTCGAGGAAAAGACAGTTGAAATCGCCAGATTTAGAACATAGCATCTAGGATTTCGCCAGAATATAACCAGGTTCCAAAAAACATTTACTTCACTCTATATAGCCTGTAGCCAAATTTGGCTACCTCCTCTTGATTGCCAGCAGGGTTGCTTTTTTGTTCAAATTCCCCAAGTAAGTCCACTGACGAGGATCCCCAGAATTAATTAGCATTAAATGGCGACTACCTTAGATGGGCTTTAGAATTTTAACAAGAGTGCAGCTACAAGTGGCAGTAACCTAGGAAGTGCCTAGGTATAGATGTGGCTAATTTAATTATTTTTATTTCAGAAAATGGCGAAAAAAATCCCTACAAGTCACAAAATTTTCCCTTTTAAAAAAAAAATTGAAAAAAATTGCCAAGTTGCGAAATTTCGCCATAAAAGAAAATAAACAAGGGGTGTGTCAAACTGTGGCCCTGCCATTTACATTGAAAGGTATCTTAAGGCAAAACAAAGAATTATGGAAACTCAAATATTCCACCATTCAAAAATATAATCTTCAAAAAAATTCTAAAAGAAACCAAAATCCTTCAAGATATTATAACTCTATAACTAATCTCAAGTTTCAACACAAGCCAAAATATCATTTTTTCAAAAAATCCTCATATAAAAAATAGACCTATTATTATTTATTACTTAGGGGCCTAGAAAAATCCCTTAAGCTACTATACTCTATAATGAATCTAAAAACAATGTCCTTGCCTTGGTAGGCAAGGCCAAAAAAATTGATTTGTCAGGCCACTACCTACCTCACGAATTTTGGAAAAGAAAAAACCTGGTTCCAATTCAAGACTCAAGGAGCGTGTGTGGTTCCTGGAAGAAAAGGTATTTGCTGGTCTCTTGTTTTCTCCGCTACCGACCATTTCGTTCGTTCATAAATGCGGAGGAATCAAAGCTTGCATTGATGAGATGAAGAAGCTTGAAGAAGAAATAGAAGAACAAGTAGAAGAAGTACGTGAAAGCAAGGTAAGGACCTCGCGAGGATTGAGGGAAGGGAGTTTCAAAGGAGTCCTCGAGTCTCGAGAGATATGAAGAAACAAAAGGAAGTATGATCGATCGATCGATTGATTGATTGCACATACATCAATGTACTCCATTTTATGGAATGGAAAGTTGAAACCTTTCGCGCCGAGCATTTTTTTTTGGGTGTAATTTCACGTGCTTCGCTTTTCTTTTGCTGATGTTGTTGGATTTCTTCCTGTTTGAAAGTCTTTCTCTCTCTCTCTCTCTCTCTCTTCTGTTTCCCAAAGTCTGACCCCTTTCTTTAGTTTCGGTTTTGGATCTGTTGTTGCTCCTGCTGCTGCTTTTTCTTCTTCTCTCCTCCGTGCCTTTGGGGGCATGCATGCGTTTGGCATTTTACTGGCTCTGCTCTTCAAGGTAGAGACATTGTGATGCACCCACAAACAGGCCAAAGTTGGGTATCTTTACATTCATTCATTCTATGGTCGTCTGGAGTTCACCACAAAAACATTTCCCACAGAACTGAAGGATCCACTGGTGCTTCACCATACTGAAGCATACTAAACAACAAGTGTTTTCCATTTAGTATGCTGAATATTTATCATCTTTATGGATGTCACTTAAATGGCAGAGTCATTATGCCCTTCACAGTAGTAGCCACAATTGGGATGCACTCACAAACAGGCCGAAGTTTGCTATCCCTACTACATACATACATTCAAGGTCATGAGGAGTCTCCACTATAGAAACATTTCTGGCAGAACTGAAGGATCCACTTGACCTTCACCATACTAACCACCATGTGTTTCCAATTTAGTACCTATGTTGAATATTTATCATCCTTATAGAAATGTCATTTAAAGAGCAGTGATTATCGGTCGAGCTGCTTGTTAATGGCCATTTGGTGCACCCTCCATTTGTAGGTGACACTAGACCTCCTTCTGGAAACTGTGTTATTCTTCTTCTTTGTGGATCCATCACAACTGATTCTACTGTCAAAGCAAAAGGTGCAGAAAGACAAAGAGGGGCTTCCTCCACGAAGATCTAGTCCTGTAAATGGCTTTGGAAATTCTTGTAAATTCAAAGCCTTTTGAGGAACAGATGATGATAATGTGAGGTGGGTGTAACATATTGGGTGAGAGAGGGTTCACTTTGCCCAACCTTCCTCGTAGAAAAAATAGAGATATATTTGTCCAAAGAATCTAGTGAAAAAAACCACAATCTTGAAGTACAACATTGGGTCCCAGAATATTTCACATCTTTCAACTCCTCCTCCTCCAGGCATTTAGAATATGTTCTGGGACCAATATGGGCCCCATCCAAGACATTTTTCTTGAAACGGTTGTGACTATTATGGGTCTCAATT
Source organism: Sphagnum tenellum (assembly GCA_963921925.1). Classification (NCBI taxonomy): domain Eukaryota; kingdom Viridiplantae; phylum Streptophyta; class Sphagnopsida; order Sphagnales; family Sphagnaceae; genus Sphagnum; species Sphagnum tenellum. Next base: position 17,983,982 of record OY998142.1, on the reverse strand, counting down.
GACCCCGAATTGGAGGAACTGATTCCACAGCCATAGCATAATGTGAGCTGGAAAATGTATTGGAACAACTGATTAGGGTTTAGTGATTTAGGGTTTAGTGAGATTGGAACGAAGGTCCTGTGAAGAGGAAACGGAGAGAGGAGAAAGGTTGGGTTTTGAGACAAGCTCCTATGACTACACCATTTATCGTTGATGCTGCCACCACCAGCAGTGTATTTGCAAGCTAGTGTCGTTGCGCGCGCCCAGGAATCAAAGCTTGTGTTGGGGTTCTCCTATCTATCGGACTCGATACACTAGTGTTGAGCAGCATGGCGAGTCCTCCGTCCTCCTCTTCCTCCGCATGTCCACCTGGAGAAGTTCCGTTCCGTCTTTTGATTTTGGAGATGGGTACAGGCTACGATCAACACGGGTTAGGTCTCTGTCCTTACAACCCCCACAACGCTGGCTGCTTTCTTATGGAATGACACTGGCTCGCGATATGATGAGTTTTGGAATCTGGAGAAGAATGGGTTTGGAAACTTGACAAATTGCGGGGGACGGGGGGAATGCAGGCAAGATGTTACAGCGGCTGCTGTCAGGGCGTGCAAGGATGCCATCTGCTCTAACTCCATCCCAGCTTTCAGCACTGGTACTTTGACTCCTATCACTTTTTGCACTACTTTCTCTGAGTCTTGACCCACACGAAACAGAAGAGGAACTACTACACTGCACCTCAGCAGCAGCCTGCTGTTCTTAATTTCTGTGAGATGATGAGGAGCAGGTTGGAGATATGATGATATTGTGACCTACAGCATAAAGCCCTGAACCCTAATCTGCATAAAAGTCTCCTAGGTTGGATATCCAGTCTGCATGGGATGAGATATTGGGAGTTGTGGCTGCAGGGGTGATACCTGGCATTAATAAGGAGCACATGAAACTGAAGGTGAAGCTTGGAGTTCCCCATTCAGTTCAAGGAGGTCTTGATCTTCAGGCTGTAAAGTCAGTGTTTCCATAGTAAGCAAACTGCCTGGTCTTTCCTTCCTAACTTTTGGGAATTGTAATGCATTTCACAGGATTCCAATCTCTTGTTTTATGTAGGGCAACAGGAACTCAGGATCCAGGTTTTTTTTTTTCTGTTCTTGAAAATTTTGAGCAGGTTATTATTATATATTTATCTATATCCACTATTGGGAGCTGACAGAGTCTGTGGCATTGAGTAATGGCAGCTAGTCACTGTGATTCATGATGATGGTTATGGTCTGTGAAGAGCTCATGAAGTCAGTTGGTAGTCATGGTGGCTTGTTGCTGCAAAATATTTATGATGAAGGCGATGGTCTGACACTTTATGACCAACTCTCATAGGGTTGTGACCACATTCACTGTCACATCACCTTCAAAGTGATGTTGTGGAAATTTCTCTGCAGCAAATCTTATAGATATATATCCCTTTGAATGGACTATTGGCACTTGAGGTTATCGTGGCTTCAGTGGGATTGAATCAGGGACAAGCTGAGTGCATCTCTATGGTTGAAAACTTCAAACTCTTTTTCTGTTCATTCATTTTCTTGTGTCTGATTCATCTATTGGGGATGTGAATGTTGCCATGTGATTTTGTGTTTTGGAAGTGGAGAGATAGTGCAACTGGAGGTGGTGGATGGCGGGCTTGTATGTTCAAGTGGCGTACAGTTGGAGGATTTTGGTGACAAGAGTGACAATTGCTATGTAGTCAATGCTGCTGTTTATGTGGGATACTGAATTTCTGTGCAAGCCATTGCCTCTCCTGTATTTTGCTTGCTCAGTTCTCTATTCCCTTCAGCACTGACTTCTCCTCTTCTCACAGCTCACTAAGCTGTTCATCCAAAATTCAGGATGAATCTCACTCTTCACAACATTCGTGTTTTCAGAAGGAGCATCCCAGTAGTGACCAGCTAGATTCTTTGTTATCTCTCTTATGGGTGCAGAAGCCCCTCCAGCTACTTCTTTTTCAGTGTTTTCTTAGTCTTTTCTTTTCCAGATTGCCTCTTAGAAAGTTCCTAAATATTCCAGTCCTGAATTCTTTGCGAGACTTTTGCTTGAGCTGGCAATAGTTTCTCAAATGTGGATCTTGTGACTTCTGTCTATATTCTTGCTGCTTGAGTTCTTTGATGCAGTGTGTCTTCAAGCTTTCAGAAAATCAGTATGCCTGGTGTCAACCACCCACTGTCAGAGCTGATGAAATCAGTGGGGTTATTGTAGCTGGTCCCTACCACACATGTTACTGTTGTGATCACCTTGGCATGTGTGTAACTGTAGCTATTATTTGCACTGGTCTCTAGTATTTTCTATATTTTCTAGTGTTGGCCTGATAAGCTTGTGCAGCTTCAATGCTGGTACTATTGGCTTTTATATTAGCTACATCTCTTGACTGGTTGCCAGTCTGTTACTAAACCTTACCCCATTTCTTCTGGAAATGTGATAGAAGCCCAGTAGCCAGTTTTTTGTAAGGCATATTCCTGCATGCTTTGTTTTCACCTTCACTTACAATATTAACACCTTGTCAAAGGGGCAATGATGGCAAGATGTATCTTGCAAATTGCCTAGTTGATGGAAAGTCGCAAAGTTGCAAAGTCATGGTTTGAGGAAATAAATATCCATTTTACTTTATGGTGTACCCTATCAATCAAACTATGCACAATGGGCCTAGTTAATAGAATATGGACATGTGTGGAAATTTAAACTGGAAGATTTTTAAACCCATTTTCAATTCTGATTCAACCAAATCATGACCAAATCAAAGACTAGGAGGGCACCTCAAATCAACATGGTGAACATATTATATGCTGAGCAATAGATTCCAATGGATAAGTGAATAAGTGATTGTTTGAGCAACAATGTTAAGAAGCAAGTATGGAAATATTTCTGAAACTAAAAGTGGAAGGTTGAAATAAGAAGAGCCAATGTTAAGAACCAAGTGAGCCAAGATCTTCCATACAAACAAGGCCATTTGAGAAATGTGGGATCAAGATATGACCAATGCAACACACAAATCCCATCATGAATGTCACTTAGGATAGTTTGTGGTCTTGGTAGTTAACAAGCCATTGTTCAAATATCTTCTATTCCATCAAGTTTTATTATACATTCATGAGGTTGAGAATGTGAATGGGAGTAAAAGTTCATGCCAAATTGAAACTCAAATGTGAGGTGAGCTTTGAACAACAATTTTATCAGTAACATCCTTTGAATAATATGGCTGCATTAAATGAAATGAATCAAATAATTTAGATGGATGGCCCACAGTTAAAAGAAAAACTTGTTAATGGAGATGAAAGGAAGCAGGTGAAAGATAATTGGGCTATTTTGGGAGCTTAAGTGGGCACAAAAGTGTAACAAATGAGAACAAGCACCTAAGAAAAGGTGGCCAGAGGTGGAGGTGGAAAAAGAGCTTCAAAAGGAAACAAGTGAAACCATTATAAGTCACAATTTGGTTGTGAGTTGTAGGCATGTTCTATCTTTAGGAGTTGGACCTCCTTCCCTTAGTAAGTGGGAAGCATGTCAAATCTTTAGCTCTTGAGATCCAATGCTCATAAATCTTCCTCATCACAGTCTTGTGATTTCCTAACCTTTCTCATACAAGGATTAATTGATCACATTCAAAAGCTAGAATGGAAGTACTAGTTTTGCAAAGTAGTTGAAGATCATTTAGTTCCTAAACCCTTAAACCCCTGATTTCTCAAACTCCATGTGTCCAGGCAGAGACTCTATTGGAGGATGCTCATCTGTGATAAAATCTTTTTGTGAACTTAAAGTGTGCCTCTTATGGGTTCTCATGCAATCTTTTGGATTTAGCAGCAGTATTCCAAAATTACAAATGCTTAGACGTTGACATTTTTGTCATTCATTCTCAGCTGAATTTGTATGCAGGCATTGACATAATTGTGTGCCACATGCGGAATTCAATATTTCAGACTTCAGTAGAAATACCTACTCTACTCCTTCCAACTAGGGAGTCATTTGAAAAGCATAATAACATCATATATTGCTCCATGACAAATATCCAGATGAAGCTTGGGCATGAAAGTCATGTCAATGTTTGCAATTCTCTAGTTGCACATGTTTATGACAAGTACCAACTTTTGTAGAGAGAAAAGTAGGCTATAACCCAGCACAGGTTGTTCATTCAGCAACAGCCAGAGCACTGAAATGTGGGTTGTGAAACAGAGAATACATACCCAGATGAGCTTCTTTAATGAGGCTGAATCAAAACTCTACTGAAGCACTTGGATGTGTCCATACACCATGGAGAAAGTGATCCAAGATTTATATGATCCTAGATCTCTTTCAGCCACATCACCACAATGCCAACATGTGATTTTCAGAATTTCACTCTCATCTTCTCAAGGAAAAATGAAAGATCAAGTGCGGTCAACCTTAGCATTTAGGGAAAACTACACAAAAAGAGATCACTGATATAGACAAGATTTACACCATGGACTCAGATTCAAGGACCTGAATTCAAAAGATGCCAAAAATGGAACTTTGAATGAGCAAAAAAGTGGAGGGGAGAAGGGGTTCTGGAACTTAGGGATCGCTAGATTTCAAGCATGTGGTATCTAAAGCTCCATGGTTTTCCCTTCCACCTCATGCCCTTCACATCGTCAGCAGAAATTCTGGGCCTCCCTTAATTGATCTGATGCTGGGATGTTAGACAATCCATCATATCATTAATTGATTGTCCCAAAACAAAAATTTAAGTGGGACACTCAGCGAGTCTTCTGGAGTACCTAGAAAGCTTGGGACATGAACTGGAAACCTGGAGGCTCAAATGCAACACTAGACACCAACTCCCAGAGCTTATGAAGACAACCAAACATCATTTTAGAAGGTAAAAGCCACTATCACATTTACTTTAACTGCATCAAAATGAGAATTGATCTCTGACTAGTCAAGGTTTTAATTCCATCAGTAGCACAAAGAAAAGACAACATCAAACCAAACTAATGCTCAACATAGCAACCCGAGTCTTCACTCTGTTTTCAACTCCAACAGAGGCTATGATCATTGCCTCACAACCAAATATCATCCATGCAATAAAGTTGAAACCTCAGAGAAAGAGACCATAGAGAATTGGGAATAATCAAACAAGGCTGGATCATAGTGTTGAAGCTGCAGAATTACATGGTAATTGTAGAGAACTCTAACCATGTCAAGGTCCAAAGCAATGAACTACACATCAGCTATATAATAACAACAATATTTCCTCAATATACCATATTCAGACTTTTGCAGATAAAATATAAGCATTCCCTCTTGACTCATGACCACACACACAATACTCAATGACCTAGACATGCTTCTTTTGTGAACCTTTGCAGAGCAATCTGATACATATGTCCATTACCTCTAAACTCATGACCATGGGCAACGGTCAATGACCTAGACGTGCTTCCTTTGCAAAGCTTTGCAGAGTGATCTGATAGATAGCCATGAGACATTAATAGGTACCAACAGCTTACAACTAGACACCAAACAATCCAACTGATGTGTTGGCTGTGTCCGAGAATGCGCTCGGATCACACTGCACAAACCCCCACAAGAATGCCAAGAGACACAATCTGGAATGCTACGAATCGTACCATGGAATGCCTAATATCTGGACATCTGTTGAGGGGGAGGGGGTGTAGTCTCACGAGGAAGTAGTTTTCCGTCCCTCTTGTCGAGCTCCAACTTATGCTGCGTCTGGAGACAAGCGCAGACGGTGCAATAGGAGATGTCCGCAATGCGATCGGTGACAATGGCAGCGTCATCGATGAAAGGCACGTTGGTAAACATGGCCACAAGCCAGCAGATACAGTTGAGGTACTGCGCGAAGAACATACTGGCGATGATGCAGTTGTCGCATTTGGTGTTCTGGATCTGAAGCGCATCCTGGAGCATAAAGCGAGTGGCAGAGACGGAGAGGGTGAAGCACATAGTAACCTCCAAAATGGCACACAGCTGCGGACATCTCTCTTCACCGCAAGAACCACTGCAAGGCATGCCACCACCGCAGCAGCGGTAACGTGACCAGTCGTTGTACAGCACTCGACCACGCAACCCGTACGAAGCGCAGCAAGGACACCACATGCTGTAGCAGCAGTAGACCGGATCATCCAAGGGCGTCCGCATCAGCTCCGAGTACCACAAGTTGGGCAAACTCTTCCGCGCCTCATACAAGTGCATTTTCTTCGACGACGCCATCGCTGTAAGGCTCTGAAATCCACCGCGTCCGCGCTCTCTCTCTCTCTCCCTCCCTCCCCCACACAAGCACACACAAACGAGTGCTTCTTCTAAATGCGCATCTGCCCTTCTTGCTACTGCCGATCACGCGCTCTTTCTGTACAGACTAGGCGACGAGCTCTTTCTTTCCCGCTTCGTAGCATTTGTTACGCTGCTTTACGGTGGCAGTTATGTCGCAGAAAAAGCTACCGTAATCGTGCTGCCGCTGATCACGCGCTCTATCATTACCGACTAGATGATGGGCTTTTTTTGGGTAGGTGCATTTTCCACACTGTTGGTGGTGGATTACGGTGGTTTACAGTGGCTGTAAGGTTGCAGAAAATGCTACATTGATCGTAATCGTCGATCCCTATCTATCGCACATTTGCAGATTCCGCAAGTTATCGATTGGCCGGCGTAAACGGTTGCCTCATTTTCGTCGCTCTGATGCAGTATCGTCTACCGAAGCGGGGAAAACTAGGGTATATAGGCCTGGGACCGAACCTTTAAGAACTCAAAGGAGATCGAATCTTACACATTGTTCCTTGGCTTCTGAATTTTAAGAACATTTGTAGCCCTTAGCCCTCCACTTAGCGCTTCCAACCTCGCCAAAATTGCTGGATTCAGTGAAGGAATGGGCATATGGTGTGTTTCGTAGGAGGGGGGGTTCATTGTTTGATGATAGGTGAAAGATTTTGATGGTTTTGCATCTTTGCCACTGGAATACAAAGAAGTATTGTAAAGCCCTAGTTGGGGTCACCCATCCATTTTGTTTTGTTCCTTCACATTGGTGTTGTTACTTAGCATTGTTGCTTGTGCTTCACATTGGTGTTGGTGTTTCACATGGTGTTAGTTCTTCATGTTCATATTGTTATTTTCCACATTGGGGCTATTATTTCATGTTCGTGCTGCTACTTCACATGTTATTACTTTGTGATGTTGCTTCATGCGTTGATGGTTTTGCTTCATGTTATAGCTATTGTTTTTTCGCATTCTTGTTGTTTCACATTGTTTGTGCTATTACTTCGTGTTGTTGTCATTGTTTCACACCTCAAGTAGCCCATGGTGAATACCTTGTTATTATTGTTTTGTGTTGGTGCTACTATTGTTGTTGTTTCACACCTCAAGTAGCTTATGGCCAATACCTTGTTATTATTGTTTCATGTTGGTGCTACTCTTGTTTCCCTAGTTAGTATAGTACTTCCTCCCCTTCTTACCATGTGTAGGTGGGAGCTTGGAGCTTCAAACATCAAATTCTTGATAAAGCTCAAGGTGAATTTTTCTCTTTTTTTTTCATTTCTTTGTTTCAATTTTTTTGAGTTTTTGTTTGATTTCTTAAAAAAAATTGAAATTTTTTCATTTAAAAAAATTATCTTGGTTCCTTTGATAATAATTTCGATTTCTTCTTTTTTTTCTTTTTTTTGCAAGAATTTGAAGAAGTGCAAGTGTTCAAATAAAGGGAAGTAGGAATCTAGAAAATAATGAAACGAAAATGAAAGAATCTTTTTTTAAGTTACATGCACAAAGATTTTTTTTGAACCAAATAATAATAAAGAAGTTGACTTAACAACTCTTCAAGTCATCTACTGTATTTTTTATCACAATAATTCAATTTTGAATTTAAATCCAAAAACTAAAGATAGGAGATGATTAATGATATATAACATAACTAATGGTATAACTACATTGACAAAACATGTGAATTCAGATCATTGTAAAAAATAATTTAACTTTGAAAAAAAAGTTAATAGTTCTTTGAGGGAAGATGAAAGGCTACCATCCAAAAAAAGCCCAAATATTTCTTCTAATTTCATATCCAACTTTTTTGCCACAAAGGAACCTTTGAAGAAAAATGATATGTAACAAAAGCAATTTTTGGAAGACTTGAGTTTTTTAATTGTTATAAACCATCTTCCTTTATAGTTTGTGAAAAGTAGTTGGTTGAAAAGGTTTAGTATGCATTTATATCCAAGAATTTTTTTCTTTCTAGAAGATAGCTTTTTCATGAATTATTGCTCAAATAAATGGAAAAAACTAAATGATTATATGTTTTACCAACTTTAGCAAAACACCATTCTATAATTACAAGCTTTCATTTGTGGGTCTCAAAAGTTAAAGATGATATTTTTGCATTAGTCATCAATTTTTTAGTAGTGGATTGGCAACCAAAACATATCACCCTTGGCCTTTTTAAAGCAACAAATCCTAGTGGACAAACTTTGACCAAAAACTTGATAGAATTGTTGAACAATTATGCATTAAAGAGGAAATGTATGTTAAGGATGAAGGATCTAATTTAAATGTTATAATTGCAACCTTAAAATTACTTATAGGTTGTGATGTGTTGGTGTTGGAAGAAAGTTTTCAAAACACTTGTTTTGGTCATGCATTTTTTTAAGCACGCCCATATGCAACAATAAATGCAAAAGTTTGCAAAGACATATGATAGGTGTCAATCAAAACCGCCCAAAGAGGTTTGCATAAATGCATAATTTGACCCCCAAAATCTAAAAAAGGTAAATAAAATGGAAGAAGGCATGTGTCAATTCAAGTCTTCTCCCAAGGTAATCAAATATTCCAATGAAGACAAAATAACTTTTTATTTTTCTAGATTATTTTGTGTTTACATTTTTTTTTTTAGTTCATGATGTAAAATGTTTAACCATTTCTTTTGCTTCTGTAGATTTGTTAATAAAGTTATAATTTTTCACAAAATTTTGTAATCCAAAAAAGTAATTATAACATGTTATAGAAGGAAAATCTATGAGAATGAGTGCAAAAGTTCACCTCCATTAACATGCCACATTTGGCACATTTGTTACGTGATTGTTAATTATTTTAGCCATGTTAGGTTCGTTTTTATTTTAAACTAGTTTAAGGTTCATTGGTTGATAAGTGATGCATTAAAATCTGTCATATCCATGAGGTTAATACTCAAGGATGAAATTGATTTTGTAACCTTTGACAAATTAATGAAAGAAGATGAAAATGTTGTTTATGAGTTATCATGTTTGACTAACAACCTAACAAAGAAAGATGTTAATGTTTCGAATTTTCTTTTCTTAGTAAAAAAATATTTTAAAAATAATCCTGTAATATGCTTTTTTTATTGTGTTAGACCTTACGTTTCAAATTTTTCATCTTGTGTTTTCACTTATTGATCTTGAGCAAGGTAAGGCAATTATTGAAGAACTTTTTCCCATTCCTTGTCCGATCGTAGCCATGCAACAATGGACTGCATTTGGACAAGGACTGGCAAAAAGTTTTCAACGATGAGTACACGTTTGGTGATAGACAATTTTACCATACATTTTGACAGAGGAAAACGTGTTTTTTGTTGTCGAAACAAGGATTTTCTTTTGCCTACACATATTCTCGAGCTATGAAGGAACGCTAGTGCGATTAGGGTTTCAGGTTTGCACCATACACGGCGCGAAATACAATGTCATTTGAATTTGAAATTCCAATTACGTCTTACTAGTCTAGGGTTGAATTATTTCTTGTTGATATTTCTTGAGATAATCACGGAGACAATATTTCCCATCTTACCACAGACTTATGGATTTTGTTTCAATTCGGGAGTAAACTTTCAAGCTTCAGACGAGAGATTTGAGTGGAAACGTATGGTGTAAAGAACTTAGGGCTTTTCTTTTTTTTGTACGCATAATAGACTCGCTGTTTCAGGCTACAAGTTTATCAAAAAGAAACAATTCGTTGCTGGCAGGAGCATTTCAGGCTGTGGACCGAACATAATTCCCACCATTTCAAACCAGGAGGGAGGGTTTCGTGCAGTGCCGCATTCAAACTCCTGGCCAGGAGGAACTACAGCAGGAGCAACAAGGACAAAAGCGGAATAAAGCAGAAGAAACCATCATGGATAAGAGAAGAATTTGGCTACGACACCTAATCACTAACCATCTCCGAGAGGCAATGCATCAACCATAGTCCAAGACACCAGAATACATCAAAACGCTTACAGTGCAGACTCGAATCACAACATCCTAATAGAACTAGAGGCGATAACCACAACGAAGAGGTGGTGTTCAAGAACACCATTGTAAAAAGGGCGGCAAAGAGACCTCAATCTCAACCACCGAAGCCGTAAAGAGTGCGCCCCTGTCTCTTCAGAGCGTATACCACATCCATAGCTGTCACAGTTTTACGCCTGGCATGCTCAGTATATGTGACCGCATCGCGAATGACATTTTCCAAAAAGATCTTGAGCACACCGCGGGTTTCTTCGTAGATCAAGCCACTGATTCTCTTCACACCACCCCTCCTTGCCAACCTCCGAATGGCAGGCTTAGTAATTCCCTGGATGTTATCCCTCAGCACCTTCCGGTGCCGCTTGGCACCTCCCTTTCCCAAACCTTTGCCTCCCTTCCCACGGCCAGACATGATGAAATTGAAGGATACTCAAACTCCGAGAGCAACTGTTGCAACAACGAGAACGAAAACAAGAAACAAACCGTAACACCAAAAAAACACCGCACCGCTGCGAACAAAAAACCGTCTCGTCACTGCAGCACAAGAGAGGAAGACAAAGAAAACACACTGCTCGAACCAATAACGCTCAAACCCTAGTATATATAGACCCCCCCCCCGCCTCTTTTCGCAGTAACTACCCAACTTACCATAAGAACTTACCTTTAGATGGTCTCTGTTTTACCTCACAGTCGATCCCTGTGAAACCCCATCAGAATCGTTGGATTAGATATTTGAAACTGTATCGAACCGTCCAATAGCAGGAGTTGTGCTCTGAAGACGAATGAAAATATCCGTCCGATCGATCTATAGATCGGACGGTTCTGAAATGGGTCCAGGACTCGAGGGTTTTATGCGCTTTGCTGTGGTCAGGTTGCGGAAGGAAGCTGTTTCGTCAAAATGGATGAATGTTGGACGAATTTAGGACGAAAGGGTCGAACGTCTTCGTCGTCGTTTTCTTCTTCTTCGTACAGGGACCCTGATTGCATGGCTGTTGCTTGAAAGAGTTTTTGTCATTTCCACTGCTCTTATGTTGATGCTTGTCTTTGAAAATCCCACCTCATTAGCCTCCATTGCTCAACATAAGGTGGTAATTGCAGGCCCATAATTAGTCTGATTGCTGTAGCAGACAAGCTGTAGGCAAAATGTGAGTAGTAAGATGAGATGGTGAATTAAGCTTCAGCAGAGGGAGTGGTAGAAGGGAGATGTGATTGTTTCAGTGGATTTCGTTATAAAATGAACTCGGTTGTGAGGTAGTACTACCCTGGCTTATGAGTGGCAAGCACGAGAATTTTTTTTGCATAGTAAATTGGTTTCAAGTTTCAGATGTTGGTCTTTCTTGCCTCTCTTCTAACGAGGGAAAAAAAAATGCTAATGTGAAATGTTTTGTCCATCTAGCTCGCCTTTTTTGAAAGCCTTACCAAACAACTCCAAAATTTGGAGATGCAATATTGTGCCCCAACTTTTGTTACAACTTTTGAAACATTAAACTTCATGGTTAGTATTTAGTGATCAATCTGGTGAAGACTTTGGAAGCTCTTTCAAGTCATGATCATGTAGAACACTAACTGCAATGCATCATGTGTCCAGGATATCTTTCCATGCCGAGCTTTCAAGGAGCTGGAGTGGTGAGATTTTGTGGAGTTACTTCTCCGTGTGTGGTTACTGCACCTACATACAGGTATAATAGCAATTCAAGTATTTTGACCACCAAATGTGGAACTCAGAGTCCACTCGTTGAGTTAGGACAAGTTGCATCTTTGGTAATTGCATGCAATTCTCATCTTCACTTTGAGCCTGAAAATGTGGTAAGAATTTTGCAGGGGTCTTTCTGAAAGATCTTTCACATGGGTATGTTGGTGATTCAGTTGGTAGTCTAGCTGATTACATGATTTTAGCCATGACAGGAGTTTATCTTGAGAGTTCAATGAAAGGGATCAGATGTGGAAGAAGAGAAGAAACAATGCCAAATCTCGGTGTTTGGAGAAGAGAGATGTTTGGTATCTTCATTATGATCCACAGCAGGTGGTCCTCACTCTGTAAGAAAAGGAATACAAAATCTCTGTTTGTTCACTGTTTCCATTAAACACCTGGTTCAAGACTGGTTTGGAAATGAACTCAGCAGCTGGAGAAAGAGAAGAAGGAAAATCAATGATTGAGTAGTTGTGAAGGCAAGGCATTGCCGTGAAGGAAGAAGCCCCAAATGCCGGTTCCTCAAAAACTACACCAAAATACACTATTTAAATGCCACAGAGCTTCCGCAACAACGAGTGAACACCCATCACCTGGCTTACACACCGGCTTCACTCCAAAGCACAGTAACATAAAAAAAAAAGAGAAAAAAAACAGAGCGGCAGGAAGGGCAAGCAATTCTCTTTTTATCCCATATTCGTTGCCAGAATAGCTCCACACTGAGGAATATATAAACCCACTCTGTCCCGCTCTGCTTCTATACCTTTCTCGGCCTCTTGGCTACAACCAAGGGTAGAATCAGTCCTCCTCAGTTTAAAGTCTGATATGAGGCTCATCGAGCATAATGATATTAATGTGATTTCTCTCGGGGGCGAGGCTTGTGGGTAGCTTGCTACCTGGCCCCGAGCGCGTCGCTCGGTATTGCACTTCTTCCAAGGCTGGCACACCCTTCCCCTTCCAGGGAATCCAAAGAAAGCTCAAAAAAGGAAGATTTAATGTCTCACCTAAAATTCTGCAGGTTTTTTAGCATTTCAAGTGTCAGGAAGTTTTTGTCACGTTCGCAGACGAAAGCTTTCAGCTCTATGCCTTTGATTACGCAGATTTCAATTGAAGACTTGACGTCAAATGAGAACCTCCGCTTTCTGACATAACATATTTTTATTAATAATACCTTGCCCATAAGCTAACTACGGGTAGAACATGGATGAAAAATGATCTCATTCTCACCTGCTACATCTTTGTTCGAGTATCGTTTCAATTTCATAATCCACTACCAGAATTTTTTGAGTGTAAATGGAGGACTCTCTATCTAGTGGAATCTGTCCTCAGCAAAAGGGCAAAGTGTTTTAAAAAGCGCCCAGCCTCTTTATTTTTGGGTATCTTTTGCAGTACGAAAAATGAAAATAAGTTCTGTGGGTATCTTCCGGGTATCATACGAAAAATAAAAATAATTTTTCTGGGTATCATGGGAAAAAAGAAAAAATTTAATTTCGGGTATTTGTTGGGGTATTAAAGGAAAAATGAAAATGAAAACAAGGACAAGCAAACAAAATAAATTGTAACCTTTCAATTGAATTTTTTTTGCTGTATCTTGACTCTATTTGTGGTCATGAACACAAATGAATACTAGTTCGTGTTGCAGAAACTTTCTAGTTCAGCTCCAAGCTTCCCACATGTTAAGAGAACCATGGTTATATATCAAACACCCATTCTTTGGTTTTTGAGAACCAGGTTTATGTATCTTAAAGAACCCCCAGGTATATGGAGTCAATTCTGGTAACCGCCCAAGCCATTCTCATGGCAGTTCTCAACAAAATAAATCCTCACTTCCACAGAAATCAAAATCATCAGATATGTTATATGACTGCCATTCTAAAAAATCTGCACACCAATACTGATATAGGCTATAATTACAGTTCTCATAAAATCTCAGAACTGGTCAATTAACCTTCTAAAAAACCTTTAGGCTCTTCGAAAACACCTGAACTCGAGGTTATTAAAAGAATCAGATAACCACCCAACACTGGATATCACCCATATCAACCCACTGACAGGAGGTACAGATCCAGTACCTTATCAGATACCTACCATGCATTTCTTGTCTTCTTTCACTCCTGATTCCTTTGGAAAATTTCAACTCAAGATGAAACTCATGTCATGCTAAAATCATGTACTTATTTAGTTATTGCAACTGAATCACAGAGGATACCCATGGAAACGATCTTTCAGAAGAACCTTTGCAAACCTCAGAACATTTTTCAGGCTCAAATTGAAGATGCACATTTCAGGCAATTAAATATGCAACTAGGAAATCACTTTAAGGTTGATTTTTAGTCTTACCAAATAGCAGGAAATCATCATCTCGAAGTGAATCCTGATGGAAAAGGCTGTGTAGTGTGCAATCCTTGTTCTGTCCTGGCAGCCTGTCTCCTCATAAAGGACTAAAAAAGGACTCTGGAGAAATTTCTTAGTGTATTTGGAGGGCACCTTATGTCTGTGCGTATCCATGCTTGACAAGATAAGATCTTATGCCAACAATTTCAGAGTGCATGGGACCTTTGTATATGAGCTCTTGGAGAATTAGTAACATTGAGAGGTTCCCAATACATCTTTGTTTCTAGGAAGACGACAAGACATACAAATCCTTTTGCCAATGGAAGATCAGGATCACCTTAAGCTTTGACTCAATGATTTGTTGGAAGCAAATATGTTCACTGTGCACACCACAAATGCACTCTAGGTTAAAGTAAAAGAGCCACTTGAAAGCTCAATATTGACATATATGTTCTAAGACAATTTTCTAAGACATTCCATATGTTGGTGAGCACAAGACAAGAACTTTGCCAAATCCAGTAAAACCAAGTGATGAGGAGATATCATAATTTAACCCTGGAAAGCAATCAGATGACAGATGCATGGAAAGCAGAAATAGATGATGGAAATGTGCTTTTAAGTCTTGAGAAACATCACAAGTTTAATGAAGTACAATGGGCAACTGAGACAGGTACGAGCGTCTCGAGGATGATTGAAAGCAAATCCAAAGATGTGACTGATTTTGTCCATACGAATTTTTATTCTATGACTCTCTTGTGTACAAAACGGGAATAATTTACAACTATGACAAGCAAAGGAGGTGTTCGTGCAGACCAATATCCTATGACTCTCTTTGTGTACAAAACAGGGAATGTTTTACACCTTTGACAAGCAAAGCCAGAGCTGACAAAGAAATCTCAAATAAGAAATTCAATAAGAATTCTCTTTGCTACTATAGTGCCCTGGGAGATGCAAAATTGTGGTTCTTTTAGAAGCTTGAAAGGCTTTATCTTTGAGAAGAGATCAAGGTCTCGTAGAAATTGAGACCATCGAATTGTGGAGCCATCTTTGGAGAGCATGTTGTTGTGAGAGCAGGCTTTGGATCCTCCTCCTCATCATGTTTTGAACATTCTTGGGCTGCTGCAGACTTTGGCTCCAAAAATTGGCAGTTCTACAAAATGGAGTAAAACATGAAGAGTATGTCAACATTAAAAGGAGAATAAAAATGCAATATGCTTCTTCTCCTAAATCGACTAACAAAAGCCACGGTACGAGCATTTAAAAAAGGAAGAAAAAATGCACACTGCACTAAAATCACAAGCGCAATTTTCAGTTAGGTATCCAAATGTTAGGAGTACCTTCTGAGATTCTGTGGCCGGGCCATCGTTGCGAGAATAGAAGACGGTAGCCTCCATGCTCATCAAAGTTGCCGATCCAGCCAACGTCGATATACGCGCAAGCCTTGCCAAGCTTCCCATAGTTCAAACGGGAAGAAAGAAACAACAACAACAACAACAACAGACACACAAACTCACTCCTGCGAACACAAACAAACAGAAAGCAAAAATCGAAAACCAGAACTCCAAACACAAACAAACAGAAAGGCGGGAGGGGGAAAGGCAATAATTGAGAAAGCGAAGAGAATGATGAGGTAGACGAAAGGCGAATAGAAAGCGGTCTTATAAAGTAGGGACAGAGAGAGCAAGCGACAAGAAGCGATGGTGGTGGTGGACTGCACACGGGAAGAACGCAAGGGTGACAGTGTAATGACTGCGCATTCCTTATTTCAAGTGCTTTCTTCTCGCTCTCTCGGTCGCTCACAATTTCTTTTCCTTTCCGCCCTTTTCGTTGGTTTTCCTTTTCTTTTCCTTTCTTTTCATTGCGTTGTCGGCACGTTCGGTGGCCCTATAGCCGTTGATTGGCCTTGCTTACCAAGGCAAGGATAGTGTGTTTAGGTTCATTATAGAGTACAGTAGCTTAAGGGATTTTGGCCCCTAGGTAATAATAATAGGTCTATTTTTATTTGAGGATTTTTTGAAAGATGATATTTTGGCTTCTGTTGAAACTTGAGATTAGTTATAAGAGTTATAATATCTTAAAGGATTTTGGTTTCTTTTACAGGATTTTCTGAAGATTATTTTTTGCATGTTGAAATATTCCAATTTCTATAATTCTTCTTTTGCATTAAGATACTTTTTAATTTAAATGGCAAGGCCACATTGTGACGCACCCCTTGTTTAATATTAAGTCACGGCCCTCTCTATTATGCCTTTCCTCTGCTTCCTGGCCAGTTTTTTTTTTTTTTTTGTCTGGGTTTTTTAAAAAAATTGTGTGGTAGGTGTTTTTGGCTACCATCCACAAGAAAATTTAGCCAAATCTGGCTACACCTCACAAGAGGAAAGTAGAAAAGTTTAGGAATGGTGGTATATTTTATTTTAAGGGTAGCTTATCTGGGCATATTACAAAGTGGAACTTTCCCTCTACCCAGCCACGGTAGGGTGTTTTGTTTTTTCCTCTTGTTCTTTTGATTTTTTCCAACAGTGTGTATCACGAGGGCCAAAAAAAACAGAAAACAAAAAATAAAAATTTGTCAGTACTGACAATTTTATGTCAGTTAACGCCCTTTGAGAGCGGGGGCCTTCCCAAAATGCCTCTCAGCTCCACCTCAGGCCAGTGCTTATTTTGGGAGTGTCCCCTTCCTTGGCTGTTTACCCTACTCTTTGTGCTTCGGGGCGCAAAACAAGTAAGGGCAGAAAATGCAAACTGGTGAGAAATAGTCAGATGATGTACACTAAGTAGGAAGGGGGATTATTTGGGATTAAATTAAATTAAATTAAATTGGCCTTGCCTATGAAGGCAAGGATATTGTGTTCACATTTGTTATGAGTATAGTAGCTTAAGGGATTTTGGCCCCTAGGAAATAATAATAGGTCTATTTGGATATGAGGATTTTTGAAAGGTGATATTTTGGCTTGTGTTGAAAATTGAGATTAGTTATATAGAGTTATAAATATCTTGAAGCATTTTGGTTTCAATAAGAGGATTTTTTTTTTAAGATTATATTTTATGCGTGGTGAAATATTTGAGTTCTCATAATTCTTTACTGAAGCCTTAAGGTGCCTTCTAATGTAAATATGGGAAGGCCACAGTGTAACACACCCCTTGTTATTTTATTTTATTTTTTCAAATGGATGTTTTCGTGTGTTGCAACGTCGATTTTCTGCGGACTGCGAATGAATTCACGTTACTGAAGCCCGGTTCCCCATTCATTGTCACCTCCAGAATCCCGAGAAAGGAAAAAAGGGGATTTGCGAAATCCTTTCCACTGCTGCTGTCAGTTTTGCTTGGAAAGGGTGTCGCCGTAGGGGCGGCGAAATTAGCTTTGACAAGTCATCATTTTAATTTTAATTTTTAAAAAGACAAGGGGGTGTGTCACACTGTGACCTCGCCATTTACATTGAAAAGTATCTTAAAGGCAAAAGAAGAATTAGGGTAATTCAAATCTTTCAGCATCCAAAAATATAATCTTCAAAAAAAAAACCCTCTACAAGAAACCAAAATCCTTCAAGATATTTTATAACTCTATATAGCTAATCTCAAGTTTCAACACAAGCCAAAATTTCATCTTTCAAAAATCCTCATATCAAAATAGACCTATTATTATTTCCTAGGGGCCAAAATCCCTTAAGCTACTATACCCTATAATAAATCTAAACACAATATCCTTGCCTTGGTAGGCAAGGCCCAAAAGAAAACTAAGTCAAAGTAGTTTCTCTTTTACCCGCCACTAGGGTAGCTGACCCAGTTTTTTTTTTTAATTTATGAATAATTGCTCCAAAAGTGGCAATCAGTCACAACAGGATTTAGCCAAATATAGCTACAAGACCAAATAAAGGAGTTAAAAAATATAAGAATCCTATTACATGTTGGCAAACCTCTAGAACCTATTAGCTACATATGGGGGATTTCAGAAGAAAAATAAAGCTAGAAATCTGCCCAAATCCCAAAAATCTTGGCGATTTCAAAAAAAAAAATTCTTGAAAAATGTCGCCATTTATTTGGAAATTTTCCAAAGGGTGGTTCCCTTCACCATGTTGCTTGGGACTTTTCTTTTTAGCAAAATGGCATATTTTCGCCACCAATAAATAAATAAAAATCACTGAGCTGACCCTATTATTGAAGATTTTAGAACACGTTTTTAAATATGTATTCTCCTCATACAAAAAAATTTCTTGCTGAAATTTGGTATGCACCCTACTATCTTGGCAGCTTTGACCCTAGTTAAATTATTTTCAAAATTATTCAAATTTTCAAATTTATTATTTTTCCAAATAAGAAAGATTTGTGAAGGAAATCATTGAATTCACAAGAATACTCTAGTATTTGTAAAAATGAGAATTTCCAAATTAATTAATTATTTGATAAACACTTGTTGTTGAAGCTGTCAAGCTACTACAGTAGCACCTATCCTCCATTGGCTACCAAACCCAATTTTCAGAATGACAAAGTACATAGGGCGGTTTGTCATATTAATAATAATAAAATTTGTCGGCTACATCTGGCAGTAAAAATGATAATAGTTTACAATTTTCTGCTATGGAATTTTCAGAATTTTCAACAATTCCAAAAAAGAATGAATTATTGCATAACCAGGCTAGGTAGTAAGTACTTCAGTAAGTAAAAATGTGCCACCTACAACTAATGGATTTAATTTGAGTTCACCATTTTCCATTTTTCCTTGCACACCTCATTACACTCTTTTTTTTAAAACACTATCTCTTTACTTGGCATGCACACCAAGACCCTACCATTGCACATATTACACCCAAAATGACTATTCCATTTGCAAGAACCCAAGAGCACAAGAACCCAAGTGCTCTTTTGTATAGTTAAATATGTGGTGGAACTATAGACAAAATATTATCACAGTTTTGATATCATTTTTGGCCTTGCCTACCAAGGCAAGGATATTGTGTTTAGATTCATTATAGAGTATATAGTAGCTTAATGGATTTTGGCCCCCTAGGTAATAATAGGTCTATTTTTATATAAGGATTTTTGAAAGATGATATCGTGGCTTGAGTTGAAACTTGAGATCAGTTCTAGAGTTCTAATATCTTGAAGGATTTTGGTTTCTTTTAGAGGATTTTTGAAAAGTATATTTTTTGCATGGTGAAAATATTTGAGTTTGCATAATTCTTCTTTTGCCTTGAGATACTTTTTAATGTAAATGGCAAGGCCACAGTGTCACACACCCCCTTGTTTTGAAATTTTGAAAAAGTGAAATTTTAAAACAATAAATTGAACTGATTTTTTAAGCTTGAGAATAGCCAGAATTCCCAAAAAAAAAAAATCATTAAAAAAATCACCCACATTTCTACACATCACGCTTCCTCCAGATAATGTTTGTTTTTTGGTACTTGTGTATAATAGGTACTTACTCCATGATTTTGCAAAGCATTGTGGGATGGAGGTGAGCTCATGAGTCACACACACAAGCTGACAATTGCAGGGAATTGTTGATTGGCATTTTGTTCTTCTTCCCCAAGTCAAGGCCACCCAGAAACTGCATTACTTAGCCACATCAGCCCATCATCATGCCTACACACACAATCCGGGGTACTCACAAACTCACAAAGCCTTGTCAGAAGTGGCGAAACCTAGGCTGCATTGAGGAAAGTACCTAAACCCTAAACCCCTAAACCCTACCTGATTTTAGTAGATTGTTTGCTTTTGTTTTTACTTCGGGTTGTGTCTACTTGTGTTCTCTTTTGCCTTGTACTTTTGATGGAGGGGTTCCCATCCTTGATTTTTATTTATCAGGGTTTTCTTCTTCTTACAGGTTGATTACAAACCTTGGGAAATGTTAAATTTGGACTCAGAGATCTTGATTTGGTTTTAAGGATGGGATACCAATAATGAAGTTTAAAAGCAACTCCAAAAAAAATTAGGGTTTTTACCATCGTTTTGCATGTAAATGTTTTGGGACTTACACTTTGTGTAAGTGTAAATCTCTAACATCCATTTATGTTAGTGTAAATGTAAAACACAAAACATGTAAATGTAAAAATGTGTAAATTTATTTCATATCATGTAATTGCAAAACAAATACCTTTATATGATTTTATATGACTATGTAAAACAATGTAAGAATTTAAAAAAAGTAAATTTCTTTTAAAATGTGATGGAAAAAGTACTTGATGATGAACTTTAACCAAATGATTCAAATGTGCAAAAATTATACAATGTTGGAACAAGCTTAGAAGGCATCTAAAAATTCAAATGCTTCAACACAAGTTATGGGGATAGCTCAATTTTGACCAATGTAAAATCATTTCTTCAAGCCTCTAAAGAGTAATGGCCAAGGGATGGGGGGATTGTGTTTTTGGTGCAACATTTGTTACTTTTGTTATATTCACACATGACTAATTCTTATCTCCTATATGCCATCGTCAACCAAGTGGTGAACGGGTAAGCACTATTTACAAGACCTATAAGTGGTGCAATGCCACATTGTCAACAAACGAGGAGAGCTACTCCATCAAGTTTTCATTTTTTACCTAGTTTGTTATAATGGGCAAACAATTTTAACTTATTAAAAGGGGAAGGAGTAATGCATATCATTTATTTTATTGTTATGTAAATCCCCCACTAATGTTGTTGGGTTATGCTTTTGTTTCTTATCATGATGTTAGTTGGGTTGTTGTTTTTGAAGGATGTAAAGAGGTTTATCAAGTTGTGTACTATTGGCCAACACCCTCAAGCAAACATATGCTTGGGGTTGTGGTTGGTGTGATTAATGAACGCCCATGGGATAAGGCTACCCACCAATTTTGACCACTTTTTAATCAAATCATAGACTTGAATTGTCTCGCTTGGGCTATTAACCTAGGTTGAGTTGAACAACAACAATTGTCCATTACACACATGCAACCAACTAGTTTTCCTCTTCATCCCATTTTGCATTTCATATTGGGACATGCACCTTCATGCAAAGGGGGTGGCATGATGATGAAGTCACATCCAATGATCCCACATGGGTTGAACACCCTTGGCAATTATGGGATTTACACAAAGGGAAAGGGGGATGGATGCCACGAATGCTCAATATTTGGAATGGGGAGCATATATGATGGATGAATTCTTGGCACCCAAGATTTTGGATTTGTTTGAAAAAGCTTAAAGGATTTCACATGCACACATAATGGGGGCTCCATATGGAGATGCCTCCATATCAATCTTGTAGCAATTATAAGGTGTAGTTTCAACTTGGGCATTATGGATTAATTGTTACCCAAGCCCAAAGCACCTACAATTATAGAAACATGGGAGCCAAAACTTGATTTCATGGTAATAGGAGGTGAGGCATGTAAGATGTGACAAGTGTTGTGGGATTATGTTCATTGTTTTGCTTTCAACTTCAATGAATTGGATAACTCAAGGGGGAAAAAATGCACATCATCTTGGATGATGATATCAGGTTATTTTTTAGAGACCTTACAATTTAAATGATATGGAATGGGTTTTGGTTAAAGCTCAATTTGGATAACTTTTTGACATAAGATTGGTGGAGCTTTCTATAGGGGAATATGCATTAGCCACAATTATGCCTACCAAAAAAAACATCGTTGGCAACTAGACTGAACGTTATATATGTGGAGATTATAAAGGTTTATTCATGGTTATTATTCCCCCAAAAAAAATGACCCCAAGACTTCTATGGGGTTACTTTTTGCAAATAACATTTACAATAAACCCCCTTTATAATCATGCCCATTTTAATCACATTCTTTTTTGTGTCACACATTTTTTTGGTAACCATCTATTTTAATGAGAAACAAATTTTTTTAGAATAACTATCACATTTGTTAATAGCACAAACTTTTTGCAAAGCTTTCTTTATAAATGTGACTATAATGGGAGAAATTAAAGGCAAATATTAAGGTTTTGTAAATTGCAGTCCCCTTTGGCAATGTTAGTGTTGCTTTGTGGTCAAGTTGTACAAACTAACAATGTTGAATCTAATGGAAGAGAAATGAAAAAAAAACTTTATAATGTAGATAAACAAAAGACATGTGAACTTGCCAAGAAAGCAAAAAATCTTAGTTAAAAAAATCTAATTGAAAAAATACAAAGCTAATATAGTTAAGAGCTCAAATTCAATATAAATCATCACATTAAAATACGTAAAAATCAAAAATTTCTTCAACTCTAATAATGAATAATATATCTTAGAATAACCCATGTAACAAATTTAAATAATTGGCACCTATATTTTAGCGTAAAAAGTTATTTTGTAAGGTTTTTTTTGCCTCTAATCACAATCTTATAACATGGAATGTGATAACGTTTAAATCGCAATTCATTAATGTCACAAAAAAGGTCGTCACCAAGGGGGTTTATTGTATTCAAAACAAATTTAAATGAGAAAAATTAAATAGTCTAATTTTTAATCATTCATGTTTTGGTGGTGAGTTTTCACATTCACACATATCTATCAATATTTTGGTTTATAGCCAAAAAAGTAAAAATTCCCATAAAATCCCAAATTGAGTTTCAATGGACAACCAAACATGTTTTTTGGCAAAAATATTTCCTACACATATGACCTACACTTAAAACTAAAGATTTTGAACTAATTGAACATAATTCTTTTGTCAAATGGTTAAATAAATTAATCTTTTACCTTGCAGCCCTTTCTTTCAAATTTCAAGACTTTAAATTATTTTTATGATATGTTTTTCTTCAAGTTCATCCATTGAACATTTGTTTTCATAGAAAGGGCTATCACGGATGCCAATGCCATGAGGTTCATTCCTTTGAATGTTCATTCATAACTTGTATTGAACTTGTATATAGTTCTTAATTTACTTTGAGTTCACTTTTAGTTAATTCTTAATTAAATTCTAGTTAAGTTTGAGCTAACTCCCAATTAATTCGTAGTCAATTTCGAGTTAAACCCCAAGTAATTCCAAATTAAGTCCTAGTTACCTTTCAATTAAGTCCTTGTTAACTTTAATTAACTTTTAGTTAACTCCTACTTAAATCCCAATTAAATTTTAATTAACTCATAATCGATTCTTAATTAGAAAGGCTTTCAACAAGCTTCTTTATTTAATGCACACATGAAAGCCTCCTTGAAAGCTTCCTTGAGTTAGGTCTGCAAAGGGTATAAAAAAATAGGACCCTTCATTTTTTCAATATGTTCAACACTAGTCTTATGCACAATCTTACACCATATCCTTGTCATGTTAATTTCATGTTCATGTTTGCATATGTTAGCATAATAAAATTTTGTTTTCACATTGGCTTTGCATATTTCATGTTCTTGTGCATTGTTCTTGTGTTTTTATTTTTGAATAAGATAATATTGTCTTGTTCCTTCTTTGAAAGTTAAACTTATACCTTTCTTTTAGCCTTTGTTTTTGTCGTTATTCGTGCCCTTGACAAGGGCATGTTTTTGTTGTATAAAATTTTTTAAATGACTTTATGACTTCCTTTAAAAAAATGCAATTTAAAAACTTGGTATGGTTAATTTACAAGACTCAAAATGACATTTAAGTAGTGTATATATATGTATGTATGTATATATAACAATACATCATTTATTTATTGGCATACAACAGTCCACTACAACTACTATAATAATGTAAGATAAACAATTTTTTTTTCCCCTTTGTAGTCCTTTAAATACAAGTCATTCTTTTTTTATACCCTAATCATGAATACACACATAAACATGTCAACAAGCGTACATGATTTGACAAATATGCCATGCCACTATTAGAGGAAATTTTGGATTCAATTAGCCAAACCAAGGTGTTTAGCACTTTGGATTTATAATGCAAATATCACCAATTACTAATTCATGAAAGCAATAGGTGAAGATTGCATTTTAGGGGATTGACCAAAATGGGAAGAATTGTTTATATCCACGGAAGTTCCTACATTTTGGGTTTTAAATGTACTTGTAGAATTTCAAAAGGTCACTACTAGAAATTGGCCAAAATGTAACCATTATATTTGCGACCACATGCGATTATTAGTTATTTGCAACTACATTTGGACATTTTTGCAACTATTTTTTTGTTGGTCATTTTTGCATTACAATGCAACTAGTTTGTGACTATTTTGGTATTCATAGTTCCATGTGAACAACATTTAGTTTAATTTTTATCCAAAAAGAACAATTTATGTCCCATTAGTTGCAAATGTGACCAATTTAGTTATAACCTCATGAATATACAAAGGTGTATTTTGTGAATTTTATGGAATTGGGTGTATTAAGATTTATAAATGTATATTTAGATTTTATATGACCAACCATATTAAATGTGTATTCAAGTATTATTATTAACATAAATGGCCTTGATATTATGGTTACATTAAATAGTGTATATTTTGAATATTTTAAAAATTTATGTAACATATTTGTGAAATATGTTATGGCCATATTAAAATTTTATCCCAACAATCTTATTATATTTCTTAAAATTATTACAAATTACAATTTTTATTATTTGTATTAATATTATATAATATATTTATATTAATTGCATGTAATATAAATTTAATATATTAATATAACATTATTTTAAATAACTAATGCATTTATTAAGAATTAATTTTTATTTATTAAAATATGAAAATATGAAAATAAATCATAATATTTCCAACAACTGACATAATAATATATAATAATAATACTAATAATAAAATAGCTAACCTATGCTAGCTATAAATTACATTATTATTATTAGTGTTATTATAAGTAATCAATTATGAAGTATTATTAAATTAATATAATAATTACTAAAAATATTAATATGTATTTTAAGTTTATATATTTCAAAATTATAATTGATATTAATTAATTATTAATAATTCAATGAACATAATAAAATAATAATATTTTATTAATTTTATAATAATTACTGTATTAGTTAGAATGGAAATCTAATAAATTATTATACAAATGAAAAATTATTTTTGAAGGGATAATATATATTTATTAAAAATATAGAATATTTATTGTAATAGTTCATAAATAGCTTTAATGAATGAAATGATAATATGAATAATACAAATACAATAGTTTACGTTGGTTACCAATTAGCTACAATAATAATTGAATTAGTGTTATTTTTATTATTAATATTTGCATTTACATTTATTATCAACTATAAAAATGAAAATAATAATGGGAATATTTTTAATATATTAATTAGCCTAGGATAGGTTTTAATTATATATACAAAAAAAACTAGTACCCAATATTTATATAAAAAATGTTTAGTTGCAAATGACTTGTAACTAAATTTTTTTATCCCATATGTTTTGGTTTTCATTCTCATCTTGAAAAGTATATAAACAAGGTGTTTTATCTCATAATTTCATATTTAAAAAGATGGGCATGTGGGATGAGTCAATAAAAATGACTTAACCCAAAATAAAATATAAATATTCATGTACTTACGCCTAGCTACCTACTTCCTTAACTTACCTACATATTTTTTTACCTACCTACTTACTTAAGTAGGAATTTGGCCTAGGTAGGTAAATAGGTCCTATTTAGATAAAAATTTAGCCTAGATGTGTAGGTAAGTATATAGGTAGGTAGGTACCTAGTTAACCTACATACTTAAATATTGATTTAAATTTAATTTGGAAAAAATCAATTAATATGCCACATGACAAATTTCTATTGCACCACACGTCATAATTTAAATAATCCAAACATAAGAATTAAACATCTTAAATTATTTCAAAATAATTATTAAAATTTAAATATTAAGAGTTGGGACACCTGGCAACACATAACTTGTTCGCATTGTTCACCCAAAAAATCACATTTTAGTTGTAAATGACAATACGTATATGATTAATCAAAGGATGAAGACGTATTTTGTTGATTTTTTTTCATCCAAAATTTGTTATCATTTGCAACTAGTGTCAATCTAACTTGTCTAACTATTGAGATTTTAGTTGCAAATGTCACTTGCAACTAAAAATTAGTCACGTGGACCAATTATAAAATGACCATTTTCTACTAGTGGGTGATGGATTGTGTGCTTATAAGTTTGGCTTTTGCCAAATGATATATTGATGCCATCATTGTCTTTATTTCCACCATGGAATAACATGATCATCACTTGCAATATGTGTTTGACCTTCTTATAAGGATGCATAGTCTAAACTACACCTAAAAAAATGTAGTTTCTTCCAATCCCAAGTTGAATATTGGGGCCACATGATTTACCCAAGAGGTTTAGGAGTTCAAACATCACAAATTTAGCATGTGATGAATTACTAAAAAAAATCATGCGAAGTTCATTCGTTCATAGATTCGTATATTCTACACAC
Organism: Sphagnum tenellum; assembly: GCA_963921925.1. Lineage (NCBI taxonomy): Eukaryota > Viridiplantae > Streptophyta > Sphagnopsida > Sphagnales > Sphagnaceae > Sphagnum > Sphagnum tenellum. The sequence goes on along the minus strand of OY998142.1, from coordinate 17,957,414 downwards.
AAATATCATGTGTCAAAAACACATTGACATGAATAAATGTGTTGACGAATGAAGTATGAACCTATGAATGAATGAATGTCACGTGGATTTTGCATTTTCCTTTAAATTCATGTGTCAAACGTGTTTTCAATGCATGATATTAGTGCATGAAAGGTATGAATTATGTATGAATGACTCTTGCAGGATTTTTGTCATTAAATCATGAGATGTTAAATTTGTGATGAAAGGCCAAAGTGGATACAATTTCCAAGGTTCCAAGACCAACTAACGTTAGTAGGTTAAAGGCATTCTTAAGGTTAGTTGCAAACTATTATCGACAATTTGCCAAAGGGTTCTAATCAAATTGCCAAACCTTTAATTTAATTGACCAAGGTTGATGAAGGATTCATTTGAAGGGATGCATAAGCACAAAATTTTCAAGAGTTGAAAGCTAGGCTTAATTCTACACCATTTTGAGGCGACCTAATAGAGGCTTCCTTTTCAATTGCACACATATTGGAATGTCTTGAGACTTGGAGATAAAGGTCTTCACACAATTTGATGAAGAAAGTTGAGAGTTTATGGATGCAAGTCGCTCCAATAACCAAGCATAAGCCAAATATAGTTCATATGAGGAGCAATGTTTAGTAGTTGTGTAGGCCATGGCCACATTCCGATGTTATTTGTTTGGTAGCCTATTCACTTTGGTGACATATTACTAACCACTGAAGTGGTTCATGGAGTTTGATTAGCTCACAGGGAAGTTGGCAAGATGGGCTTTCATTACTTAGGAATATGAATTTGAGGTCAAACATTAGGCTAGGATAGTCATTAAGGCTATGGATGGGTTGAGTAGGAACCCAAGTGCTAGTGATTTGGATACCCTAAACCACATTGGCACGAGGAAACAAATTTGGAGACAATGTTTAGTTGGCATGTTGTTTCATTTATTTGCATTTTGGCAAATGGTTGCCACAAAGTATCATGTCAAGTTCAAGTGGATCCCTTATGCATCTCTAGGAGTTTGAAAATGGAACTCGATGAGATTGGATTTACGGACATCATTAGGGATGCCCAAGTCTTGACCTACTTATAGATTAAAGAGTTGGATGTAAAATTGATATCCAAAGAAAGGATTAGGTTTTTCAAAGGGTTAAAAGATATCGTTGGGAAGGCCAACACCTTTCAAGATACGGTTACATGGGCATGTACAAGTGGTAACATGACCAAAAATGTGAAAAAACATTGTTAGACATGCCCACGAAAAGTTGGAACATTTTGGGGTATGTTGGACCTATAGTTTATTTTAATGCCAATATTGGTGGAGAGGCATATGGATGGAGGTTCAATAGTTTGTTTCATGATGCATAGTGTGTGACCATGTTCATGCATCATTCAATGCACCCATTCCTCATTTGCAACCTCTACCAATCATGGGGCTTACATACTGATGGCACTTGAATTTTGTTTGGCCATTGAATTTAATTGTTCGTTATAACCAATAACATTTTTCCAAGTGGATTGAAGTGATTCCACTTCAAAACAAAATAGTGAGGAGGTCACTTATGCACTTTTGGATCAAGTCTTGAGTAGTTTCAATGCTCTAGTAGAAGTAGTCACAAATGAGGGCACAAAATGTTGAAGAGAATTTTGAAGAGTTGTGTGAGTAGGTTTTGATTGACCATAGGATTATTATTCATGATCATTTTAAAGTTGATGGCTTGGTTGAAAATTTGGTATGGAAGGTGAAATTTTTTACAAAAATATGGAGTACAAAAAAGGCATGTACATGTGATTGGGACATATAACTACCCTAATTGACTATGGGATATTGATTCAACAAGCAAACATCCCTTGCATGCATTTCCCCCTTGCTTTTAAAAAAAAAGGCATGAACCCCAATTATTGGCATCCATTCACATGGATGTGGACCATGTGGTCAATTTGGATGATCCCAATGTGTGGGTCTAGGCTTGTGAGCAATGTACAACCTAGATGAAAAGAATCATGCTTATGGTTCTAGAGAGTTTGGCCATCACACAACACCAATATACATTTCAATATGCCACCATCCATGGAAGTGGTATCAATTCAAGGTTTGGAGGTTTGAACTTGAGGATTATGTTTATTTGTAGTAAACAACACCTACCACATTAAATGTGATAGTTGTATGTATTATTTTTCTTGTGGATAAGGTTTTACCTTATGGGGTTTTGTTTTTAGAAGGTTGGGATGGTTAAACACGGAAAGACCATGTGTGAATTGTGCACCATGTCACCTTCCATATGTGAATGCCCAATTGGATGGATCATTGGCCATAATTTTTAGCAAGTTTGCAATGTATGTTGTTTGGAAAACCACAAGGTGCAACAACCATGTTGGTTTGTGACCATTGTTGTAGAGGATGATATATGGGTTGTTTGACACCACCACTTCTAAAGGTCCCCATAGGAAATTGGATGTGTCCACGATGCACTAAATAAACATGTTTTTTTGTGTGTGTTAGGCATTCATACTAGTACATAAACACATTGTTGATTCGGATAGTGGGTGATTCCAAGAAGGTTGGAATGTGGTTGAATATGTGGGATTATATCTAGGTGACTAATAATGGGGCTCACATTACACCTAGCCTATTGATTTCATACCATTTGGAACTAAATTCCTTTCATGGATTACCGTACCACACCATGTCTTATTTGATCATATATTGGTTATTTGGTGTACAACCTTTATCTACTATGAAAAAATGGGGTGATTTGCAATTCACCTTGTAACTAGGTCTTTGAAATGCAATGACCATTTGTAACACATTCAAGCAACTCATTGTAACTTAGCGTATTTCTATGGGTGTGAATGTTATTAAACAAGTTGCATGAGTTTTAACAGATTCAACTTATTGTATGTGATACCATATTCGTATGTGACTTGTGCAATTTAGTTACAACTATGTAGGAATAATTATTGTGTAATTCGAATGCAACTAGTTTGCAATTACCATTTTAACATCATTTTTATCAACCCATCAAAATATGACATGTGGCATTATGGGAACTTTTGGGTGAAAATTATTATTTTTGAAATATTGGTTTCCAACATCCTTTATGATTATTCATTTGTAATGGTTTTAAATTTAAAAATGTGGCAGAATTAAAAGTTGTCACATGGCATATTAATTGAATTTTGATTTTTATTTGTTTGGGTAATTAGGTTAATCAATACATGGGCATAGGTAGATAAGTAAGTAGGTAGGTAGGAAGATAAAAATATGTTAGAAGGACATACACTATGAGAGAAAAAATGTTTTGTAACGGGCCTTGCAATTCAATTTTTGAATTGCATAAGACACTTGCAACTCATTATATTTATATGCCATGAGTGCTAATGGATAAATTGCACCATATATTTGATGCAGTTCATTGTAACTCAACTGCATATTTATCAAAACAACTCATTTTCAACTATTATGCAACTCCATTATCATAACGCCCATGATGTCATGTTGAGATCATTAATTCTCATCCATCTACTAAAATTTATTACATGGCATTATGAAAAAATTTGGACATAAAAAATATTTTCTTTTCAAAATAGAGATCTCCATCATCCATCACGATTGTTATTGATGGTTTGAGATTATAACACATGGCATAATAAACAATTGCCACGTGACATATTAATTATATTTTGGGTTATATATATATATATATTAGTAGGTAGGTAGGTCATACATAACCATAGGTAGGTAGATTGGTAGGTCTTAAAGCTTACATATTTGTGTCTTTACCTAGGTGGCAAGAAAACATAAGACTAGGTGAACTAAAAAATAACCACAATTTTTTTATAGAACATTATATGTTTTTCATTTAAGTCAAGTTTTCTTTAGTTCATCCCAAAATGGCACTTGTGTTTTAATGTGAAAACGTAAGATAACAAGTGGGTGTGATCATAATCAAACCAGCCAAAAAAAATGTTGGGCGATTGAAAAAAATTGCAATGTTATTACAAATATTTATGTGGTGCCGTTTTAATGTCATTTTAACCATAGGAAGTTGTGCGAAATCAGTAATGAATGTCTAGGAATTCAAATGAAATTTTGATTTAATTTCTTTTTGGGTTTCAATTTAAGGACTTTTGAATTTGACCAATAATTACATAAAAAACAATACATTTTACAAAGGACTATGCCAAGGACTTTATTAATAAAAAAATTTGATGAAAAATTACATGATAGTAACCTATTATCCACATTCAAAAAACACTCAAAATTTAAAATTGATGGAATTTGAATTCTTCTAAAATTCAATTTATGTTTTTATAATTTCAAAAGTTTAAGATTCCTTTACAACATGCAAATGACATATAAAACAAAGTTATGGCTTATGATAAAAGAACTAAAACCCAAAGACTTTAACATATATTATAAGGAATTGAAATTATGATATTTTATAAAAATTAAGTGCAAAATTTAGCAATACATTTACACTTTTAACAAAATCATAGTTATTTGAAAAATATTAACATAGAAAATGTGATGTATTACCAATTTTTATTTTTTTTAGTAATAAGTTACAAAAGATTTCATTTAAAATTTATTTTATATGCAAAAGTCATGAAGACTAAAAAAAATGGTCACATCCTTTTTACAAAGTAATCATGTTGGCTTGTTTGATTGCGATTTCACCTAAACATTTTTTATATAGTTTGTAAGATGGAATTCGAAGACACAAGATATGGGTTAAGTATTTTAGTTGTTATTTAATTGCAAATTAAGTTACAATTGAATTGCAATTATAACACTTAAGCGTTCAAGGTAGGATAAATCCAGGGGGAGGGCTCCATTGTTTCTAGTGTCCAAAAAAAACTTGAATCCCTCCTATTGGCACATTTGGAGCATTAAAAATCATAAAAAATAAATAGAATTAGGAAAGTAATGCCCCCCAAAGTAGAGGGGGTCAAGAACTCAAAAAAACAAACCATTGAATGTTTACAAAGGCTAATTCCTGAACCAAAAAATTCCTTGTATGTTGCTTTGTTGTTATTAAAGTTCAAAGATGATTTGTATAACTTTAGTTGCGTTCTTATAACATTTTAAATCTGTTTAAATGAATAAGAAATAAAAAATTTATGAGGTTTGAAAGTAGGAGGGGTCCAAAGAGAAAAAATAAAAATAAATTGTGTTTTGTAAATTGGAAACCTTATTTTTCTTTTTGTTATTTTTTCATTAGTCCAAGTTTCCTTTGCACTTCAAAGATGATTTCTAAAGCTTGAAATAACGTTCATGTAACATTTTAAATCACTCAAAATGAAACACATATGATGAAGATATATAAATAATTGATGAATATGTATCCTTATTAAGTTATAGGTAGTTTTATTGTAGTCATAACATACTTGAACAATAGTACCTTAGTAGTGGTATAGTAGTGGCCATACAAATTGTATCAATAGTAAACATAATTGAAAACTAGTTGCAAATGTATCCCATAATGGGTGGTGGAAATGTGAACACGTGGCATGATCGCATGTATGTACATTGTACACTAATTGCAACATAGTTATTGTTTTAATGGCACATATACATCAACTATAAAATAGTTGCCACATGCAATTATAATGCAACTCCTAAAAATGTCAAACATGGTTGACTATGTATGTATGTATGATGTATATAAATTATTGTATAGAAGACCCATATTCAACTCACTTGGAATTATAATATAATTAACTCATTTTTTGAAGTGACAATTTATATATCAATACACCATATTTCTAAGGGGATAATTGCACAATAATTGTAGTTGTTTTTTGAGTTTTAGTTATAAGGTAGTGTGGTTTTAGTGGACGTGATTTCTCATAATGTTATTTTGAAATTTAATTCTTGTAATTTGCAAGTGAGTTTTCTTGACTTGTGTGCATGTTTTCATGTGTGTGGCTTTGTTAATTTTGATAACATTGGGTGTTGATCTAGTAGTGCAAAACAAAATATACTAAGGACATTTCCCCAATAACCAAAGTCAAATAATATAATTAGTTGTGAATTTTGAGACCCTTTTTTGGTTAGTTCATTAGTTGGTTCATTTTATTTCATGACTTTTGCAAATGATAAATCATGAAAATTGTGGGTTTAATTTGACCCCAAAAAAACTTCAAAATCAAATTGCAAAATCATTTCAAATCTTGTATGTTTGGATTTAGGGTCAAAACCCACCCCCAATGAAAGGATGAATTGTTCACTTGTAGACAAGGCCAAATCAATTATGTTTTGCAATCATATCCCCAACCACCCTTGGGCAAAAGCAATTAATATTGTAGCCTACTTGTTTAATATATAAGATTGCAATGCTACACCAAAACAATTTTATTCCAAAGCGAAACCGCCCAATTTAAGTTACTTAAGAATGTTTGTATGTTGTGTATATATCCATGTCCCCAAAGAAGACTAAAAGAAACTAGGGGCATGTGCTTTACGAGGAACCTTCATAGGGTATGATGATCATTGCAAAGCGTATTGAGAAGTTATAGTCTTCAACATAGAAAGATCATTATCACAAGAGATGGGAAATGTCCATTGTAATGCTTAAGATGGTGAAACTTGACTCAATGATGTGGCTTGTGATTCATGAAAAAAATATCACCCTAATACTTTTGACATGGGAGATCATTCACCTTAACGAATATCTCATGGCTCAAAAGTTGAAACACCATTAAGAAGTTTATTCATTCATCATCAACATTTGTTATGGTTGGACATGGAACATAGTTTTACATTGCACAATCATTATACCAAGAAGGCAATTGACTCAAGAACAATGACCCATATGGGATGGCCAATTACTAAGGAACATTGACATCCTCCAAATCATGTAATTTCCAAGTAATTTTGTTTCCCCCCATGTTGTCACACATTAATCAAAGTTGCATAACTATAGGTAAAAGCATCAATTCAAAAGGGTGGAATTGCACCATGTCCCATGAGATGGATTCTATCTCAAGAAAATAGAACATGGAGTCTCATGGACCTCCCACTTACAAAGAAACACATTAGTATGTGGTGGGTTTCTAAAATAAAGTTTGCATTTGATGGAAAGCCCAACAAGCTCAAATTAACGGAAAAGAAATATGAGTAGAATATGGGAATTGACATTGACAATATTTATGCTCTAATCATTAAATGGAACATGGTGAAATTTATGGTGGCCCTTGTAATTCACAACAAATGCAAATTACTACACTTGCATGTAAAAACATTTTTTCTTAACAATAGTATGAAACAAAATATATTCATGATGTAGTTAAAAAGTTTCAAGGTTCAAGTGCAAGAACATAAACTATTGAAGCTTCATATAAATTTGTACAAGCTTTGTTAAATGCCAATGCTAGAAGAAAGATACCAAAATGCAACTACTTTATTTGTGATTTCATATAAGTATATGTTATGATTGTTGATTTTTTCATCCTTCCATGTGAATGATTTAAAAAATTATATTCATCCACGAATAAGCTTATATGTTCCATGAATCACATTAATAACCAAAATTTAGTCACCATTCATTTGTGGACTAGTATTTAGCCCCTAGAGGTATATCCTAGAGCATATTATCAATATATCAAGGGTATGTTTTTAGGGGTGTACATGAAGGTTATATTAAAGTTATATTTAAAATATATTGTGGTAAGTAAATAGGTCAATAAATAAGTAGGAAGGCAAGTAGGTTGAAGGTAAATGCAAGATATAATGACTCATTTTTGTCACAAAATAATGTTTTTTTTCTAGGTACCTTTTGCTCAAATGTGTATGATGATTAATATGTCCTTGAATATACTTTTGTGGGATTTGAACTTACACTAACAACTTGATCATGAACATTTATGTCAAATTATTTTTTAATAAATAAAATATCCATTAATAATAATGAACTTTTGAAGTTTGAAAATATAGAGTGGTGCAGCTACAACATTAGAAAATGGATAAATTTTTATTTATTTATTTTGTTATTGACCTAATATGTGTTGTAATATGAAATGATAAATTCATATAAGGTTCCATGTTACCTTAGCCAAATAATATTTTGGGATTTTTGAATGGTCAAAATTAAACAATATTTTCATGAATCCATATGAGTTTAAAAGTTTTATTATTATTTTTTTAAATATAAATTTCCCGAAAAATATGTTTTTGAAAGCTTTACTTAAAGCATTGTTAATATTGATTTTGTGGGTTTTAATTTTAGGGCTTCACAATTGAAAAATGATATTATTGTCTTTTAAAGTATGTTTTAACTTTTGACCTAGGGTTGCAAATGTTCATAGGTGGGTGAACATTTATAAGTTAAATATCACAATAATGACATCTAAAAAAATAACAACCATATCCATTTGAATTTTTTTAAATATTTTTTTATGGACTTATGTGGAGTGCAAATAGTGTTGTTTTTGAGCCATATACCATGCATTCACTTGGTAGTAAGTAAATAGGTATGGAATTAGGTATGTACATAGATAGGTAGATAATTACCTACCTACCTATGCCTACATACCTATCAATGTAAATTATAGGAATGTAAATAAGGAAGTAGGTAAAAAGGTAGATCCATGATTAAATCAATAGGCTAGGTTTGCACCTTAAGTTAAGTAGATGGGTGGGTAGGCAAAATAAGTATATGGGTACACATGTAATTAAATAAGTAGGTAGGTAGGTAGGTCTAAGTTAGTTAGATAAGATATTTAAAAACGGATTTAATAATATTCTAGGTTCAATTATTTGTTCTAAACTATCGAATATGAAAATGATTTGATTTGCAACTAGTTTCTAGTCACAAATCGAAGTCACAGAATGGCCTTTTTTTATTAGTGCAAAAGCTTAGTAAAAAAATGACAAATTTTTTCAAGGCTAAAGTTTGACTAGAAATGATGTTAATCATAACATGTATTACCTATTCAAAGACAAAAAAATTGCTCATCACAATACCCTATATGGATGACCTCTTAAATCACATCAAGAAAATCCATTGATTAAAAGACCAACTCCTTTCCAAGTTTGAAGTGACCAAGATCAAACATTTGAAATTCCTTCAAGGTTTAGAGAGTAGGGAAGGCTGTGGGTGTTTTGCTCGCAGGAATTACATGCAATTAAAGTACTCTGATGTGAGAGCACTGATTAAGTATCAGGTGTAATTCAAACAGTGGCATTTAGCCACAACAAAGAAGGTTAGAAACCTCAACTTTGCAAGAACTTGAAAGACTTGCATCATGGAAGGCAATGTCCAACCAATTGCAATCTTGCGGCTTCGTTTTACACCCATAGACGGTTAAGTACAAGAATTCAAACTACAAGAATCGCCACAAGTGACTTCTGTGTAACTGTGCCTGAGTTGTTCCACAGGATTCCAGTGAACAAGAGTTGATGTACTTTGGCTGGAGAGTCAAGGTGTGGAAACAAATGAAGGGGGTGGGAGCTATCATCTAAGCTTGGGTGTGAAAAAAAGGGCAGGAACTCTACTTATATGAGAGACACTGGACTCTGCCTCAAGAAAGCCTTTTCTTGCTCTGTGTGTTTTTTACTGTGTATGGGCAAAACAGGGGACTAGAATCCCATACTGGACACAAGACTAAATCTGAAGATATGGAGACAAAATGCAAAAGGAGGACAGGAAAGAAGACAAGAAAGGTCACAAAAACATCACTCTTCAGTTGAAACCAAGCATTTCTCAACCAGTTCTACCAAGTGTGGATTCTCAAAAGCAGCAGCAACTCGCTCCTTATCATTCAGTTGCTTGTTCACTGCAGCAGCTCCCCACAATAAACTCCTCAGTGTTCTCCCCTCCATTAGCTCAATAGACTGCCTATGTATTGACATGTAGTAGTAACCCTACTAGAGAGTCTCTTGTGTGAGCATCTGCTGTTAAGCATCTTGTACAAAACAACTTTGGTATGCTTGTATGGGTGTTTGCTCAAGAAAAAAGTCAACATTAGATATGCATATTTGAAATCTGACTAAAACTCTGCTATTCTTCTGTAACTTCTAAGTTGCAACACTGTAGCAGATGGCTGCAGTAATAAAGGCACATGTCCAGAGATTTTGTGAAATGAAGAATGAATTTACAATCTCAGAACTAGATTTTCATGAAATGAACAATCTGTGACAGCTTTATTGCAGTGCAAAGCATTGAGAAGGATCGCACCTGCAGCCTCAGTGGAATGTGAACCTGGTGCCAGTTGAATGTCCACCTGCATATCCTTGTTCACCCCTTCTGTGAATTAGAAACAGACAACCCTATTTACAATTACATGTGGAAAACCTCATGTTCCGATAATCAAATGTGGAAACCCAGAAATCCAATTTATACAATTCTCTTGTCAAAAACACAGATGATCTATCATTGTTTTGCTCTCTTGTGGTTGTGATTATTCATACAGTTGAGACACACTATTTTTTGAAGAAAGAGGGAGACAACAGTCAGATGAAGGGTGAGACAACCTTGAACCGTGGAGGAAGACAGCGCAAAAGCTTCAACCGTAATGATAATCCAATCACTGTCGCCATGCTACAATGCTGAACTGTTGGAGTGAATGTCACCCTGCCAAAAGCTCACCGAAAACCCATTGAGTTTATGAGCAATGAAAAGGAGAGCATGGCATGTTGCTGCCATGTATGAGTATCAACACTGCTACAACAGATTGTACAGAGAGACACTACTACCCTCATCATACAAGCAGATTGGAACTTCTCTACTGTCATGTGTGTCATGTGTACTCGAAGACTCAATGCAGAGTTAGTGCTATGATCTGCATACTGCTACTTTAGGGTTTTTTTAATCCTTCAAAACCTGCAAGAAATTTGCTCTTCTTGCTATAAATTCTTTAGACAATGATGACAGCAATGAAGCAATCAATCAACCTGTGCATATAATCAGGGTTTCCTTGGAAGATTTTCACCAACTTTGGAAAAAGCTACACATGAAAAATCCTTAAATAACAAGAATCAAGGAACTGAGCTTTTTCTGTGATGCTTTTCTTTGCTACACAGAATGCTGCTGCTGCTATTGTTCTCTAATCAGTTTCCAACAAAACTCCGAGATGATGTGCATGTACTGGAGATTGCACATCTGGTAGGGTTTGTCCAGATGTACATTCCCAAAAACAGGATGCAATATCCAAGTTTGCACGTGGAGGATGTAGTTATTCAAGGTTTCGGGATTGAGAATTGTGCACAGAAGATGGATGCCAAGGTTCACTTGTTTTTGTGTGTGTGGAAGAAGAACCCTGACATCAATCTTCAGCGCAGCCCTTAAGTGGGATGGAACTGACAACTGACCTCCCTCGGAAAAGAATAAGACTAGTAGGAAGAAGGTGATGTAGAGAAAGAACTTACTTGACATAGCTCTTGCTGTCGTCTACAAAGATAGAATCCTCCGTAACCACGTTGAGCTGCTCCAGCGAGTATGGATGCTCTGGATCGGTTATATCCCGCACATGATGTATGGAAGGGATCTTCGAGTCAAGGATTTTGTTCACGCACTTTGTTGCTCCCCTTCAAGTCTCCAGACGCAAAGTCTGGAGGACTGGAACAAAAATCCTCCATAAGTGCTGCAAAAGAGCATTACTACGGAGAAGACACAGAGATTCTCGCCACGAGGAGAGAGAAAATAGTAGAACAAAACCAAGCCGCAAAAACAGCTACGAAGAAGACATGAATCAGAAAACAGAGCAAGAAGAAGAAGAAGAAGAAGAAGAAGAAGAAGAAACAGAGAGCGCAAGAAGAAAGCGATCGGAAAAAGGAAGATGAAGAAGGAAGATAACACAAAGGAGGATATCGAAGATTTCTAGAGAGTCGAAGTGGTCGATGTCGGAGGAGTCTTCAGAATTAGTTGCGACAGGCCGAGAAGAGCGTTCCTTGCGCTCGTGCACAACAGGATTCGCGTTGATCAATCCTGACACCATCTTCCTCTTCCTCTTCTTCTTCACGGCTTCTTCTTGTTCTTCGTCAGTCAGTGCACGCCGATCTTCTTCTTCTCTTGAGGCAGAAACAACAAGACGACCGATTCCACAAGACTAAGGATTTGCAGACAGAACGCTTGCCTTTCTTTCGGACAACAAGAGCAAATAGTACCTGTGCGTCTGTCCGCTCTCACAAGAACCTATGGCAGTCGCATACAAAAGATCAAAAGAGAGAGAGAGAGAGAGAGGATTGCTGCACGCTGTCAACAATCCCTGCCTCGTCACGAGAGGAACGTGGCAAAAGAGCGACTCCCTCTGACAACAGCGAAACTTGACAAGCTCGGCAGATGAGAGTCTCAATCCCTGTGACGTCTATTGTGTCTTGTGTCTTTGGCGTTGTGTCCCTTGAAAGGATCTTTAGCTCTGTCGCAGAATTGAAGAATTCGAAAGTTGCAGCAATTGTTGGAGATGGCAAACGCAAGGTATTTGTCTGCAATCATCCTTTCTTGGTCCAGGAAGAACACAAAGTGTCGTCCTGGAGCTGCTATTTCTAGTGTTGCTTCTTCTTCTTTTTCTTCTTCTTCTTCACGGAGGTATTTCGGGTCCGAGGAGGAGGTGTTATCGTCGTCGCATGCAGCAAGATCCACACAGCAGCAAGTGCCGCAGCCAAGGCCTACTTCTTCTTCCTCTGCATTCTTCTACCTTGATAATCCGTCGTACAGGCGGATGGTCTCTGGTCTTCAGTTCCTTGCTCAGAAGAAGAAGAAGCGATTACTGGACTCTGGAGACGAAGAAGAAGGGGATGTAGCCAACAAGCTTGTTGTAGCAGCAGGAGTAGGTGCTACTCTGGGGCTCGGTCTGCTTGGTCTTGAGCTTCAGCAAACGCCTTCTTCTTCAGAGAGCCTTCAAGAAACCAGGTACAAGACCTCCTCCTCCAGCAACCTCCACAGAACCTGCTTCCCAACCACCTTCAACAAAGCATGAAACCTCAAAAGGATTTAGAGATGGAGCAGCTCTCAAGTAGGATTATGATGCACAATAGGGAGTGCATCAGTGAGAGACACATCTGAGGAAGGAGAAGAGATTGATCTTTCAGCATTCCTCCTGTGGTTGGCTTTCTTCAAGGAAGCAATCTCCAGAAGGGTTTTGAATCCTGGTGATGGGAATGTGATGGCTGGCAGTGTAGAGACAATTGTTGAAAATCTTGCACAAGCTGCTGCTGATGGGAATGGCAGTGTTGAGAGGATTCTTGGTGGTGCCAATCCTGCACAATCTTTGGGCGATGGGAATGGCAGTGTAGAGACGATTGTGGTGGAAAATCTTCTTGCGCAAGCTTTTGTGGAGGAGCTGAAAGCTGCATGTGATGTATGTATGCTGTCTCATTCCAACAGAATGCTCTTCTTGAGCTGAAAAACACAATGATACCGATTGCAATTGATCAAGTGCATAAGACATCATCATCATTCTCTTCTTTCTCATAAAACAAACAGCACTGGGTACTCCATGTTTGTTTGTGCATTTCAATGCTGAAGCTTTGAATTTTGTTGCAATAGAGAATTTTGTACTTTTTTATTTGTGCAGGAAGAGCGAGTGGTGTTAGACCTTGATGATCGAGAGAGTCATGGAAAGCCATGGAACACTTATCACATCATGCAGTCAGTTCCAGATGTTGTTGTGTATCCCCTGTAAGTCATCATCACCGCCACCTGTTTCACATCATCTGCTGCTGCTGTTTTTTGTGCTCTGCATTTATTTTTTTCTGAAACAATTGTGTTGTTGGGGTGTGCTGCTGCTCTCATGACTCTAAATGCACTTTGTTGATTGATGATGGCCAGTCCAGATCTCAAGAAGAGGTGGTTGCAGTTGTGAAGGCATGTGCGAGGTACAAGGTCTGTTTCTTGCACACATTAGTGTACCTGACCTGCAGTTTTGGCTCATCTGTGAATCAGGACTCAGATTGTATATTGCAGCATTGGGTTGTTCCAAGATCCATCCAAACAGTTGTCTGTGAGTAAGAATTGCACAAAATGCAAGTAGTGGGTGAAATAGTCTTGGAGCACAGGGAACTTCTTCAATTCACACAAGTGTTTGCTGGTAACCTTCTCCCTTGACTTGTTTTCAAACTTGAGAACTGTGTGCATAACTTGAATGTGGCCAGGTTCCTGTGACACCGTATGCTGGCGCAACATCACTTGAAGGCCACACATTGACTCCATTCAGAGGTGTTAGCATCGATATGAATCAAATGAAAGTATGTGCAGCATTTGTCACAGATGAACACTCAAGGAACAACAACCCTTCAGATGGATTGCAGAAGAGAACAGATTCCATGAAATACATAGCGTCTGCCTGATTGATTTCCAAGGTAATTGATGTGTTTACTCATCTATCAAAGATACATAAACCCTGGAACTTGTTTATTGATGCAGGGAATAAAGGAGCTTCATTTGGAGGACATGGATGTGGTGGTAGAGCCAGGTGTTGGCTGGATTGAGCTGAACAAATACCTTAAACCTCATGGCCTTTTCTTCCCTCTTGACCCAGGTCCTGATTTCTTTGGATGTCTTGATATCGTTATGTCATGCTTGATGAGTGGTTTGGAAAATCAAATAGAAACAGATGTTGAAGATCATGTTATTCGTGAACCGTCAGATGTTTCAAAACCTGCATGAGACTCATATGTAGTTATTTCTACCTGTTTTGCCTGTCCTGCAAGAATGTTGTTTTCACAATTATTCTTTCACAATTGTGGTTGGATGCAGGTCCTGGTGCAACCATAGGGGGCATGTGTGCTACCCGGTGTTCTGGTTCCTTGGCTGTGAGGTGTGTCTCCTTAAAACACTACTTACTCAACTAAATGATGACTCACATCTTCAGTTCTTTCAAGTAAAAACAGGATCTTGTGAATTGCATATCAAGTTTCTCATCAAGATGTGCAAGCCACAATTCATCAGTAATCCCCTTGATGTCTCTCTTTCTGATGTTCTTGATCCTAGTTCTCTCTAAGTTTCTATTGAACTTGCAGGTATGGCACAATGCGAGACAATGTAATTTCACTGAAGGTAAATGCTTTAGATCACTTCATGACCATAACATCCTTGCATCTTTCCCATCTACCATGCTTTTCTGTGATTGTTGTGCTCTTTCCAGAGGGCTAGCATGCTGTGTTTTCTTTCTGCAGGAACATAGACCATGTTCTGCTTTTGGAAGAGCTGGGTGTCAGTATGTTGTGAATACAGTGATTGAACCTGGTCTCCAAGCTCCAAATTGTTGTTGGTGCACTTGTTGTAACAGGCAGTTTTAGCTAATGGAGATGTGATCAAGACAGCAGCTCGAGCTCGCAAGAGTGCTGCTGGGTGGGTTCTTCAAATCTGAACTTCCTCCTCAGCAACTTCAGCATGTACAACATGCAGTGATTTTCAGGCATGAGGCAACATGAGTGACTTTTTAATGGGGGAATGGGGAGGCAGGTATGACTTGACAAGATTACTTATTGGGAGTGAGGGTACACTTGGGATAATTACAGAAGTCACACTTCGCCTCCAGAAACTTCCAGAAGCTTCAACTGTAAGTTCATTCCCTTCTCTCACCAACAGGAACAATGACACCTTTGAAAGACCAGCAGTTTTGTTATCATACTCAAAATCATCAAAGTTTCCCCACATTTCAGATGGCCAGGCCAATCACACAGCTTTTGTTCTCTTCAGGTGGCTATGTGCAACTTCAAAAATATCCGAGATGCAGCTGATGTTGCAATAGCAACTATGCATTCAGGCATCCAGGTGTGTGTGATCTGTTTCTGCTCTCTTTTTTCCTTCTTCCTCTTTTATATCACTCCCCAAACCTGTAACATGGTTATTACCCATCTACCTGCTCAAGTCTATTGTTTAATCATTTACAGAGCAAATGGTTGTAAAACTTGCAACCACAGGTGTGTTGAAGCTATTGTCAAAGAAGAACTCTCTGCAACAGTAATAGTTAAGTTTGTTCAATGGATAACTCGTTGGTGGACCACTTTAGAAATTGGTGATTCTTGAGGGTGTCAAGGAGTACAAGTGGGATGAGGATATGACATTTAGATGTGAACTAGGATTGAAGTTGTAGAAGGCCTTTGTTGAGATGGGACTAAAGACCCTGAACCATCAGGTCCTAACAGCTCAAAGGATAACTTGGAGAACCACCTTGTGCATTCATGACTCATGAAGGGATCAAAGACAACAATTGGAGATGTGATATAGGGTCAAAGACTTTTTGAAGCATTCTAGAAGGCTTTCATTGAGATGAAACTACTGGATATGGTGAGATGAAAGTGTCTGGAGTTGGGGGTTCCTAGCTGGCTGGTATGTTTTGCTATCCAGGCTTTAAACAAGAGGTGGAGGCAGGACTTAGCAGAGGCACATTGGGGCACTGCAGGTGTCAAGAGTTGAATTGCTTGATGAGGTGATGATGAAGGCTATCAATCTGGCCAATGATAAAACATTCCCTGAGGAGATAACACTCATGTTTGAGTTCATTGGCACAGGTGCTAATTTTCTTCATTTTGCATGTTTTTTTCCATTCTGTAGCTTTGTCCATTTCAATTCTCTGTGCATAAGAATGCTTGCTGTGCAGAGTAATCAAGGCATAGGTCTTTAATCTAAGTCAGAATTTCCAAACATTAGGAAATGTCCCATTGAAGATTACTGTCAGTAACCAGGAAGAAGGAATACTCTATAGAAGCAAAGTGGTGTTGTCTTTCTCTATATGAAGTTAGAGAGGAAGAAGTTCCCTCCCATGCTTGTCTAGTTGGTTCAGATGGTAAAGATGACGTTGGATTTGGTGTTTTCTTTATAAAGCACTGTGACAGAAGTGTTGTCTCCTGTATGTATAGAAGCATCTGCACTGGAGCAAACGTTACGGGTACAGAAGATTGTGGAGGAGCACAATGGGTCAGATTTTGTGTTTGCTGATACACCCAATGAGAAGGAGGAGCTTTGGAAGGTATGAACCTGCAACTACCTCACAGGCAACCTCACTTGGTATCAGTGTGACAAGCTGTATGATGAGGAGCTGAGTTTTGAGGATGTACTGTAACTGCATGGGAGTGCAGATAAGAAAAGAAGCTTTTTGGTCAGCTCTAATACTGAAGCCTGGAGCGGAGGCTGCAGTTACGGTAAGCATCTATTGCATTCTACACAAATCTCATTTCTTTGCAAAATGATTGGCCAGAAACTACTCTGGTGCAATGCCTACTACAGCGGTTTCACTTCCTATACTATCAAAGCTGTCTCAACAATGATGCTTCATGCTCCTGTACATCACTCCAAGGTTCCCCCATCGCTTACTAAGTGCTGTATGATCCAATCTATGTATACATGGTGACGTTTACCACTTTGAGATAAAGCAGATGAACGAGTTTTTCTGTGAGCACCTTGTTGTGGGTTTGGATCATCAATCAAGGCCTGGGGATTGCAGAAATGAAGCAACATATGTTATAGAATGCCATAGGATTAAGCAAATTGTTCAAACTGATTTGCCACCTTCAAGAAACAGGGTTAGATGAGCTAAATTGGCAATAGTGCAATCACATTTGGGAAGCAAAACAGAATGGGATGGCATTTGAGTTGGTTGGAGGCTCAAATGAAGCAGGGAGGATGGTGGGGTACAGGATGTATGTGTGCCTCTATCTAAGCTGGCTGAGTGTATTTCTTTATCGAAAACTCACCTTGATGCATCGCCTCTTCCAGCGTACGTTGCTCATTTTCTCATGCTTCATGACTTTCCATAGCCCCTGTGGATGTTGCACAAGCACTTCATCCTCATCTTTGTCTTGTGATCGAATCAACCAATTAGCCCATATGTCAGCATAGAAGGTTTTTCATTTGCTTCTTTTCTCCTTCATTGCTCCAATCCATCAGTGTGGATCATTCTGTAGAGCTTCTGTGGTTTCCTCAAGTGTTTCTTGCCCATTTGCTTGTGTCTATTGGGATTTTAACTGAAGGTTGGTCACTCTCCAAAACATATTTGATGGTGTAATACTGGAGAAAAACTCAATTTGTGCTAGAGCATGGGGTTTTGCAGGATGATTATATCACATGCTGGAGATGGAAATTTTCATGTGGTCATTTTGTTTGATCCATTGAATGATGAGGAATTGAGGGAAGTGAGAAACCTCTCAGATGGAATGGTGAACACTGCCCTCTTGATGGAAGGTTAGCTGCTCTATACATACATGTCCCCCCTTATTTTCCCTCTCATGTTCTCCTGACACAACCCTTCATGAATGTCCTTTGTTCAATCATGGATTGTATTGTAATGAACAGCCTAAACCAGACAAAAAAAAGAGTACTAGGAATTGTACATCTTTGTTTAGAGTAGAGGCATTGTACAATGTGTTATTGTACTTGGTATGATAGTGGCTTATCCACATTCAAAATTACACTTGCAGGAACATGCACAGGAGAGCATGGTATAGGTGTTGGGAAAATGAAGGTAAACTTTCTCCTGCTGTCTACCGCAAACTGCAACTCCAAATTGTCCCATCCACTGTCACTTACAAGCCAGAGAAGTATGCAATAGTTTGTAGAGTGTGGAATGGTTTGTACGTTGCTCCCAATAGCACAAAAACTGCATTGCAACATACTGCATAGATATGCCCATCTGTCACAGCAGCCTCCTTGCAAAATCTAGCAGGAAGCAGAAGCAAAAATATAGTTAATGCCACACTTGTGCACATTTTGGTGATGGTCTGGGTGATGTGTTCTGGAGTGTGCAGTACCTGGAAAAGGAGTTAGGGCGGGAAGCACTGATGACAATGGGGAGTATAAAGCGAGCGCTAGATCCAACCAACCTTATGAATCCAGGCAAAGTTGTGCCTGAAAAGTATTGCTACTAGCATGGTTCTTGTGTCCGGTTACACCACAATTCCTCCTCAGTTGAATAAATTACAGAGTTGCATTTGTGACCCACATGTGCCATAGTCGAGATCATTTTTGCAAGAGTTTTAGTTGGTGATCTTTCTTGCTTCATCAAATACTTGGCCCATTAATCAGATTTCCAAAGAAGTGCTGCTTGAATTGAAAATGCCCATGTAAAGAAATGGGCAAAGAAGAAATGGGTGGAGATATGGGCTTTGTGCATGGTTTTATGTTCCTTGAATGCTTGCTTGGGATGCAGAACCTGATCGTTGTATACTTGGTATGATGATGCAACCAAAAAGATGAAACTCCTTGCTCTGCGAAAATTGTGACTGCAAGTCGCAGTTTGTGCCGAGACGACTCATTGCCATCAGATCTGATGATTTTGTATAAATGAAGAAACCATTGAAACTGAGAAAACATGTTCATCCTACGAACACTGCTATAATCGCCACAATGACAAATTCGTGCAAAAAAACAAAAAGCAATAGCAAATCGAAACGAAGCAAAGTTTTCGGGTTTGCAACCGACTGCGAACTCGCGAAGCGAAGATTTCGTAGCAGCAACCAAAGTCAACGCGCGAAGCGAAGATTTCGTGGCAGCAACCGAACTGAACTCGAGACCAAACGATCGGCTGCGTGATTGCTAGAGATCCTGGAGCAAGACATTTGGTGTAAGGATCTTGGTGGTGGGGTCTAGGGTTTGAGGAGGCCGAGGGTTTAACTTCTTCGTCTTCTTCTCATCTCGACTTTCCCCTTGGTTTTCGGTTGCAGTGAGTGAGTTTTGTGTGTTTTCTGGGGGAGGCTTCTCCTCGCGGTTTTTCCTCGCGCGCGCGCGAGCGCGTCGGAACGCCCTTTTTTCTACTACTACTTTCCGCCCTATAATTGTCGCCGCAAGAAAGCTGCTGCAGGGATTATCAAGTCCTCTGCGACTCGTCGGGAGCATTTGTACAGGCGGAAAGCTCTCCTACCAACGAGTTGGTGCGTCTTTTGTGGGTTTTTTCTTTGGCCAGGTATTTGTTTCTCACCTTGGTTTCTTGGTATCTTGAGTGTTGTACTTAGTTAGAGGACGAGGAGATCAAAAGGAAAAAGAAGTAGAAGTGAGGCTTATCAGACCGGTAATGTTTGTGGGTGGGGGCAAGATAGATGCGCGAGCAAAGTTGTAGTAGTGAAGCTTGAGCGCCAGTGGCCACTGGACACTGTGATGATCGTCTTCTGGTCGATGTTCTGTCGCTGCTCCTGTTGTTGTTGTTGCTTGCAGCTTTTTAGGTCTTGTCAGTGTAATAGCATTTTGTTTTGTTCTCGAAGCACGGTCACGCTATCATGCTTTTCTGTCTATGTGTTGTAATATCTGTTTCCTCCCATCGTCTCCTTCAGCAAAGGTTACCAATATCTTTTTCCTTTGATACATTGGAAAATCGATAGCGCTGGATGGAGGTGATGAATAGCCGGTTTGTTGAGGTGTTGGACATCTTGCTTGATTGCCTGACCTCATATGAAAACCTTGTGAATGTTGCACAGTCTGGAGGACCCCTCCTGAAGAATATGGGTTGTGTGGGAATCCACCTCAATCTGAATGTTTTGTTTGCAAGTATTGGAAGCTATAGCATATTGTTATCTGATGCACAGGAATCTGGCAATGGTGAAAGTCCTTTAATGGTGATGATGATTGGAGTTACTTGTGTACATGTTGACTGCAATCATGATATCATTGGAGATTTCCTATTCTTGGCTACAGGCTTAACCACAGGATGCACCTCTAACCCATTGGCTGTGCTGCATTGTAGCTCCAGATTTGGAGAGGACATCAGAATTATGGGGAATCAGTGCATTGGCAGCAGCCGTACAAGCGATGATAAGATAGAAACTCCTTTTCCTACTTCCTACAACCCCCACACTTCATCTGCTCCTGCTGTCCACAGCAACCACCACAGCAGCAGCAACACACAGAATGCTCATCCCCCCCCTGTGGCATCACCCGTGCCTAGGCCTCGTGTGTCCCCAAATGTTGGGCATGTGCTTGGCCGACCTCTTGAAGATGTGAA
The DNA here is from genome assembly GCA_963921925.1 of Sphagnum tenellum. Lineage (NCBI taxonomy): Eukaryota > Viridiplantae > Streptophyta > Sphagnopsida > Sphagnales > Sphagnaceae > Sphagnum > Sphagnum tenellum. The sequence goes on along the minus strand of OY998142.1, from coordinate 17,936,555 downwards.
CCAGACTTACACGCTGGGGCGGGAGCTTGGTCGTGGTCAGTTTGGAATTACCTATCTATGCACAGACAATAATACTGGAGCAGTTTTCGCCTGCAAGTCTATTGCCAAGAGAAAACTGATGACAAAGGAGGATTTCGAGGATGTGAAACGTGAAGTGCAGATCATGCATCACTTGTCAGGGCATGAGAATATTGTGGAGCTCAAGGGTGTGTATGAAGACAAGCATTTTGTGAATCTGGTGATGGAACTGTGTGCAGGAGGCGAGCTTTTTGACCGAATCATACAGCGGGGTCATTACAGTGAGAGAGCTGCAGCATCACTGTGCAGGACAATAGTCAAAGTCGTGCAGATATGTCACTCATTGGGCGTGATGCACCGTGATTTGAAACCAGAGAACTTTTTGCTTGCTGACAAGTCTGAGAATTCTGCTCTGAAAGCTACTGATTTTGGACTCTCTGTGTTTTTCAAGCCTTCAGAAGTGTTTACAGACATTGTGGGAAGTGCATACTATGTTGCACCTGAGGTGCTGCGGCGCAAATATGGGCCTGAGGCTGATGTGTGGAGTGCAGGTGTGATTCTCTATATCCTTCTGTGCGGGGTACCACCATTTTGGGCAGAGACAGAGCAAGGTATATTTGATGCTGTGCTACAAGGTGATATTGATTTCAGGAGTGATCCATGGCCTGAAATCTCTCCAGGAGCCAAGGACTTGGTTAAAAAGATGCTACGGCATGACCCAAAACATCGGCTGACAGCCCATGAGGTCTTGACCCATCATTGGATCAAAGAGGATGGTGAGGCCCCAGACAAGCCACTGGATAGTGCTGTTCTGACTCGACTGAAGCAATTCTCAGCCATGAACAAGATGAAGAAGCTTGCACTCAAGGTTATTGCTGAGAGTTTGTCGGAGGATGAGATCATGGGTTTGAAGGAGATGTTCAAATGCATGGACACTGACAACAGCGGAACCATTACATTTGAGGAGCTGAAAGAAGGATTGCAAAAGCAGGGTTCCAAGTTGGCAGAGTCTGAAGTTCGGAAACTCATGCAAGCAGCTGATGTGGATGGAAATGGTACTATTGAGTTTAATGAGTTTATAACAGCAACAATGCATATGAACAAGATGGAGAAGGAGGAGCATCTATACATAGCATTCCAGCATTTTGACACAGATCACAGTGGTTACATCACTATTGATGAGTTGGAGCAAGCCATGACAAGAAATAACATGGGTGATGATGCTACCATCAGGGATATCATCAAGGAGGTGGACACAGACCATGATGGGCGCATCAACTATGATGAATTTGTTGCCATGATGCGCAAGGGTACGCCAGGTATGGATGTACAAAGGAAAAGCATGCGAGGCAATAGGACTAGGTGAAAGTCTTACTTACAGAAAATGCTGCAGAAATCCCCTAAACGTATAAAGCCTAGTCCAAAACTATGTGCTAAGAGGCAACTGTACAACTTTATAACAATCTCAGGCAAAGCAGCTCAGGGAGACAATGAATCAGGGATTGTCATTGTGGCAGGTCAAGTATATTTGGATACAAGCAGAGAGAATTGTAGAGGACAGAATTTGTGACATAATGTTGTTCTTGTATTAGCTCATAAGCTGAGTGTTGTCTGTTATGTTGGAGGTAGCTGACTGCTGTAACATCTAATGATATTGTGGAAAAGAATAGCACAAATAGTTGTCATCCTCTTCATGTAGAATTTTTATGGGGAGTAATAGAAACAGCTGTGACAATCTTGAGTTTGATTGAGAAGTGGCAGCATCTTTATTCTAGACAATAGAATGATGACAAAATGGTTACCTGTGTGCCCAAGCATCTTGGTCAATGATTTGATGTGCGCTCTTGAGTAAAAGAAGCCTAAAAGAACATGTACATTGAACTATTTTCATAAGTAACTATTTGAATATATTAGCTGATGGATTCTTGAGCAAATGAATGTCAGACTGGTTTCTACACTTCTAATTCTCTCATTGGACTCATTCAGTTTTGCAATTCCTCTGTCAGTATTTTTGTTTTAGTTCTAAGCAGATGAGACTGCCATTGTATGTCTAGATTATATTTATATCCTCACCAAAGGATCATACTGCCAGTGGACCAGATTGTTAGTATCGAAGGAATCAATCATGGAAAACTAATCCTGTACCTTTCCCACTCATAATTTGGCAATAATCCTTTTCAGTAACAATTTAATGTTGTCTCTGCAACACTCTTCATCTGTAACTACATTATTCCATACATAGTGTTCATGATACACAAAGATACCATGCAGTGAGTTGATCGTGCTTGGAATTCCTGTACACTCAACAGTTTGGAGAAGGTAGAGGATCTTCTTTACTGCTGTTTAGGATCTTAGGGGTAACCCTAAACCCTACTTGCTGCCCACAAGATGGAGAGAATAGTTACCAACCTCATTAATAAAGTTCATTTCAAGTGAAAACACAAGAAAATGTAATAACTGGAAACAGAGAGAGCAGCAGAAGGGGAGCTTGCAGATTATGACAATAGCAACACAAGAGGAGACCCCGAAAATCATTTGGCCAGACCTTGAAAATGAAACCTGAAATGGAACTCTCAACTCATCTTTAAATTTGTATGGTGGAGAGCAAAAAAAGGGCTCTTTCCAAAGACAAGCTCAGCTAACTTAACTGAAAGAACACAACCACCACCATCACAATTCACTTTTTTCTACTCTATCTCATCATCTCTCCTCTGCAACTTTTCTACACTCTTCATGAGTTTGATGCACAATGCCGTGCTGCATTAAACATCTGGAAAGTTCTTTGTTCCCAGATGTTTTTGGAGGACCAATCTTTTTCTTTCTCAAAATCAATTCAATTGAATGCCATATTTCATGGCCTTTGCTGTACTGGAGCCCCTCTTGGAAAAGGGTGACTGCTCACTTTCAAAATGAAAAGCAGACCAACTGCAGTAGAAGTTTGACTCCGTGTATGATCTCAGTTGCTTGAACACATTAGAGCTGGATAAACATTAGGTACCTGAGCTGGACTGTCCTGTTGCAATGGTGCTCCATGGGTCCAAAAAGCTCTGAACTAGACTGATTACCAACACAGATTTGTTACCCATAGTACAGAGGGTGCCATCTCATCAGACACAGCCTGGACACCAACTTCAATGACACTGCTTCAAGCAGGCAATCTGCCTTCTGTTAGAAGCGGAAATCAGGCTCCACTTCCATAGCCCATGCAAATTTTGCTAACAATGACTTGTTGAAAATCTGTAAAAACATGAACAATTCAGGTGTCAGGATTTTTCCAACAATTTGGGAACTTTGATGGCTTACAAGTGGCTTTGTGTTACTCATTTTATCACCAGCTACCCAACTATTCCACAATTCTCATAAAATGAAATCATCCTAAGGCAAAAGACACAACTATAAACAAGGATAAGGACAACCTTCTCAATTGGCACCTCATGAAGCTTGCACCAAGCAACTGTGATACGTGGGTCCATGTAATTGATCTTAGAAGTCCCCAATGCCACTGTCTTAAGATCATCCTTAATTCTCATGTCAAGCCTCATTTTTTCTACCTTTTGCCTGGTTGCAGCAATCTTCTTCTCCAACCTGTGACATCCATCATATTCAACTATTTTCTTCAACATAGAAAAAACGACCCCTCAAACTAAAACTTGCTGACAACTTTTTCAGGCTCTTTATAACATTACAGAAATGGTAATTCTTTCCCAAGACTTCCTAGAAATCACAAAGACTTTCACATTGGGACTTTTGGCTCCATTAAGACAGTACTTACGGCAAAAAGACCTGTCCTTGCACTTCCAAAACCATACCTGCTCCTACAGACCCATTCCTTACCACTTATTTGCCCTGCAAGCAACTTACTCTTACCAGCCTAAGGACTGCACAATAAACATCCTGTTACCACGATATACATGAATAATACACACACACATATATACAGCTTCATCAGTACCGAGAAATTCTCAATAGTTACCTGAATTACACCTGAATTTTTTAAGAGATGACCTAACAACGAGGTTATGGATATTTCAGATCCAACAGTATAACAGCAACCAATCAGCAAGCATGATTAAAAGAGAAAATCCCCACCCAAAAGAAAGCATAAAATTGAGGAACAGTTTCAACAACAGTGACATCTGAGTGGCAGCCCCCTAATCCACAATATTGTGAAAAAACAATGGCAGCACCAAACACAAATGTAGTTGTCAACGGTCAGTAAGCCTACATATGGTGTTCCTACCAGATCTAACCAGAAGCACAAATTTCTGTAAAGTTGGTCAGCAGGATGGCAAGAGGGACTTACGCCTCAGGATTTTGATTCTTCTTAACCTTTCCATCTGAATCTTTTAATGGAGGCTTGCCTTTTTTTGCTCGATCCAGATCTACCTCTAGCTCCTCCAACAATGCCTGCAGCCAGCAAGAATTCATAACATTTTAAGTCCTTTCCACTTTTCAGGTAGCCTAATGTTGTCAACTGCATGGCCAAGCAAAGAGATTTAGATCATTTGATAGCTGATCTCAATAGCAGATACAGCTGTTCATATGTGAAAAGCACAGTACCAGAATGAACTAGAATACAAATCTAAACAAGTTCCTCATAGATCCAACACAAAGTGTTTTACAAGCCTCCTCTTAGAATGGTGTTTTCTGTGCAAGGAGACAAACCTCCATCTCCGTCATCTTGCCTTCCAGCCTTTCCATTTGGGCACCATGTCCCTTCGATATTGACCGTTGATGATTACACAAAATTGCCACCTGCAACAAAGATATGGGTGATCAATTTAGAAACATGCGCCCTACAAAATACAGAGATTGATGAAGTTGCAGAGAAATCTCCACAACAACGATTAAAGGTAACATGACGATGAGTGCAGTCATAAACTCATGAGAGTCGCTCACAAAGAGACAGACCATCACCTTCATCACGAACGGCAGTGACGAGCTGCCATGACTACCCACTGAGTTCATCAGCTCCCAACAGTGGGTGTAGATAAGCATATAATAATCTTCCCAAAAACTTGGGCAAACCATTATACACAATCTGCGTCCTGAGTTTCTGTTGCCTTTCCGGAAGCAATGGGAAGACTCAGACGTGATGTTGGCTAGCACTCAAGAGACATTGCTTCTCAAGAGACCATGCCCCTACAAAATACAGCTGAAAGAGACACAAACTTTACTTCATAGACATAAAGTTCTTTAAAACCAACAAAGTTCTTTGTTATATGTCAAGATAATGTTACTGACCTCCTTGTTCGCACGTTGGTAATCAGCAATCTTCTCAATTGTAGTGTCCCCACTGGTATCTTGCAGCTGCCAATGGAGAACAGCTAATTTGGTCATATTGAGTGAAATCTTAACAGAACTTTAAAGAATCCCACCCAACAATTCTGACCAGGTGTCTTCACAGAAAACTGTCAGACCTCTGTGATTTTCATCAGTAAATCCTTAACAAACTTTCTATCCAAAGAACCAAAATTGTCTTTGTCACAGTACAAGCATTGAGACTAGGAAAGAACAGGCTGTCCAGAATTGCTCACACAACAAACCATTATAGAACCGGTACAGCTGTAGGCATCATCATTGGACCAACAAAAGCCTGCTAATAATACCAGATCAGATTGGTCATAGTACCAGTTTGTCAAGGGTAATTGAGGCATTGTAGGTACGAAAGACTTTAGCAGTTAGGCCTGGCATAATAGCTTTCAGGTGGAGATTGAGCTTGGTTGTGTCCAGCTTGTCAAAAAGGTCCTTCCCCTCTGCCTTACCTGCACAATCCACCATAATCAGCACTGACTTCCCTAACATATCAAAATGCCCTTCCAAAGACAGTGATGCAAACCAATGCTATAGACTACATAGCTAATTTAGTGTTTGGTTGAAGGCATCTACTAGAAACCTTCTACTGCATTCCATGCCTCTTCTGCAATTGCTTCTCCAGGAAAGTCAAAATATTGTGGAACAGAGTTCAGAAGCAGATCCACATATACATTTTTTGAATTGACCAATGGCTTTGTAGACCTTTTCCTCAACCTCCACAGTGTTGAAGTACCTAATAGAGTCCTTTCCGAGAAAATCAAACTGTCATATAGATAGCCACATTGAGTAAGAAAGTTAGAAACAACAATCCAAATGCCCTTGAGCCAAATCATCCAACTAGTCAAATTCCAAGATAAGGCAGTGCTGGACTTAGAGCAGATGATGGACTAGACATAGACATTGAGGATACAGGATGGGACATGGAACTGGGACACGAAGAATGAAGGTTTTCAGTAGATAGAGTATGTGCCAGAAAAGCAAAAGGCACCTGAAGGGAATTAGGAGCAATAAGAGTAACATGCTCCACTTTAAGAGAGCAACAACCAACTGTATCAGCTTCATCCTCATCCTGTCACATAGAAAAAGAGACCACTGTCTTGATGTGAAATCACTCATAATTGCCCTTTACAGGTATATATATTGTAGGTATGGGAAGTCTCTCAAGGCAGAACCTGTTAAGGGTATCCTTTCTTTGTCACAACCAAGACAAGTTATTTGATGTGAAGGAAAACGGGAGGGCTGCCAAAGAGGGACGGACATTGGAGGCTAATGCATATGCTAGGCCAGAACTGGTTTAACCCCACTAATCTGTTGACATTTTCTTGAAGGACATGCTTGAGATATTCTAATAGTCTATAACAATTCACATCTGCATACAAGCTTTTTATCTTGTCCAGACTTTGTCTGGGACATCCATGATGTAATCTTGATTTTCAATCATATATGCTTGATACTCAACTTTCTTCCTCTATGTGGTCTTCAACTACAAAAAATGGGACCTTGCTCTGAAAATAGACATTTCTGAACACTGGTTTTAGGGCATTTCGTGATCAAATGAAACCTGGGATATCAACTTGCGCTAAAGAGACCATGGCACAAAGATTCTGAGATTCACCTTTTCATTCCCAGCACGAAGAGCAAGGCGATCAATGAGATAAGTGGCAACAGCAATTTGCTTTCTGGTGGGATCTGATGATGAGAAATCCATTGTGTATGTCTTCCGGATGTCAGCTATATAATCCTGCAAAGTCACATTCCCACTAGTGTTAATATCAATAGAGCTTATCTCCCCAGCAGCATCCAGAGCTCAAGGATAAGAATTTCAAAAATGCTGTGTCCAAACAGAATGCAAGGCACACTATCCAATTTGGTGTCCAATACATTCACACAATTGTGATGTAAATGGACACCATTCTCTAGGTTGGTGAAAATGTAGCAGCTCTTGGGATGTGGCTAAAGTAAAAAAGCTACTTGTCACAGAGGTGTGGCTGCAAAGCAAAAATTTGTAGTGGCATGGGATGAAATATGTATTGAGAGGAGATGTTCCATTTTGGGCAAATTCTGATGCCACATAAATATCTTCATAAGTACTGAAAACTTCTACATACTGACAAATTAAGTCCACCTGAATAGAATTGAGATATGATCACACCAGGCATCTATGTGTATGCCATGTCCAGTCAAGAACACAGTCTCTCACTATCAAGATGAAAGATAATAAATGGGCACAGGACAAACTGCTCCATGATGCCCAAGACATCTGACATTAGTCACCCTGCATGGATAAGGATGAGGAGAATACCTTCAGAACTCGTGCCTTATCATATTTCTGCATGTCACTTTGGCCCTTGAGGTTGCTGCTGGGTGCCAAAAACACGTACTTGAATTCCTTATTGTTTATGGGGTCGTTCCAGAATGCTAGCCATGTAACAGTATTATCGTGCCTTATCTCTTTCCACCTGTATTACACCAAGTCACCAATCAAGATAATCACCTCTAGATACAGAATGCATCTTTTGATAGTCCATGGACACTCAAAAGACACAAAAGTGGCTTTCTACAAGAATGAAGGTCTAGTGAAGAAAGCCCACCTGCAACCAGGTATTGGGCATTCGGGAATAGGAGCATCTTTGCCAATGTTAATAACAATATCCTCTGGCATTATCCTGGTCTTCAATTTCCCCATCTACAAAAATATCAACACATGCATATTTGGCTCATGAGAACAGGCAAACAAAAACTCAAAACCAAGCTCAACTATTTCACAAACCAGTTCAAACTTTCTCATCTTTTGACATCGACTTTCAAGAACCAGAGTGGATCAACTTGCCTAACTCGCATATCGTCTTAAAACTAATGATATAATAATCTGGTTTTTCTTCCCAAACATGAACTCTACTGGCTTGATAGCAAGCAGTTACTCAGCAGCAAATCCTGTAGATTGACATCCACAAGCTTTGAAGGGCCCAAAACCCTAACATATCACCTATCAAATATACTTAAGGTATCTCCAACAGAGCAGTATGATGTATTCTACAATTTCATATGCAACAAGCATAAAGGATTGCCTCTGTACAATTTAGAACTGCAGAGCCAATATCAATACAATTGCAACTAGTATTTAGGGGAAGGATCTAGTACCATTTATTATTCCCTAGAACACGATTGCAAGGGCACAGCATAACTTGGGATCAGATCTATAAGTAGAGGGGATATCAGACCTTGGGATGATCACCACGGCCCCGAAAGAGACCTGGAGGCTCCACCCTAAAATTGCCAACCTGTTTTTCCACCAAAACAACGTCATTATTAAGGAATGTCACCTCACTGCATGAGACCTAATCAACAGTCAGAGAGGTCATAAAAGAAATAAACAACAATTAGGCAGTTACTTTTCCTTTCACTGCTATTCCACAGAAGTAGCTATCCAGAATGTAACCCAGAGCCTTATGCTTAACAGATGAAACCATCCTGCTGAATTGGTCAAGGATAATCAAATCATCTCAGTTCCATAAAACTGCACGTCTCCCAACTACAACACCACAGATATAGAACACACACACTAGCATCATAGATCAGAAAGGTAAGCACAACAAACAGAAATACGCTTTTGTCTACCTTTTCCTTCACACCATCAACAAGTGCCCACATGTACTTATCTTCAGCTTTTAGTTTCTCCTCTTTTGCCCTTTTCTTTTCCTGAAAAACTCACAGACAATGTAACGTTAGCAAAAATATATAGCCACCTTGCGTTTCTTGTCTTTCAGACCTCTGTTTTCCTGCATAATGCTACAAGCTGTCCTTTACTGATAATTAGGTAGGAATACTACAGAAATGAAGGCCAGGTCTACACCTCTGCAGACATGCTCTTCTTTCTCTCCTTCTCTGCTTGGGCCCAATCATAAATGGGAGTGAAGTCACAAAGCTCAAACTTCTTGATCACATGGCCCTTCCCAAGTATTGCTTTCCAATCTTCCCAAAAGTTCTTGAGAAATTTTGGCTTTGTAGCATAATCTGAGTCCTTCATAACCGCAAACATAGTTGCCACCTGTTGAATCCGAGAGCATTTACTCATTAAAAATAAGTCAGGATTAAATAGAATTCCACAAGTCCATCTCAATCAATTTGGCTGCATATATAAGACATTATACTCATACAGAATGCATGCTGCAGCTCATCCTTCAGCATCCTCTGTCACAATGGTCATTTACTCTGACTCCAATGTAGGCAAGACTGTGTTCGATCACATTTACCAAAGTCTATTCGGTTTACTAGAACTCTCAAGAACTTAGGGAGAATTACATGAAGCTCACCTCTTCCTGCTCATTTGTGAGATCAACTGGTTTCCCATCATAGAGCATCTTCACACCATGACTTTCATAGGGAGGGGGGAAGATGACACCATTATGTTCCAAAGTTTGCCACTTTTGGCCTTCCCCACTTCCAGGCTCCTTCTTGGTCTTTGTTATTGTTACCTTGACCACCTTTTTCTTTTTCAAAAGCTTCTGAGCTTTTGCCTTTTCTAGAAACTTCTTGGCAGCATTCGCACTGCGTCCAGAGCTTGATGATGCTTTTGTTTTCTGTTGCACTAATACAGTTTTTTTCATGGAACTGATGGAGGGTTTGCGCTGGGCAATAGGCACATCGTCTTCGTCATCATCATCATCTGACAACTCCTCCTTTACTCGAGACTTGCCAACAAAGGATGGCGAGACCTTCAGGCACATCCACACAGTGAGAAAAACTCCAATGCATGTCCAGCTTAGAAGTGCACACAATGGCTGTACAACTTCTTAGAAAGCTTTCTGCTGCAATTCCAACTTACCTTAATCTTTTTCTCAGGAACCAAGCTAGGTTTAGCCTGAGCTGGCCGTTTTGTGCTTCCAGTCTCTATTGTCATCACCTTGACCAGAGACTTCTTTACCACATTTGCATTGGATGTAGAGCTTGGCAATGGCTTTGATTTCAGTGGTGTTGCCAGAGTTGTTTTAACAGAAGTGATGGAGGGCTTCCGCTGTGCAAGAGGCACATCATCTTCATCATCATCATCATTATCTGACAATGGCTCCTTCTTTGGCTCAGACTTGACGACTGGAGAAGCCAAGGCCTTCAACCACATCCATAAGGTCAGACAAAACCTCCAAGCACATTCAGACCCACAAAAATGCTCCTCACATTTATAAACTTCTTAAGAGAGCAATTTGCTGCAAGTTTGACAAAAATAAATCCTTATTACCTTAAGCTTTTTCTCAGGGGGTGCACTAGCTTGAGCCTGAGCTGCTCGTTTTGGGCTTGCAGTATCTGCCATCAAGGCATTCTTCTTCAATGAATCCTTCCGAACATATGTTTTAAATGGTTTCCGGTCAACAAGAGGCTTATCATCATCAGAATCATCATCCATTGGCTTCACTGCAGCATGTACCTCCATCTCTTTTTTCACAGGAACTCGTCGTGCCAACAAAGGTTTATCATCATCAGAGTCACTACTCGTATCCATTTTTATACCTAGAGATTACCACAAACACGGCATCATTCTTCGGAACACAATAGTGGGCTGAATGTGCATCATTCACATCTTTCTCTATCTCTCTCTCTTGCATGGCTGCATTTCCACCTGAAAGATAAGTATTGACATGACTTCTCTGTGGCCAATAGGAGCTGACTTCCATTCATTAAAAGGTTTCTATATAAACCTCTTGAAGACAAAGCCCTTCTGTTGCTCCAAAAAAAACTAATCAGTTTGTACTGAACCCCGACGAAACTTCGAAAAATGTGAAGAAACTAGAAACGAAACCTCGCCACGACTGCAAAGCTTTGATTGCAAAAAGAGAGCCAAAAAAACCACGTCCTCTGACAAGGAGAGAGAAAAGATTCATAAAGAAAGGATAAGCCCGCTGAGAAGAAAAGGGATACACCAAAAATTAAAAAAACAAACAAAATAGAGAAGAAAATGAGAGAGAGAGAGAGGGCTGGGGGCGGTGGGGGAAAGAGTTACCAATATAAGATGATGGCTTTGCCGATAAAATCAATAATCACTTAGGCCAAAACAACGGATGTAGCAAATTAGCCGTCACTTGTAGTCTACTAATATCCTGCTCCACGATACTCCAAGGCGTCCTCATGGTTACGAAGCAGCTTTTCAGATTCACGTGAACCTCCCGAAAGCTTCCGAGATCGCCATGCTTGCAAGGTTCCTGAGATCTCTCGATAAAAAATTCAAAAATCTCCTCAGAACAAAGTTACTCTCTGGTCTTGACTTATTTTTTATTTTCAAAATAGGCAAGATCCAGGCCAAAAAATCCGATTTGCTTGGAGAGAGAAAATCCAAGCAAGCATGCAGGCAGGCAAATTGTAGCGATGAGAGTGCGTGCAACAACAACAATACAACAGTGCGAAGCAAGGCAACAAAGCGACAGAGAAGAGAGAGAGAGAAACCAAATTGGTATGGGGTCTTTTCGCGCTTCGCCAAACCCTAATTTCGTGGCTTGTGATTCGCTCCCTAAGACAACGCATTCGGAACGTGTGTGTTCACTGTGTGTGATCAGATCACATTTTTATTCTAAATTTTACTTAATCTTTTTTTGTAATTCATTTTATTTTTTCTTCTATTTTTCAAAAACAATTCATAAATCTATTTTTTTAATTTTTTCCCAAAAAAATCCATATAGCCTACTTATTCTTCTATATTTCAAAAAATAAAAATAAAAATTATTTATCCTTTTTTTCTCTCTCAAACAAAATTCATCCAAAGAGGGGGCGGGGGGGGCTTCTCAATAGATTGCAATTAAAATCAACTTAAGGACCATTCATTAAGGAACTCATCAAAGATTCATCATTGAAAAAAACATTGATGGAAATATTAAATGAAAATAGGTCAGGTCCATTTCCTAATGTATGACAAAAATGTACCTTTTGGCCCAATTTTTTGTGGCACCCATTTTTAGGAAACAAAACAAATTTATTTTGTATGTATGTATCTACGTATGTATGTATGTATTTATGTATGTATTTTTATGTATTAGACTCTAGTTGGGAAATTAGAGTCTTTTTTAGCCAACTGGAAAAAGTAGAGTCTTTTTTTGTTTCTCTCTAATTAAAAGTAAACGAAGTCAAGGTTGCAAATTGCAAATGGGTAAGATCCTGAATTAGGGTTTTATGAGTAATGAAAATAATAATTCTTAAATTGAAAGGGGTTTAGGGTTTAGGGTTTAGGGCTTATTGTGTAGGGTTAAATCCCAAGGCTGTTGGGTATCACAAGAAAAATTAAATGAAGCTAGAATACTTGGTTATCCATGTGGGTGAAGGAAAGGCAATGGGAGGTCTTAAAAGGTTGCCTCCCCCAATCAACTTAAGATGAAAAAAAACTAATCAATTAATTAAAAAATCCTGAATCATTTTTGTATTACTTACATGGAAGTTGTTGAATAATAAAATAATCAATTTGTTTCTTTGAACCATAACCTAGTAGCAAACAAAACAACATATATATATATATATGGTATGTATCTAGATTCTAGTACCCCACCCAAAATCCGCTTAAATAGGGTAGTTTGTTCACTAGGAACCCATTTATGACAAAATGTGTGTGTAAATTTTCAAAAAGGGGAGATTTTGCAATGAATTTGTGTTGTTGTTGTTGTTGTCGTCTCCTGTTCATTTATCCACCAGACTTCATTGGTCGCCTGATGTGTGTCTTTTAGAACTTTACATTCTTTAAACCCTAAATCGTACATGCCCATTTTGTTGCATCTGGAGCTCTAAACCTTACAACCTTACAGGCCCGTTTTGTTCCATTTGGAGCTCTAAACCCTAAAACCCAACATGCCCATTTTCTTGCATTTGGAGACCTAAACCTTAAACCTTACCGGCCCGTTTTGTTGCATTTGGAGCTCTAAACCCTAAAACCGAACATGCCCATTTTCTTGCATTTTGGAGCTCTAAACCCCAAAACCCCACATGCCCATTTTGTTGCATTTGGAGCCCTAAACCCCTAAAAAGTATTGTCTGTTTTTTTTTTTTTTTTTTTCCCCGTTGTCTACCCTTAGCCCAATTCATCTTTTTTTGAGAAGATGGATGGATGGATGCTGCCCAGACACATTAAATGGCCCCCTCTTATGCACGCTTTGAGGCCAAGGTGTCAAATAGAGACCCCAAAACATACATAACAAGACCCACAATGTGTTTGGGCAGATTCAAAATGTGTCTACTTACTACCCTAAACCTAATCCAAAAAAAATTAAATTTTATTTTCCCAATGATATTCAATAGGTATCACAGGAAAGAATTGAAAAACTTTAAGAGTTTTAAGACAATCACTACTATTAAAATCGATCAACATTGTCATCCCAACCTTTCCATGCATAAGAAACAATTCTTGTGCATTCCATTACATGATGATATATATTCACATTAATGTATATGGAAGTTGTGAAGAGGATGTGATCTTCTTCTTGTCCACAAAAACATCTTTTCTCCCAAAACCAACATAAAGTGTTCCCAAAAGTATAAGGGACAAGTGGATATCTTGTTCATAAAATATTATATATTTTCTAATAAAACAAAACTCAACACTAATTCAATCGACAAGGTCTAAATAAAGATGTGGAGGCATTTTGAAAATAATGACTAAAACAACAAATTAAACCTTGAGCATGTTTTATGTACACAAGTAAGTGTGCATGTGTGTGTGTGTGTGTGATATTCTCAACAATTTGATCAATTTTGCTTACTAGTTTAATAAATATCGACAATTTATTTACAAAGGACACCACACAAAACAACATCATTGTAATGACCTTTCTTCACAATTGGCTTAACAAAATCATTATGCATAGATGTCTTCTAATATAATAGATATTCATGTGTCCATCTTCATGTAAACTTGAAAACACACATGTTCAAAATTAACCTACATTATTATTATTATCATTATTATTATTGTGCAAAACGTGGATGAAACACATATGGGAAAAATTGTAGTTCACCTATTCTTCCAACCAGCTTACTACATAACATTTGACCGAGCACCATTTTTAATATTATATTTCATTGAGAAATTAATATAAGTTGAACACAATTTTTAAGTTTTTTACATTATGGTGCATTTGGAACATTTTTTACATAAGGATTCAACCACAAACTGCAATGTAAATGAAGAAGTCATTGACAAGTACAAACCTTAAACATGGGCAATGAAAACATAAATGAATGTGGTTTGGGCAATCACCTTGGCAATTGATGTTTTTAATGCCATCTACCTCCCTTTCCTTGTTTTGAATTATGCAAGTGCCAATTGAAATTCATTCTACATTGTTCTAGACTATCTACCTCCCTAATCTACTTACTTCCCTATTTATCTAGGTAGGTAAGTAGGTACCTAGTTCAACCTACCTATATGGATAGGTCAAACTAGGTACCAATATCCTTAGTTTGACCTATCTATCTAAATATTAATTTAAATTTATTTGGTGTAAAATTAAATCAATGTGCCACATGTCACAATATAAGACTTTTGAAACATATGAATATGACGGCTTGTGTTGGGTCTCTTTTATTTCTCAACTATATATATATATATATATATATATATATATAATGCAGCGAATGTCATCATGTGTTAATATTAAGGATCCCATTTTTATAATTTGTGATGTGTGTGTGTAGATAACAATAGTTGTAAACATTGATATGGTAGTGCACAACCAAAAACCTACTTATTTCATTGTACTTTTTTTAAGTCATCATTTGCAATGCTTCCAAATTTTCTATGGTAGATATTTCTTTCAATAAAGGGTAAAAATAACTTTTTTTCCCTAACCCCTTCCCATCAAAACCACAAACATGATATTATTTGTAAATTAAAAAATATATAATTTTACAATGATTTTTACTTGTTGGTGATTTGTTTATGATGTCATATGCAGCAATCAAGCAAATACCATCCTATTTTGATAAGCAACTAGGAAATAATAGTTTGAACCTTTTTTTTCGTGTGTGTAATTTGATTGAAAGAAGGACCCTTGGCAAAAATTGTGATCATATTTGTTATCTTTTCATAAGTTGTCATGGAACCAACAAGACACTAGAATGAATCTTGTACATTCTAACCATACGTTTGTGACTAATGTGTGATTAATGTCCAAAGCAACTCAATTTGTGACTACACTTGTACCAATCCTGTATGGCACTTTAGTTGCAAGTGTTCATAGTCACATATACAACTAAACTTTAACAAATCCAAATTTTAGTTGTATATGCAATTTCAATGCATGACTACCATAAGTTTAGATGAAAATATTGATGAAAATGAATAAATGTCATTCACTATGAGTGGCATCCATTGATGGTTGACGACTAAGTTACTTTTGCAACTATATACATAAACGACTAAATGTATGAAAGTTAGGCTATGAAGGTTAGACCTATTTAGGCTAGGTAAGCTAAGTAGATAATTGGTAGGCTAGGTCATTAATTGACTAATAGATTCAATAATAGGCAATAAGTAGGTTAATTAATTTATTGTACATGTGTGGATATGTGATCATTTTTAAATATCAATTTAATTAACTAATTAGATACTTTAGGTAATAGGTAATAAATAGGATAGGTAGGTTTCTCAACTAAATGAGAGGTATTCAATTTTGTGGATATGTCATAGTGGTTTTTATTTAATTGATTAATTAAGTAATTAATTTTTTAAATCATTTATTAAATGTATGTTAAATAAATAAATTATCAAGTAGGCTAGGTAGAAGATAGTAAGTATGTAGCCTAAGTAATATGTAATAAGTAGGGTAAAATTTAATAGGTGATAGGTAGGTTAAATTGTAAATATTTTATTGTGTGGATATATGATAAAAAAATTTGTAATAATTATTATTATATTAATTGAATAGGTTAGGTAATTAATTTACTAAATGTAGGCAAAATAGTAGATAATAGGTATGTAACCTAGGTAATATGTATTAAATAGGATAAGTGGTAGGTAGTAAGTAGGATAGATAGTAGATAGTTAATAAAAATAATAAATATTTTAAAGCGTGGAGATATGATAATGTTTTTGTATAGGACAAAGGATGTGATAGTGTTGTAATGTTTTCTTTTCATTACAATTTATTCCATATCCTTTATCTACGATTTCAAACTTGTAAAATATATAAATAAATAGAAGCGTGGACAAGATTCATGGTATGCACTATAAATATATTGCATGTGCCTTTTGAGATGAGTTAATAAAAAAGGCTTGTCACCAACAAAATAAACAAGATCCTACCTACCTACTTAGCCTATGTTAGGTAGCCTATTATAACTTTGCCTAATTTACAATAAATTATAATTAGTTAGTTATGAATTTAAATGCTATAATTATTTTAAAAAATTTCTTGAACAAATGGAAAATTGTCACATGTTTTATGGCCATTGGTTTTTTAAACTACCACATGGTTAAATTCAAACCACCCATCAACGAGAAATTTGGTAGCATGTGATCATCCCAAATGTAGTTGTATATATAGTTGCAAAATGGGGTTTCACAACATAGTAAGGATCATCCATGGATGAAATTATGGCTTAATCATAAGGTTTGTAATTACACTTTCAACTTCATGGCCATGTCATGTCTTTTGCGACTCATTGTTTTATGGCACTTGTCCAAAGTACTAGGTTATTTATAGTTGTGTGTGTCCATTACAATTACAAATGAATCACTAATTCAATTGTCAATTCTAAAAAGAGGATGATCAATTGAATTTTGCATTCATGGGAAGGAAATGAAGATTTTAACTATAGGAACCTTTAATAAGTTTGTCAAACAAAACAAACAAAATAATTTTTTCACAATATCAAATTGTGTCGATATTTTTCACAAAAATTATTTATTAATTAGCAAATATATTCCAAAGCTGAATCATGTAGAATCCAATTATGCATAAGGAAGAACCAATTGAAAAACCATCAAACAATGCTAAGAATTGCCATAAAAGCTAGTAATTGGGTTTGGGTGCTAGTTTGAATGCTAATTCAATCCACAATTTTTACAATTATAATTGTAAATTCAAGTGCTATGAATTTCAATGAATCAATTGCAATTTATAGGTGCAACACCAACTTTTTTCCGAAACACATTAATTTTAGTAAATAAGTTGCCCACACATAAATTATTAACTAATTTCATCTCCTTGTTGTTGTGCTCTACCAATGACGATCAACAATTTATTATTATTATTATTATCATTATTATGTTTTCATACAATTTTCAATAATTCATCTTTATTTATTTCAATGTCAAATTGAATTTAAATTCATATACATTTCATGGACATGAAAAGACACATATTAATTTGTTTTTTCATATCCATGTTGGTGGAGAGGAAAAAAACTAAATTAGTTATGAAATATAGGTAGTTATTAAAAAAGTTCGGAAAAAGTTTATAATAATGTTAACAAGAAAAAGAAGTAGTTATTAAAAAATAATGAAGTGATTAAGCTTGAAAATGAGATAATTATTTTTATAATCATCTTTGGAGTGGTCTGTGGATGACCATATGAAGGATTCCATAACATCCCCCATATACTAGTTCTAATTACTTGTCATTAGAATTAATCATAAATGTTCGCATTAAGATCTATATTAACAACCAACATGGGTTATTGCACAAGGTTGGATAATTCAACCCCATGATTATCCCGATTCAAAAAACCCTATCCTTTGACATGGTTTTTGAAAAGAAAATTCACTAATCAATTTA
Source organism: Sphagnum tenellum (assembly GCA_963921925.1). Classification (NCBI taxonomy): domain Eukaryota; kingdom Viridiplantae; phylum Streptophyta; class Sphagnopsida; order Sphagnales; family Sphagnaceae; genus Sphagnum; species Sphagnum tenellum. The sequence continues at coordinate 17,918,475 of OY998142.1, read as the reverse complement.
TTTTGGAACATTTGTTAACATACTAAAAGTAATAGTCGAATACCGCAATCTAGTTATCATTCAAGCTTTTACTTTTTTCATAATTGTCTTTTCATAAGGTGTGTGTATAAACCCATAATGAATGTGTTTTTGAATGGCTATTACCACTATTTATAAAGTAATGATGCATGGTCTGATATTAAAGCTTGATAATTAGTGAAAATCATAAGCCATTCTCTTTGCAAAAAGAAAAAAATTGACATGAAAATTCCACATGTTTTATTGAATTTCATGAAGGAAATATACAAGTTTGGAAATCTCATGAAACAACATGTGAATGAAAATTCATATGAACTATGTACATCGCAAATTTACAGGCTTCATGAGTTTGTTCCAAATCCATGCAAAATCTATTATTTCAAAGGTTCATATTCTTTAAACACAAATGTAATGCATTATTTCAACATGAAAGTTGTGTGCACAACTTTTATGTGTAAACAACATGATATACATACAACATCCATGTGTAAACAATATAAATAGGCACATTATTTGGGGTTAAATAATGTGATAGACATTAATGTTCAAATAATACAAATAGATGAACGATATTCATGTCTATTCCATACGAACTATGAAAAATGGATTTTGCATAACTATTATTGTCAAATGGCCCATGTAGTTTGTGATTAATATGGCCTATGATGTTACGAAAATGCAATATAGTCCACCCATCCATATATGTATTGATTAAAAAGAAACACATAGAAAGTTTATAATTACCATTGTTTTTTTTTAACACAACCAACCTTTGAAATTTGTTTCAATTTAATACCACTTTCAAACAAAGTTTTGTATTGGACTACAAAGGCGTCACTTTTAGTGTGGTGACATTGGTGTAAAGGTACACACACATACACTAAAAGGTAAAATTTATTTCCTTACACACTAGAAACTAGCACCTAACTCAAATTTTTAGAGTTTTTTACTTTGTAACAACATTTTTTTGTGGCACATTTTTGCCCTTTATGCAACAAAAAAACGACTAAAACTCATACAAAGGATTTTTTGGGGAAAAATAAACCCAAAGTTGCAATATTAACAAGATGTTTTTGAAAACACATTAGATTTAGAGGATTATAACATGTTGTGAGCATGTTGCTAAATGTAGCAAGTTTCCATTTGTAGCTGAATTTGGTTAAGTCTTCGTGGATGTTTGCTAGTTCATTATTTCACAAAATTGAAAAAAAAAATTAAAAAAAAGTTCTTGGTTAGTTTTAAGGTCTTTCTAAAATATGCATGGATTCTTGATTTGAGGTTATTTATATTAATTTGCCTAGAGGTTTGAACTTTGAAAATGAAAACCTTAAATCGCAAATCTTTAAATAGTTGATTTCAACCTTTAAAACTTCATTTGATTAATTTTTGACCTTTTAATTGGCTGAGCATTGGGTTTTCTAAAAATGTGCATGGAATTTTAATTTCCTTCATTAAAATAAAACTTATCATTTGCAACCAATTTTTGCAATTAAGAAATGTCATTTGCAACTATGTTTTGGTTACAAAACTTCTTGTTTTTTTTTATTACATAGTTTTGAAATTTCAAACTTCAATGACTACATTTTAAAAATTTAAATTAAACCTAACTCTTGATCTAATTAAAAGTCTTGGTACTTTTTATTTTGTTAAGCCTTACTTAAACCCTGTAAAGGCCCCTATGTAAGCCTAGTTAGGTGGCTACTACATAGACTTTATTTAGGCCTACATAGTGTGCATAACCCCTATATAGCCTTACATAGCTTTTACCTATGCCTAGACACAACCTTACATAACCTTACATAGCCCCTACATACTTTTTACATAGCCTAACATAACCCTTACTTAAACCTTACCTAGGCTTATGTATAGCCTACATAACCCTTAAATAACCTTACAGAGCCCTTATTAATTATGCCTAAACACCACCCCTACATATCTTTACATAACCCCTAAGTAACCCTAAGTAGCCCAAAAACATAAATACCTCCTACTCAAGTCAAAATATATAACCTAACATAGCCCATACTTAAACCTACCTAGGCCTACATAGCCTTACATAGCCCCTAAATAGGCCTAGGCAGCCCATACATACCTCCTACCTATGTCTACATAACTTAACATAACCTTTATTTAACCCTACCTAGGCCTACATAGCTTAATATAGCCTTCATTTGGAACCTATCTAGGCCTACATAGCCCCTAAGTAGGCATAGGAAGCCCATAGATACCTCCTACCTAGGCTTACATAGCCTAACATAGCCCCTACCTAAGTCTACATCTAGCCAATACATAATCTAGTATAATGGCCTAATATAGCATAGCCTAGGTTAGTTGCATAGGCTAATATATTATGTAACTCGTGTTGGTATAGGTTATAGCCTAGGCTAGTTAATATAAAATACATAACATAGGTAGTGTAGCCTAGGTATCCTAGTTAATATGTTTGACCTTCCTACCTTCCTATGTCCCTATTTATCCTCCTATCTACCTTTGTAAATAGTGTAAAAAAAATTGAACATGTTTATTACAATATGTTCACAAAGATTTTCACGTTATAAAGGTGGTGGTGCAATGTTAAAGACTTGATTCCTCAAAGTGGAGGTGAAGAATTTAAGTCCCTACACTTGTAATATAGGCCACTACCTTAGTTAGATGGCCTAGCTAATTATTCAAGTGGGCACCCAAGCTACCTAGCTTAAGTAGCTAGGTTCATAACTAGGCGGGTTTTTTTAATAATACAGTATTATTTTAAATTAAAATTATTCATTAATTATTAAGGTAGGTAGGTAGGTTAATAGGTAGGGTAACTAACTAGCTAAGAGGTAGGTAGGTGGGCAAGTAGGTAAATAATTAAAAATTAATTACCAAAAAGACTATTCCCTAACTTTTGAATGATTAGTCAAGATGACCTGGTCAAAATGGACATGTTCAATACGACTTGTCTAAGATAACTTTCAATCAAGTTGAACAATTGTCATTTTTGAGTTATTTTTTACTAGTTTTTCAAGTAAAAAAACCATGAATTATTGTAGTGATTAAGTTCAAACCTCTTCCTTTATTTCTTTATTTTTTTTGATATCTACTTGTAGGTTTCTGATTTTGATTTCTTTTACCCACTTGATTATTGCCTTGGCTTTTTAACTCCAATCTTAGACCCTTCTCAAAATGGCACCATTGTTGTTAAAGGAACCATCTAAATGAATGGACATTTTTTAAAACTATATTTGTGTATGTTTGAAAGATCACAAGGGAAACATAATAGTTTAGATTGTTAGAATTGTTTTTGGAATATTTTCCATTAATTGCATAGTTTACATGCTCAAAGCTTGACACAAATAAAAAAAATTTGCATGCTCAAAGCACTCAAACCTCGAGAATGGACAATTTTTGTTTTCTTCAAACGTCCTTTTTTTCTACCAAATATGCTCCATTCCTTTTGAAAACTGGAAAGGATTTTAACATTAATGATTAGAATGGCAAAAGAAGTTGAACTAATGAAAATTGTTTATATAACCCATTTGAACACATTTGATTCAAAAGTTTTTTTGACCTTGAAAATTATGAATTTTGAAAATGTGACTTTAACAAAAGTTGTTCATATATATGTAATAAAGGACATGAATTCATAATGTACATGATATCAAACCAACTTGTAGTCAAAATGTATTTATATTTAAAATGCAATGTTAAATGGGATATCCAAAATACAAAACTTTAAATTATGAACTAATACAAAAATGACACATGTCATGTGCAATCCTTATAAAATGATTTTTACCTTAGCACCCTTACATCCCGTAACTTGATTTCAACCCATAATTCCCATTTTTTTACAAGTTTAAATATTTTTATTTTAATAAAAATATATTGATGATGTTGATGGGCCTCTTCTGGTACTTGATTATAATGTAACATCATCATTTTGAGGTTTTATTGCATCTTTTCCTCCCTTTTTTTCATCAAGTAGCACTATTGATCATTTAACTTCATTAAATCATGATGATGTTATGATTGATCATGCTCCCTTTCTCACCCCTAAATCTAATTTACCCATTGTCCAACCCAAGTTAGAAGTCAAGAAACTAAATTAGAATGCCATAAGAAAATTTCAAGACTCTTGGGCTACAAAGTTTCCATTAGTATTATTGTGTATGGGGTCACATGGTAATCTACATACCATCAAGTGCAAAGTTTGTAGTGAGATGGATGGAAAAGATAAAATATTACTTATTAAGTGGGATTCATTTCGTACTCATGTAGGTCGTAAGAAGGTTGAAAAGAACATCAAGACTAATGTGAAGAAAAAGGTTTGGCATTATTCCAAGCATTTCAAGCACGCAAAGAACTTGAATTTGTTGGCTTCTTGTGAGTCTATTGATGCCTAAGTTGCAAGAAAGCAAGAAAAATGGACCAATTTACCAATCTTACATTTGTTGTAGCAAAGATGTTCAATGTTGGAATATAAAACATTGAAGCCTTTGTATGATTTCTTTTAACACTCCCCAAAAATAACAAGAAACATTTGAATGATAGCTCTGGATGGACAATGGTTGAATTTATGCATCAAAGGTGATGTGGGCAACCAAAGTTATTGTGGGGGTTGCTCGGTATGTTGCCTTGAATTGTGATGAAGTTTCTAAACTTGATAACCAGTCTTGGTTGTTTGTCCATTATTATGTGGTGGAAAATTGGGTAAAAATCTTGATTCTCATTTCTTTGGACCAAGTGGTAAAGGATCAAGGTCTAATAACCTAATTAAAGTGATTATGGAGGCAATGATGATAGGTGGCAAGTTGGCAAGGGATCATATTGCCAACAAGATAATCTCTTTTGGGGTAGATGGTGCTAATGTTTTCCAAGGCACCAAAATTGGTGTCATTAATCAAATCCATGACCAATATGCTTGTCATTCGATTGGGGTCCATTGCATGGCCCATCACACTAACTTGGTAATGTAGACTTTATCAAGTTTGCTTTTGGTGATTTGGTTGGAAAATTTGCTACAAATTTTGGATTCTTGTTTTGTGCATTCAACTAAGAAGCATTTGAAGTTCACAAAGCTCACTGAAATAATGGAAGCAAAAGGAAACAAGATATTTCAAAATGTGAAAACATGATGGATATTGAAGTTTAGTTTTGCCAGACAAGTGATGGCAAAATACATAATGTTGTTGTTCAAGATGGCCCTAAACATCCCCACAAATTAACATGCCAAAATGTATTATGAATACCTATGTGACCTTTAAATTTTGGTTGGATTTGTTTGCATTTTGACTTTGTTGGCGTTAGTCCATTCTATCATTAAGTTTGCACAAATGAAAAATGTATTTATGTGTAACTTGGTGGTAGTCTTGAAGGTATGCCAAGGTGATGTGTGCAATAAGTATTAAGTTCCCATTTCCAAGTTCATTGTAGATAACTTTTGGGCATTCAAATCATTGTTGTAGTTCCAACATAATAGCATCCACATTTGGTGGATCCTTAACCTGAATTCTAGAGTTCAATGTTTGGCATTTGAGTTGAATGGCCAACATGTTCAGGTAATACACCAAGATTTGGAAACCACGATGCATTGTAAATGAAGATGTGTTTGCAATTGTTGAATTGTTGATTAAAAACGAATGCATAGGTAATAATAATTTTTTAAAACAATTTGCTTTTAGGGTTATCATTATTAACATTTCAAATTAGTGGTGTAATGCTCATTTTTCCACAATGTGGATCAAGTTGATGATTTTAGGGTTATGGATTCATTTGGAAAAAATTATAAGTTGTTTTGTTTCTAATTTCTTGTTTTTGGATATGTTTAATGCACCTTGGGCGATTCATGGATCAAATTTGGGCCCTTGTGACATCCACAACAATTATTCTATACCAAGTTGGTGTTTTAAGTTTAAACTTTCACTTGGTATTTTTTTTGGATTTGATATCTAGTTTTTAGAGGTGTTGGATGTACATGGGCAATTCGTTGCATATCAAAATTGCCTTTTAAAATAAAACCTTGATTTTGGATCAAGTTAGTATTTTTAAGCATGAGGTTTCACTTGGTTTTTATTTTATTTTTTAGATATGATCAACACATTGGATCTACCTTGGCCTTTAGTTTGAAACCCAAACTTTAGGTCAAGTTGAATTTTTTAGGGTTAAGGTTTCATTAGGTTTAGGGTTCAATCTATTTTTTGGGTTAGGGCTTCTGTTTGTTTTTATGTTTAGGGTAAGGGTTTCCCTTGGTAATTAATTTTTTTTAGAAAAAATTCTAGATCTGGGTTTTTGATGTGTTTCAGGAGGGGTTGGAAAGGCTTTGATTTGGGAATTGGAATTTCAATCTCCAACCCATGGGGTCATGCATGTTCCTGGTGTTGTGTATCTTTAGTATTGGCTATAGTCAGAATGTGAGGCATCATTTGCCAACACGTTGTAGTTATGAAAGTTACATCCTACTATGAAAAAATTCCAATCATTGATGGCCATGAAACAAAGGTTTTCGAGGTGTTGAATGTTAATGACCTTGATTATCAATAAGACATGTTCAAGTTCACGATGAAGTTGAATGCAACATGTATGGTGCCACCTTTTGACACCAATCCTTCAATTAAGATGTGGTGCCTTGTGACAACATTTTGAATATTAACATTGAGCTTCCTATAATATTTGAAGTTGGGTGAGTTGGTTATGACACAAGTAGTAAGTAATGTGGAGGATGACATGTGTTTTTCTACTTTGGCTTTCATGAAGTCAAAATTTTGTAATAGGTACATTATCCATGTACCTCTTGTTGTGCGCATGTTTGCACAACATTTTTATACATTGTAGAATTTTCTGTGTGCATAATGCATTGAACAATGGAAATCAACATGACACTGATATTATCATGATGCATAGATGTTAGCTGGCCTATTTTTGTAACAACAGAACGATGATGGTTTATGTTTGTTTCCTTATGTTGAAGACATTGGTTATTTGCCAAACACCTTGGGTTGCCAACATTTTCCACCCCTTCTTTTCAATCCAATTGTAATGGATTTTGATCTTATGATTTTTTTGAAGTTGTGAATGTAAGTTAAATTGGTTTGCTTTTTTGGGTCACTTGTGTTAGAAAGGCCAATTTTAGAGGTTCAATTCCCCTGCAAGTGCTTGTGTTTGTAACTGAATTATCTTGTTCACCTATTTGTTCAACATTGTTAGGTTATATTTGCATTTGTCAAACCATAAATATATTTCAATGATCGTTCAAAACATTACATCTCAACACAAGTTATCACCATATTGAGAAAAAAATGTGGCAAGTCGCCAATAAAACTCCACATGAAGTGTTGAAATCACTAGACAACCCCAAATATTTTCTTACCATAGCCAAATTTTAAGCTTTAACACCTTTAAATGTAGTTCTAGGACCAAAATTTCCATCCAATGGATTATCAAAACAATTAGATTGAAAAAAAGAAAAAGCTAATGGGGTTAGTTTTAGTTCCCACACAAATTGGTTGTTAGGCAAATTAACATTTTTAGATTTCCACAAGTGGCCCCATTGGCTACTTTGCTAAAATGAAAAAAACCATTGGTATGAAATGTTGAAATTCAACATTTAATGCATAAGGTTCTAAAGTAATTATAGTAGTTGTACATGTAAGAGCAATGAAAACATATGTAATAACACATATGTAGCAACAATGGAGGCATGCACTTAGGCAAAATGAAAGACAAGGTGAAACTCAATTTATAAAAGAAATTAATGGTTTTCTGAGCCCCCCTCCCCCTTTATGATAATGATTTTGCTTTTGCAAGTTTTTTTGAGTCTCACCTTGTTTATGACCAAACTCATTGTTTTGATGCTATATTTTAAAATTTTACAAATAATTATATATTTTTTATTATAAACCTTTAATGACATACTTTCTTGCAAATCAATATTAATTAATTTTTGGGTGCATGTTTTGATGAGTTTTTTTTTTTTTTTTTTGGTTTTTGTTTTGTTTTGGCAATGGGCCATTTGATTGGCTTATCACCAAAAAATTATGAAAATTTCCCCCACCCTCCCCCCAAAATTTACATTATTTTACTTTTACATGACCATATACAATCATATAAATGTGTTCGTTTTACATTTATATTGTTTTACATAATTGCATAAAGTCGTATAAATGTATTGGTTTTTTAATTTACACTGTTTTACATGGCTTTAAAATAAATTTACACAATTTTACACTTACACATTTCGTGTTTTACATTTACACAAAGTGTACATAAATTTCATCGTAGGATTTAGAGTTACATGGAGTGTAAGTCCCAAACCATTTACATGCACAACATTGGTAAAAACAAGTCCAAATTAAAAAAAAATAAATTGATAGGTCGGAGTGAAGGGTGGTTATGAAGAATATGGGATTCCTTGAAGTGGAGCTAGTGATTATTCTTTGAAGAAATAACCTCAACTGATGATATCATATACAACATGTCAAAAATAATTAATGAAATATTGACATTTGTTTAAAGAACCATGCTACACTGATATGGACTAATTATTAGTACCATGTCATGCAAGCATGTGATCAAAGTGCTCAAATTTTGCTCATCAAAATGTGTGGATCTAGGCATGCAAATGAGATGATATCTTGTCCACTCTTAAAGGTGCATTCACACCTAATGTTAAGGCAGTGTTAAGTGAAAATCTAGGTGGCATCTTAGGTGGAAGAAAATGTTAAATGGGTGATTGTTTAATATCAAATGAATGTTAACAAAAAATCTTCATGGTAAATAGGTTTAGGTCCTAAATGACTACCTAGCTTGGTGTTAGGGGACTTAATACTTGAGTCCTTAACATCAAGTGTGAATGCACCTTTAAAAGTAGTGCCTTTGGTAATAAAATTCGTTTGTTCATCACAAAACATCGAAACACATCATGCTATGCCACCATTTGTTGAAGATGAATATCAAGTTGAAGTTCATACATTTGAAATCTTATGATTACTAGTGTGGCCTGTGCTATTGGCCCAAGTTTTTACCATGTCCTCAAGTGATTTGTCCTTCCAAAACCTGGTTTTTTGGAATTTATTTGAATTTTTAGCTGTAGAGATAGTTTAAAAATCAATCTCTACCACATTCTGAATCTAAATCTTACCACATAATTTCCATTAAATCCTGTTCATCAAGATCTTTTCAAGAACACCAAAGGCACAATCCAAATCCTCCGAAATTTTCAGCTACAATTTAATTTAATTTTCAGTGAAAAAATCATTCAATATATAGGAACTTTTGCACTGCAAGTCCAAATGTCATGGAACCAAGCCCAGGCACCTCTCCTTGTCAAGACCTTTCCAAAGACACAAAGAACCAAGCCCATGCACCTCTCCTTGTCAAGGGCTTTCCAAAGACACAAAGAACATGATCTGAAGCATCCCAGTTCCGTGGATCTCATAACTACAAAACAAAACAAACTACCTTCCTTCATAGATAGATGTTGTAATTGCAACAAATGATACCCACCAAACCAAAAGGGGATGTGAAAGTTGGATGCACCACTTTATGTGATGACTACCTTATTCAAGGCTTGGATGGTCAATTATGAAAACCCCATTTGTGACTACGTATGTGCAGTGTCTGCTTTTTGCATGCATGCATGCATGTATTCAAGTAATTTTGGATGCTTTCCAGTTCCAGGTTTAAATGAAACAGCCTACCTAATTTGTGGCGTGCTTTATGGCATGTAATGCCCTTGGAGGGAGGGCGGAATTGCTGGAATAAGCATATCCCCGGACATTTTGGAATTGTGGAACATGTAATCTCTAGTCTCCAAATCCCCAAACTACCAATCCCGGATAAATAAATTCCCATAATCCCTTCCTTCCAATAGGAAGCCTGGTAGTTCCGCATCCGGTTCCAACATAGGATGCTAGTTCCACATCCCAGTTCTACTAGAACCTGTTCTTCCCAATAGAAGCCTGGCTAGTTTCTAGATCCAGTAGAATTTTCTGACTTGGAAAAGGCTGGACCCTCCTTTTTGGCTGGAATTGAAAAGTGGCGAAACCTAGAATACCTAACCTATAATGGGTTCCAGTGGAACCTGTTCTTCCCAAGACAAGGTGAGTAGTTCCGGATCGAATTCCAGTAGGATTTTCCGACCTGGAAAAGTCTCGACAGGAAACCTACTGCCCCCTTTACACACCAACACTGGAAGTTCTGGCTAGAATTGGACAGTGGCTAAACCTAGAATGCTACTTGGCGCAAGCACCAAACCCCTAGCTTACCTAAAAAGGATTACGTTCCCATTATGGGAATTGACATGCGCATTATGGGAACCGGCGTTCCCAATATGGGAACTGGAGCGGCAGCTTCCCTTTTCCGTTTTCACCACCACCTTCTTCGTCGTCGTCTTCTGCCTCGCTGCGCTCTGACGGCCAGAGCTCTGCACCCGGTCGCGATTCTGGGACGACATTCGCTTCCAGAGCGTGCGAAAACCTTTTTTGGAAAGGTAAACATCATCGGATTTTGCATTGCAATTTTTTTTTTTGGGGCTTCGTGATTTTTTTTTGTTTGTTTCATTTTGTGTGTCATATTATTATTAACCACGTCAACATGTCGTTGTTATTCTTTGCTTCTTTTGCTTTCCGAGGCGTTTCGGATCTCTCTGCAATCTCTTTTCTGTAAATATAAGGACCTTCGTTTGCGCGTTTTGAAGAAGTTTCCTTCCATTGATATTGTTGTTGCTGTTATATATATATATACATACCGGTTTCTTTGCAGTTGTGGAACTTGCTTTCTTGTTTGTGTAGTCCACGGATTGCAGTTTGAAAATTGTTTTCGCGGCGGCGAATTGCAGTACTTTTCTTTTCCAGTTTTTTCGTGCGGTTCTGCTGCAGTGGAGGACTTGCCTGTCAATTGTGTGTGTCAAGAGATTGGCATTCGTCTCTTGTCAGCATGATTACAAGTAGCTGTTCTGGAAACGAGTGCGTTTCAGGGAGGGATCGCTTGCAGCAGAGAGAGTTCTTAGCAATCCAGTAATTGCGAGAACGATGATGGAGAAATAGTAGACCTGTTGTTAACAGATCTCTTGTATCACAACCAGCAAAATGAGCTGACGTCTTTCAAAGAGAAAGTTTCCAACATCTTCTTCCCTCGATTTGTAATCGTAGCGATGTTTACGCTCTCAGAGAAGAAGAGCAAGGAATTTACGGAGGAAGAAAGCCACAGGAGTATTATTTTCTTTTTTCTTTGCTCTAGAAGAATTTGTTTACTGAGGAACTGGCGCGTTCTTTCTGTAGAAGGATTTGTTCGCTGAGGAACTGGTGCGTTCTTGCTGTAGAAGGATATGTTCACGGAGGAACTGGTGCGTGAACACACTTATGTGCCAAGGATCGTAGAAGAAGCTGAGGGAGAGAAGAGAAGCATGACATTGCCGTCAGCGGATCCCCCAGGCGAGGCAGGACGTGCGATGACGCACTCCGATTTTGGATATCTCTCCTCACAAGCAGCTGCTGTCACTCCTCGGGTGAACGACGAGCCTCTAGTGTCCGACCTTGTTCCACAGGCTCTCTCTTGGTCTTCATTGAATGGCCTTGTGATCGGCGACAAAAATCACAAGGTAAGGTATTACCGTTCTTTCTTGCTGCGCGCTTTCTTTCGTGGTTTTGCGTGTTGTTTTTGGTTTGCCTCTCCTTCTTTCTCGCTTTTCGTTTTCTTTCGTTCTTGAGAGCCTGTTTGATGCATGCAGCATGGTAGTAAGAGCTTGTGGAAATCTCCGATTTACATTCTGACAACCTTTCCTGTTACTACAATGCATGTCTGGCGTGAACTGGTGAAAATTGCAGAGGTCGGGAACAGTTCCGGGCATTGGACTAGTGCATGCACCGTTTTCACTGTTACCATCTCCGTTTCCTCGGCAAGCCTTCTCACAGGCCATTGAGCTTGCTCCTCTTTTCAACTTGCTTGCTGACAGGGTTAGCCAAGACGCAGAGTTTTTACAGCAAACACTTGCTAGGTACCTAATGTCTACCCTTCAAAAAAAAAAAGTTGTTCTTGGATTCCGTTGAGAGTTACCTATTTCCTCTTGCATTGATTGCTATTGTGAAGGGTGGTGGATTTCTGAGGATTGGATTTTGCAATTTTCCATGTATTCAGGATTTTAGGGTGAATTTCTGAGCATTGGGTTTTACAACTTTCCTTTTTTCAGGATTATGTGGTGGATTTCTGAGGATTGGGTTCTGCAATATCCATTTTTTCAGGAAAATTTTGTCATGCAGTCAATGGCTATGCAGAACCTGCTAAGTTTTTTTGCCATCTGCCTTGTGCCTCATTTCTTTGTGTTACAGGACAAGGAAGGCAGATCACTTCATAGCAAGGCTTCTTGATATTCACTTGCAGATGTTGGACGAGGGCATGAAGCAGGTTTGTTCCAAGTGGTCCCTTGTCAGATAAGCTTTTCCATGTTTGGTTTGAGAATTTTCCTAAAGTTATTTCAAAAATTATTAAACAGGAGTCATATGCAAATGTTTTTCCAATACTGGTCTGGAAAAAATTCTGTCATTTCCAAAATAACTCCTGCAGAATGGTGTAGCAAATGAACCCTGACTTTGGTTCTAAATAAATCCTGTAATTTCTGGAATACATATCCTGTAAGATGGCATAGCAATGTAACCCTGAAGCCCCTCTAGCTTCACACAAGTCTGCTAGAACTGCAAAGAGATTTGATATTTGTGTTGAAGTCAAAGTGGAATATCTCAACTTTGGTGAGAAATATGGGTGAACAAATTGGGTGTTCAAAACCAGCTGATCTAGGTGTTCTCCTCATGAGATTCCAAATCCACAGATTCAAGGGTGAATTCAAGAGTCATATTATAGTCACTGGAAATTTGAAACTGTCACCATGAAACTGAGACCTACATTTCACATATTACTACTGATGTTGGTCCTCAAGGTTTGTCCTGTGTCATTTTTGACAAACGCTCTCAACCAGAGTATGCAGGCATTGATATGATTAGAATGCCTCATGTTCATTCCAATATCTCAATGACTGCGAAGCTGGGGGTTATCAATAGTCAATTTTACAGATTCTTGAGACTTTGTAGCTGTAAGAAGTTTTTGTCTTCCAGATGGTCAATCTTATTGTCTTTCTGAAGGCAAAAGGCTACCCTTTTAAAGTTGTTCTAAAGAGAACTAGAGGGTTGGTTCTTAACGAAAAATTCCTGTTTGGAATTTCTGCGTTTGGCATTTTCAGAATGACTTTGCTTCGGGTCATGTAAGTGGGGAGCTTCCTGTAAGCCCACTTGTTCTTAGTCTTCCCCTGTTCTTTTCCCTTTCTGTCTTTCTATGTTTCTTTGTCTGGTCTTTGTTGTGGGGTCTGTTGCTAGCCAGTAGTATGGCTGAGTCTTCCCGTTGCTTCCGGAATTGCAGCAGAAACTCAGTTCGCAGGATGGTGCTTGTCACCGGCCTTTACCCACTGTAGGGAGCTGATGAAGTCAGTGGGGAAGTTGTGATAGTTAAGTCACTATCATACATACTACTGTTGATGGTCCCTGAACAGGTGTGAGACTGGCACTTTTGTTCAAACCGCTGTGTGTTTTTCGTTTTTCATTTTGTTTTTTGTCTCCCCTTGTTTGGTTCTTTCTGTGGCTTCCTGAGGAAGTGTTAGCCTTGCTGTTTTCTTCTTTATCGTGAGAATGGAGATTTCTCTATTCTTATGAAAGATATATTTCACATATTACTACTGATGTTGGATTCCTGTCCTAAGCTAATTTTTGAAAATACTTGGTGCAGAAAATTCGGTTAGGGCTTCACCGGAGTGATTACATGTTAGACACAGCAACAGGGGAGCTGCTTCAAGTAGAGATCAACACTATAGCATCCTCTTTTCCTGCTCTGGGTTCCCTTGTTGCCTCTTTGCACAGGTATTCATGTCTTTTTCTTGCTTGCAGTTCAATTCTTTTGTTTCATTCTGGACTTTTTTCATTTTTGACTTTTGTGGTGGCAGATGTCTGGTCAGTAAGAGCATTGAGATCATTTTTGAAATGAGTACTAAACATTCATCTTTTGTTGCTTTGTTGTGACAGGCATTTGATCGATTGGTGTGGAGATGGTTTAGGATTGGAAGCTGAGAATGTTCCACAAAATGGTGCTGTGGATGCATTTGCACAGGCTTTCGCTCTAGCTTGGAAAGAGTATGGTGACAATAGGTGAGCCTCAAAATCAGCTGACAGAATTAGGGCTTGCTTGTGTGGATATAAGGGCTTGAGGGGATATGTGATAGAGCAAATAGTTTTCTGACAGGAAAAACTGACATGGCTTGCAGGGCAGTGGTGCTCATGGTGGTGTGTCCAGAAGAGAGGAATATGTATGACCAGTATTGGCTGGCATTGAAGCTCTTCCAGTCTTATGGTATCAAGATGATTCGAAAATCTTTCACTCAAGTTCTTGCTGAAGGCACGCTGGGTGATAACAACACACTTTTCATGTAAGAGAACACAAAATGCCATGACATTTCTGCCCAGAGGTTGGATATCTAAATGAACCCCGACACAAGAGATATTAAAGTACTAGAGGTGGTCTTGCTTTGCTCCAACTTAGTGCACATTCTTGTCAGCTAATCAAACCAAAGTGTAAGTGAGATGTTTTCACAGTAGGACATCACTAGAGACACACAACACCAAATATGAGATTATAGGCACTTGTCTACCATTTCAAACCTAAAATATAGTTCAAGCAGAAAGTTGCTCTTATGGTGAAGAGGTTGACAGCTTGGCATTTGGATTTGATAGATTGTGGGCTGTTACAGTGGAAAGCAGGTTGTCTCAGTGGTGTATTACAGGGCAGGATACTCACCAGATGATTATCCTTCTGAGAGTGTAAGTATTTTCTTTTACTTGCCTGTTATTTACTAATCTGCACCTGATCTTGCAATCTTGTTATTACAGGAATCTCAAATGTTTTTCAGGGTCTCATAGTGTCATGATGTGAGATCCCACATCAATGCAGCTCAGCTGCTCCAACTTGCTTAGAAGATTTGACCTTGAGACAAAAAGGTAGGCTTTCAGTTAAGGCTATTGATAGTCTCAAATGTTCAGCAGTTGATAAAGCTAAGAATCTAAAGCATTGTCTTGATGCTCTTTTGTGCATAATTTGGTTGAGCAGGAATGGGATGCAAGGCTGCTATTAGAGCGGTCAGCAGCAGTCAAGTGCCCCAATATTTCCTATCATCTAGCAGGTGCCAAAAAAATCCAACAAGAGTTGGCAAAGCCAGGAGTAGTGGAGAGGTAACAATTTTCTTTTTCTTTTATTTGCAAACATTTTTGCATGTCAGAGTTGAATTGTGTCAAGTATGTTTTAATTCTTCTTTTTTGTATTCTAGATTACTAGTGAGATACACATAGTTTTGCTGTACTAATATATTCCTTGGGTGACCAAGCATGCAGATTTTTTGAGAACAAGGAAGATATTACAAAAGTTAGGAGTTGTTTTGCGGGACTATGGGGTCTTGATGATGAGAACAGTGCTGCAATTATTGAGGAAGCAATTAGGAACCCTGAAGGCTTTGTACTCAAGCCTCAACGAGAAGGAGGAGGTAGTGCTCTGTTCATGCTCTATTCCGAAGTTGTTCTATTAAGCTAGGGGAGGGAGAAAGAGAAAGATAAGATGTTTGACATATCCTCTTTGACTGTTTTGTCTGTTGCTTTTTGAAGTACCTATTTTGTAAGGTTTTGAGGGTTGTGAAGTGCCTTGTATAACCACTTTCCTCCATCTTCTGCCACTCTACTTCTTTGTTCCTTTTATATTTCAGAACAGGCTTTGTGGTTAGAACCTTTGCATCTCCAGAAACCTTGCAAGAAAGCAGTTTGGAGACTTGTGGCAGGCTGTTACATCCACTGTGCTTGGGTTGATTTTTCTTTTTTCTTGGATTGTGGACAGGGAATAACATATATGGAGCAGATGTTAGCAAAAAACTAGTTGAGTTGAGGGACACTGATGGTGGTGTTGGACTGGCTGCCTACATTCTAATGCAACGTATATTTCCTCCTGTTCATCCTGCATATCTAGTTCATGATGGCATTTGGAGCTGTGAAGAGACAGTCTCTGAACTTGGGATCTTTAGTGCATACATAAGGTACATACATGCTCTCACCTCATAACAGTTTCAAATGAGCTTGTTACAGTGTCATCTTGCCTATAAAAGTTTTGGTAGGTAGATTGACCCATCTCACAGATTATGGCGTAGACAGTTGGCATGCATCCTCTAATTGAAGAGTTGCACAAAGGGCAGTCATATAACGTGACACTGCTGTATGAAACTGAGAGTGGAACCTGCACATCCACAGCTTAAAACACTTATTATCATATCCTTGCTTGAATGGTCAACAACAATTGCAGTAGTCTGTCCCTCTTTAATACCACACTGTTTTATTCAACAAAGAATGTGCATTCTGTGTTTGAGGCGGTGAATTTGACACACAGATGTTGTCACTGGATGTTCTGAGGTGGTGCATTGGACAGAGATACAGTCACCAGATGTTCTGAGGTGGTGCATTCAATAGAGAGTGAGAGACAGAGAGAGAGATTGTCACTGAATGTCCATCAGATTTATTTACAACTGTGGATTTTATGATGTTCATTGACTCTGCAGAAATGGCAATAAGGAAGTTTTGAATACAGAAGCTGGCTATCTGTTGAGAACGAAATCTTCACAAACCAATGAAGGTGGAGTAGCAGCTGGTTATGCTGTACTTGACAGTGTACACCTGATCTAGCTCCATGCATCATTATCAACTGGAAAATTTCAGGGCAGAACACTTTCCTTACTTTGCTGTCCAATTTCGCAATGTATCTCACAGGTAATTAGTGTTAGTTGGATTTTAGTTTTCAGATAGAAGGGTATGTCCTGTCGATATCCTCTGTTTTGAAAATGTAAATCATGTGCTACAATTTTGTTTTGGTGGGGTTTTATCACACTCATGAAGTCCATGCAGTAGTTGTCATGATGGAGCTGTGCCAAAATGTAAAAATCTCTTGTTTGCAATGCTGTATTTGTTTCACTGTCTGCTGGTACCAGATGTTAAGAGGGTTCAATTTCTGCTGGCACCAGACAATAGGAGGTTTCAATTTCTGCTGGTACCAGAGCAGAAGAGGTTTTGTGCTTCATGACTGGAATGTGAAGGCACAGGAGTGTCACTATGTTCCACTTTCATGGGAATTATTTGTTTGCACATTGGGGAGAACAAGCTTGGTTTGTGTTGCTGTTATTACCCTTTCAGTTGTTGCAAAAGTCAATGATGGCACATATGCAATTGATATTTTGCTCAGCGAAACCCTCTCCAGACCATTTAGGTGATGGAAAGGTCCTGATTGCAAATGGTGGGACAGAAGGTAATGATGCTTCAAGAAGGCTTAAACCGGATACAAAACATTTATACAAATTTTTTCTTTTCTTTTACTTTTTCAATTGACACACTCTTGGGAAATCATTCAAACGTTTGCGGGGAAATAAGTCTCATTATTCCCTCATGTGACCAAACACTGAATTCAACAAAGAAATCAATTTGCTTTGCTGGTCTCTTTTATTTGTGGTAATTGTGTTTCCTGTCTATCACTTTCTCAAGTTTTATCTGCCTACAAAAATTTGTCATGTTTGCTGACAAAAAGAGTGAACCACAAAGGATTGTGGACTATCCTCACATGATTGCTGCTCTGACTTGGTAATTCTTGCCCTGCACATTAAAAAAAATCAGTATTTGAGAATGTGTGAGAGATTTGTCAAATGAGTTTCACAACGTCACTTCCCAAAAGAAATTCATGAATAACAAGTTCTTGGTCATTTCTGCAAATTAATAATGGTGAGCAATTCTACAAAGCAAAATAAAGAACGACTCATGCCAATCATTTATGTTGTGTCATGCATGTTACTAGATTGATGCCCGGCACTATTGCAACTACTGAAGTCAAAACACCGAGGAACATCCACACAAATCAGAGCACATAGGCGAAAGAAAGACACCAATTAGAGCACATAGGATAAATAAGAGCTGTGTAACAAAAGACACTACTTCAAGCACACATAGGAGAAACAAGAGCTGCAGTTTGATGCTTAAAGTTTGTGTTTTCAGCTTAGATTCCTGTGGTTCCAAGTGAATTCATTTTGTAACACCGAAGATGAAACTTTATTACGGTTGCAAGTGAGTTCAATTTGTAACACCAAAGATGAAACTTCTTGTGGTTGCAAGTGAGTTCATTTTGTAGCACCAAAAGACAAGACTCCAGCGAGATGCTCCTGAGAGATAAAATATCTCAAACATGAAAAAGCTGGAACCCTGTTGACACTGAACTGGGTTCCAACAACAAATAACTGGTATATATAACTAATATTCTGCAGTAAACACCTTACATCTACCCTTACAACCTCAGAAGATTCATGAAAGCAGCAAACATCATTGCAGCCGACTGTTTGGAACTATAGATGAAATTCTTCTCATCAAGCAAAAGCTTACTGTAGGTAGTGCAAACTTCAGATAGCTAATTGTGTTTTACCTTTCAGCAATGCGTTTGACACAATCAAGCCTCAGGTTCTGGAATATGAACTGCTTCTGGTTTTTTTCCTCTAAATCTCCTTTGATTTGTCACTCCTGTTTTGGACCAAAAAACTGCTCAACTTTTGAATTAGCAAGTACTGGTTTGGATAATTCTTGTTCTTTAGAGAATGACATACAGGGAAGATGAGTTCAGGGGACTTCAGACTCATGTAGATTCCTCAGAAGCAGTACTTCAATTCCTATCTTCCTTTTTTGTTACCTCTCTCCTTGTATAATGACAGACAGACAGACAGACAGCCAGACTATGCAGCCAGGTTGGGTCGACAGTAAAAATTGCATTTAAAAGACTTTACACTGTGTCAGCTGTATGATTGGTGGTTTTCCAAGTGAGAGTCCACAAGATGGATTTTGTTTTATGTTTTTCACTTCAATATCCATGACCAAGGACAATTACTATCTCCACATCACAATTCTAGAACAAAGATTGCATACATACCTATAGTGAATTTGTATCAAAGTATTCATGTTGGTGTTCACATTCAGACAACAGGGTAGTTGTGAATGGAACAAATTCATCAACTTGAGCTGTGAGAAGTTGATGCTGTTCTTCATTTCTCAGCCTTGGCCCTGAATTAGTTTGGTACCTATAGTCACTCCTTCACTTCATAAGATCTATTTGTTATCCAGTGAAACCTTGATTCATCCAAAATGTTAAAAACAAGTGTCTGATTCCAAGGTGATATTGCTGGACTAATGAAGGACTAGGTTTGAGCTGAATGGACAAATGCAAATCACTGCAAAAATGGGTTGTTTGTCATTGATAGAAGACTAATTGAGTTTGCAACTGTTTAACCTGGCCACTATCTTACAAGCTGAATTATGAAAATAGTAGTTCATTTACTCATTGAAACTTTGAGTAGTGGTCTGTACTCTGTACCTGTGCCACACATATAAGAAGAGTCCAAGGCCTACAAATTGGAAGCCAACTGTCTCCCCCTCCAAAAGTTTGTCCCCAGCAAAGATGATACCTCCCTGGAAGTCCAAAAGACTCATTCAGAACTTCTGAACAATAACCAAGTGAACTCAAGCAGCTTGGTCAACAATTGGTTTTTAGCAAGAAATGAAAATTTTGAGAATGTCAAGGTGATGTTCCTCTCACAGACATATTCCTTTGGTTCAGAATGTAATAATTGAGCTGAACAACACATAGATTAGTGGAAAAATCATTCATTCCAACTGAGGAACTACACAATACATGTTAGAAAGCTTGAGTCTTGCAGTAACATAATGATTAGAGAACAACAATGTGACAAACCAACTACCGATTCTAGAAATAATATTTGAGGGGCAAAAAAACTTTGGACCTTGTAAATAGAATAGAGTTCCAACATCTCAATGTACAAAGAAGCACAATGAGGATACTTTACATACCATCACATTCCAAATATCCCTCATGAGAACTGCCACAATGAATGTAAGAGCACTTGTTTTCACTATCAATAGTAACTCTGCAACTGCCTGCATTCATTTGCACATACATAGATTAGCATTCATCCTGTTTCTCCCAGCTTGCAAGTATTTGGATGGTATACCCTCCAGAACATATGTCAGAATCTATGAGGTTGAACACATTACTATACTATACAACTCCATGTTCAAGGAAAAACAAAACCAATTCAAGTCACAATCATGTCTTGAAATGGGAATGGACCTTTTTTCCTTTTTTTTAAAGAAGATGTGAAAGAGGTTATATATGAAGCAGTTGGAATACCCACTTCTAATGTGGAAAGGATGCAGCAAACAGAAAAGTGGCTAAACACATGAAGAATATGACTCCGAGTATCAAAAAGTCGATAGCCACCAATTTTGTCCCAAGGTTCAGTGCTCATAGAAAATCCAAGTGATATAAACACCATTATAGGTGCAATATAGTGCAATGCAAACAAGGGAGTGTCCAGTCCTGCAGTAATTCTTCCACAGGCATTTCTTTAACAAAATAACTACATCATATTGGATCAAGACCCCAAGAAAATGAGCACCCCAATTTAGCAATATTAACACCTAGTGTGATCAGCACTCCCCTGAGAAGGTTTCATCAATTGTCAATGTTTTTCTTTTTGCAGAGACAAAAGAAAATCATTAAGACCTTTGTTGCCTCAGAGAGCAAAAATGGTTCTCCACTCTGATAACAATGGAAATCACTTGGAAGAGAGTTGGGGGGAAAAAAGGGGGACAAAAACCTGACCTCGTCTCTGTCAGTTGTTTGAACAATGTTTGGGAGCAAAGAATATGCACAAGACAAAAGGGGATTCAGTCTTAGCACATAGCATAATAGATATCAATAAGCATGACGTTTTCCAGTTTCCATAACCAATTCCATTTGTTTATATACTTTCTCGAGTTCAGGATACATGTTACATAAAACATGCCAAATTCACATGCTGGATTGTGGGGTGTGGATTCACATGCACGGTGAGTTCAACAGTGAACCGTATAAGGAGTCAAATTGTGGGCTCAAGTCAAGACCACACACTCAATAGTCTAAACTAAAACTTCCTGTTACCAGTCAGGGAATCCCATGCTACTGGACATTGACATTTATAGGTTGCAGAAATGCATCGATGCAGACAGTAAACAAAGAAAAATGAACCTTTTATGGTTCTGTCAAGATAAACATAAAAGCAAACTTACACCATTGTTGTGTCTTTTCCATTATGCAAACACTTGTGAGTCATAATGTTTGAGATGTTTCAAGTATGATGATGAAAGAAAGGTGTAACCTGCAAGAGATCTTGGGCACAAACCCAATGTAATGCTGAAACAGAGCCTCCCATCGCCAAAAACAAAAAGTCTAGTATATTGTAGTGTTCAGTCATTGCTTTTGCAGCTGCAACTCTACTAGTGATCATTCATCAGTTTTTTGTATGTGCATTTCTGATTGTTACACTATCTTGACTTTAGTTTGGAAATTTGTCTCTGACAAAAACTAAAAATTCTGCTATAGCAACTGGGAGTGGAAAAATTGCGAGGAGTAGTTTTGCTCACTTGTCAAAAAGCTTCCAGTTGTCAAGGATGCAATACTTGCCATCAGTCTCATTGAGGGGTTTTGCAAGCTGTTTTCCAAAGACAAATCCACCTTAGCTTCAACATGATGCACATATGGATCAAATTAGTAAATTTGAAGTGCAATGTGCCCCTCATCTGTTAAGATCACACCATTTTAGCTATTGGGTCACTATTACAAAGTAGCTATTGCAGCCTTCAGACGGTCCATTACCATGACTACTCTTCATTGATCCACCAAGATGCCCCATCTTTTAGACATGAGTTGAAAAAGTGTGGGTTACACTTGAACTCACCGTAACGAATATGAATAAAGGAGAACAAGAAAAGGTGTTCCTGCTTTGCACTGCAAAAGCAAAGACAACCATCATTCTGATTCTTGTCATTCTAGTTGAACATAATATAGATTGTAACCTAAGAGATTCAGAAGTCCCAATGGTTTTCCAACAAACTTTTCCCACTACAAACACACTTTCTTTGTATGAACTAGATTATTCTGCTCTATTCCATACCACCAAAACATGCAACCCACTTAGTTGCATAACAAATCAGAGGAAGTTAACATGATGGAGCATGAAATGACAAGGACACATATAGTGGAAAGGTAAGCAGTACCAGATTGCTAGTTTTCTGGGGGATGAAATGTGACATTTTCATGCTGACATCAAGGCTTGCTACAACTGCTGTGGGGAATACTGGTTATCACACAAAAAAAGCCAAAAGAAATGAATCCTCTTAGATCATCATTACCCAAATCTAGGGATTATTGGACAACCATGCAAATTAGATGCACATTACATCAGTTGGAGTGGAACTGACCCACTAGCATTCGCCTGGTGCTAAAATTACATTACAGTAAATCACATGAATCGAGAGCGATGAAGAGACTTGCATTTACAATGAACATATCTGATGTTAATGTATTACACCCATCCAGAGTTAAAAGGGCAGCTCCACAAATACATGGGTTTTGTGCCTTTTATCAGGTTGCTTGATTGATGAATGAGCTGCTTATGGAATGGGCAATCAAATTCCATACCTTTTTGGAAGTACAGGGACCATGAGATGCTTGGTGAGGAAGATGTAATACTCCAATGGTGCCGAATCAATATAGAGATCACTGCATGAAATGTGAACCTAATTGCATGCAGTAATGAAGGTGCTGGAAAATCCATAAAACTTGCATCTTTGCTGTACATTTGATACCTGCTCAGGGGGTACAATGACATCAAGGAATGCAAAAGGACACTCATAAAGTTGGGAAATGTTTCGGAAGTTGATGAAAGTACAAAAAATGGAGAGATCTTGTGTTTCTGCATCTGCTGTGAGAAAACATCTTGCAGATAGACAACATTCTGATTGATTGATGCAGCATAAAGAACATCAGAGTAGCACTAAAAACCTGGGGTCTGAAAATTGTTGGTTGTTTTTGGGGGGAGGAGTGTTGGGGAGTGGGGGAGCAGGGGATTCACCATTTCATTACAGAAGTTGAGGCATACAAAATACACACATAGTACAGGGTTTTCCAGGCTGACTGTCTTCTGACATTGGGGGAAACACTTGGCCAGATTGGCAACTCCATATCCTCCCTCTGAAAAAATGCTTCACCCATTCTGTGCACATTTGCTGGAGCTAGCCCTGAAATCAAAGACTAACAACACTGTCAGTCAGTGCAAATTCCATTCACCACATGTGGAAGAATACCTCTGAATTTGGAAACACAACTCTAAATAACTAACTAGCACTGATGCAGAAACCTGAGAATGGATCTTCTTCTCAGTAGCAATGCAGAAACCTGAAAATGGTTCTCATTAGTAGTAAATGCAGAACCCTGAAAATGGTTCTTATTAGTGGTAAATGCAGAAACCCAAAAATGGATCTTCTTTGCAGGGTAACAATGCAGAAACTTGAAAATGGATCTTCTCAATAGCAATGCAGAAACCCCCAAAAAATGATCCTCTTAGTAGCAATACAGAAACCTGAAGAAAAATGATCTTCTTCTTAGTTCTACTGCCGTGCTGGTTGTTGAAACCTTATGTTTTACATTCTAAACAAGCTAAAAAGATGCTTACAAAAAGGACTTGTGGTGATGGAGTTTAGTGAACCTTGTTTGTAAAATTCTATCACTGAAAAAAGCTGAACATCAAAAGAGGACTGTCAAACAAAGTCCAAAGGAAAGAAACTGCATGAAGAATGCTTTGTACAAGAAGAAAAATATGGAAAAGAAATTGAGCATTTCTTGCATCTGAAATCAAGACTAACCTAATTTGTGAAAGAGAAAGAAATTCAGCCTTCCTCATTCATGGAAGAAAAAAAAAAAACAAACAAACAAACAAGCATGCTAGCTTCCAATACTCCCTGAAGCTAGGAAAAAAAATTCATACCTAATTCAGTTGTGGAGTCAGAGGTTGAAGCATCATTCAGGGAGCTTGATGATCCACCATTTGCAATCATCTCAGCAGCTTTTCTTCTTCCTGTCTTACTACTCTCTTCTTGTGCTTGAGGAAAAGACAGATAACTGTTCCAGAATATGCCATCCTCTTGTTCTTGTTTTTCTTCTTCGTCAGTATCATCATCATGTCTACCATCTTGAAAAACATCAACAGCAGAGGGCAAGCAGAAAGAGGTGCGAGCTGACTCACACTCCAATGCATTTCTCGCATCATCATCGTCATCAGACTCACCTTCAACAGGCGTGAAGAAGAATGTTGATGCGGCATCGAGGTCTGGATCGCTTTTCTCTTCTTCTTCTTCTTCTACCTCTGGAGAAGCAGCAGCATCGTCTTCTTCTTCTTCTTCTTCATCTGCTTCACAGTCCTCTTGCTCATCATCAGATTCATCAGCCTCATCTCTCTCTTCATCATCAATTGCATCGTGTATACCGCGGATATAGATCGCTCCAGACTTGCTGGTTCTTAGTAAGCCGAAGAAGAATGTTTCCTCTTCGTCCTTCTTCTTCTTCTTCTTGCATTGTTTGTATGCCGCATGAGCTTTAGAGCGACAAGCAGAAGAAGAAGAATGCTGTTTTCTTGTGGTAGTGGTGGTTCTGCTTGTGTACATGATGAGCAATAGCACTGAAGAAATTGCTAAAGCTCCTAACAATGCCATTCTTTGCTTGCTGCTCAGTTGTGAGAACTGCGATCTCCACAGACTCGCTGCTGCTGCTGATGCTTCTTGTGACATCTTGAAACCAATTGACGATGACAAAGAGATGCTGCAGTCGGAGACCGATGTTTCAAGGACTCCAAACTGTCGATCTCAAAGATCGACCTCACCATTCATAACTGTACTGACAAGAAGAAGTGCCATCGGGACCAAGAAGAAGAAGAAGATGCAGAAGAAGATGGAGCAAGCAATTGTGTGGCCTTGGAAATCTCACAAGTGGGCTACCTTTCTAGCAATCTCCATGTTTGCATTCCTTTTGCGGATGCTTGTGTCGTTGCACTCGTATTCAGGTATATGTTCATGACCTATTTGCCCCTTTCTCTCTTCTGTTGTCACAGAAAAAACATTGAGGAGGTTTTTCTCTGTTGAAAAAAAGACAGAGGAGCAGCAGAGCATCTCCTCTGAGGCTTGTTTTTGTTGAATGCAGCCTTCTTGCCAAACCCTTGATTCTTCCTGGAACTACACAAAATCCTCATTCTTTGGATTGTGGAGGTGAGGCCATTACCCCTGAAATCCTAACTGGAAACCACATAAGTGCTATTGAATGTTGGTGAAGCCAAAAGCCTTGATTCTTTCTGGACTCCCCAAAATCCCCAGTCTTCAGATTGTGGAGGTGTGGCCATCCCCCCTGAAATCTAAACTGGAAACCACATAAGTGCTGCTCGATGTTGGTGAAGCCTTCCAGAGCCTTGAATTCAAACCATTATCATCCTCATACCCTTGCAGCCATCAACTCTCTAAACCCAGTGACTGGATTGTGTGTGTTGCTTCGGCATCTCAATGTGTGTGATCCTTGACTCCCTCACCCTTAAACCTATGTGTGATGCTCATTCTTGCTTTGCTACTTTGTCTTCAGCATCAACAAATATGGGTCTCCTTTTGCTTCTGTAGATGCCCAAATCCTGAATTTGTCTAGGTCTTGGATTTTGTTCTTGCAGGTGCTGCAGTGCCTCCCAAATATGGAGACTATGAAGCTCAGCGGCATTGGATGGAAATCACGGTTCACACTCCAGTGAAGCAATGGTACCAAAACACTACAGATAACGATCTGCGTTACTGGGGACTTGATTACCCGCCTCTTACAGCATACCAGAGCTTTGTGCATGGTATTTTTTTGAATGCTGTTGAACCTGCTGCAGTAGCACTTCATACATCCCGAGGTTATGAAAACACCAGCAGGTATGTCTTGGTAGTACAAATTTGACCTTCTCTTTATTGGATGCAAGTGCCAGATCTATTCTGCAAAAAGATGGTTGCACAGGGAGAGGCACACTAAAGGAGAGGGATAGACATGGGCATAAAATTGAGTCAAATGACAAGGAAGACAATTTCGGGTAATTGATTGAGAGGGGTGCAGCAAATTGCTGATGCGTTGGACAGTTCTGTCATCAGACATCCTTGTGTTCTTTCCTGCAGTCCTTGTCTTTGTTGCTCTGTACTATTGCCAACACGCCACTCAAGAGCAGGCCTGGGCTCTGGCTATGATTCTTCTTCAACCAGCTCTCATGCTGATTGACCATGGGCACTTCCAGGTTCTTCCCTTGCTGTCCATACAATTGATTGCTTTGCACTTTGTTTACCTGCAGTCAGTTGTGTCCGGAGTTTATGTCTAATTGTCAGCGAGGAGGAAAACGGCAACCAACTGAAATCCTTACAAACAACATCAATTGAATGAGCGAATGAGAAGATTATGTGCAAAACATCATAACCAAAATTTTTCATTGATTTCAGTATAACTGCATCAGCTTGGGTCTGGCGGTTGGAGCTGCTGCAGCTGTGATTATGAGGCAGGAGCTAATGGCATGCATTTTGTTCTCTCTTTCACTCAACCACAAACAGGTATTAGTCATGCTAGTTAACTATAAGAGTCAATTATTCAGTTACAGATTTTGTTAACCATCAGTTTTATATGATTGGCTCTTATAGTTAACCATAAGAGTTTTAGCAGCCACTTCTTTCATCCAGATATGTGGGTTGTTGAGCAATGGGTCTTGCCATCCTGATCATTTTAAGCTTGTGCTGGTTGAGATAGCTGTGGAAAGTCTCTGCTTGAACTTGGTACTGATGCAAGCAGTGATGTGAACAGTGGTGTCTGACTATTTTAATCTTGCTGTTTGCTACTTACTGAGGCAAGTATCTGCTTGAAGCAGTATTCAGCTCAATAAATATTGGTAGCTATCTAAGAAGTGCTGAAGAGCATATAAAGACTTGCCTCCACATTAATCTCTTTCTCATTATCAATTTATGGATGCAGATGAGCACATATTATGCACCAGCATTCTTTGCCCATCTTCTGGGTCGGTGTTTCCAGTGTCGCTCTCCTGTGGTGGGTGTGACGAGGCTAGGTGTCATGGTGTTGGCTACATTTGCTGTTTGCTGGTGGCCTTTTTTGTCATCATGGCAGTCAGTTTTGCAGGTAGAGCCTCTGGTCTTCTATCAGAATGACCTTTTATGCATACAAAAATTCATTTTGCATTTACATGGTAATGAAGTCTGATTGCCAGAGTGGGTATGAGTTTTCACTGCAGGTATTGTCTCGGTTAGCCCCCTTGGAGCGCGGTCTTTATGAAGACTATGTGGCCAATTTCTGGTGCAGCACATCATTACTGGTAAAATGGAAACAGCTTTTTTCCATCCCAATGTTAGCACGCCTTGCTATGGGCATGACAATAGGAGCATCCCTGCCATCCATGGTGCAGCAGATTTTGGCTCCAAGTGCTGAAGGCTTCCTCTTCTCAATGCTCAACAGTTCTTTTGCTTTCTACCTGTTTGCATTTCAAGGTCAGCAATGGTTTGCCCAACTGTAAAGTGTAGTTGAGACAATCACTGAACATCTCTTAATGTGTCCTTGACCATGATCAAGGAATGACCTAGTGTTCTGGGCTCATGGCCACCTCCGTTGTTGGTTGAAGCTTCATAGGGTGAATGCTACACTTACCATGCTTGTCAGTCCAGCTAAACAGAGATCACTGTGAGCCAATTATTTAGTTACAAATTAAGTTTTTTTTTTCCAGTTACAGATGTGGGGCAAAGCCTTGGGGGAAGACTGCAGAACTCCTGCAAGGCAATATGCATAAGGTCATAGATTCAAGAGACTCTCAGTTGCAAACATGGGCTCACAGGGTGTTGTCATTCTCCTTTTTGTCTGTCATATATATGAGCTTGCAACATCTTGCAATGAGGACACATGCTGATTGATGTTACTTGCTGTTGCTGTTCACAGTGCATGAGAAGTCAGTATTGCTGCCGGTGCTACCAGCAACTCTATTGGCACTTAATGAGCCTCAAGTGCTGCAATACATAGTACCAATTGCGGTAATGTCCATGCTCCCTTTGCTTCGCCGTGATGGTCTTATCATCCCTTACTTTGCTCTTTTGAGTCTCTTCTTTCTCCTACCAGCACATCCTGTATATGGTCCCCAAGGGAAACCAAACAAACAGAAAGGAGGTATTGTCAAATCCTCAGCCCTGAACTTGCTACCATTCTGTTCAATATCAGGAGCTGTAGTTCTCCATTTGATCTATCTGTTTCTACACCCACCTGCAAGATACCCATTTCTGTTTGAGGCCTTGATCACTGTATACTGTTTTGTGCATTTTCTGGCACTAGCCATTTATACAAACTGGAGACAATGGTTTCAGCCAGTTGACAGAGCAGAGGTGTCCGCTGACAAAGAGGAGTAGGTGTCACAATTCCATTAGTCATGGCATCATGGCATTGTACAAGACCATTGTATGTCCCCTTGCAAGTGACGAGACACAAAGTAATACACCCATTGTTTTGACAGAACAATTTTCCACTTGTGTTTCAGGGCTACTCAAAAAAGTACCTTCTGTACCATGCCAAAAAGATAAATTTCAAAGTTATTGGATTGCAATTTCTGTTGTTGGAGGTACAGACTATGACAATTGACACATTGTAAGGCTTTGTTAGCCATTACAATGTTCACTGACATCAAAGTGATGTTGTATTGCTATAACTCCTCCCGAGTGCTAGCAACACAAACATCATGGTTGAGTTTGCTCTGTTGCTTCCAGAAATGTGACTGAAACTCAGAATGTAGATTTTGCATAATGGTTTGTAACACAAATTTCACGCAAATCATTATGTACTTATCTACTCCCACTTGTCAGGAGCGGATGAAGTTGCTGGGGAGTCATGGCAGCTTCTGACTGCCATTTGTGATGAAGGTGATGGTCTGATGCTTTTCGTGACCAACTTTTTCACATGGTTTTGACTGCACCTCCTGTTATGTTTACCTTGAAAGTGTTTATTGTGGAGATTTCTCCGCAATCAATCTGAGATAGTTAGTTTGAAGATTCCAGTTCGAAAAATAGAATGAATTTTCAGATTATTTCGAAAGATTCTTCATTTTTCACATTCTTCACGAAAAAAAGTTCTTTGAGAAAAGTAAAATTTGAAATTTCAGCAATTCTTAAAAACTTATGATTTGTGCTGAGTACACCAAGGTGCTACAACATGTTTCAGAATTGTTTTTTGAAGTTTCAGTTCGTTATTGGAACACTTTTTTGCTTCAAAAAACTTCTATGACATTACATACACATTCATTGACAAGTATTTCAACATTTGAGTAATATCTGTTGCCATATGTATCCATCCATATGCAATAACGACGGTTGTTATATTGAGATCATTTGCCAAACATGTGTTGATAAGACATTATTCAAAGATTCAATGAAAGTTAACTTTTTGCAATAATTGTCTCAAATGAACCTCTTAAAAAAGTAAAAATCAAACTTCATACAACTCAAGATATGTGTTTTGCATTTTTCATCAAGCATAATTTTTTTCATGTTCTTCAATTTGACAATGTAAAATGCTTTGAAAATGACAAGCATTTCTTATTGTTATCAATTTCATAGCTTTACTATACATGTCCGAAAATAATCAAAATCCAAAACTCCAAAAAAGAAAAAAAATCTACATCAACTTTTGAGTTTATTACATTGAGGTCTATTGTTGGTTTAGATTGTTGTTCAATTTTCATAAGTTTTTGACCATTTTGGTGTAACATATGATTTCTTTTGTACTAAAAAAGTAAGTTCATATCAAAAGGACATTAGAAAGGTTTTTTCTTTTTCTTTTCCAGTTTTTTTTATAGAAGAGATGGAATATTATTTCCAAAATATCGCAAAATTAATCAAATTTACTCCATTTTTTTTCCAAGAATAACAACATAGCACATGAAGGTATCTTTATCATAATCAAATAAATTTTTTATTCAAATCTAGGCTTGTTGGTCATTCAAAACATCATTACCTTTCTCCAACAAAATATTTGGAACAATTTTTTTGCTCCATTAATATAAATTTCCTTGTTCGTTTCAATGGACCCCCCTATGCGAAGTTTTTAAATTATTTTCTACTTCTCCTTTTGTCCCATCAAAAATCGTCTTCCAATCTACAAATGTAAAATTGGAAATGCATTGAAATAATTTTTCCAAGAGTCTCCTTTAACAAATGTCTCCTTTCCAAGATCTTTGATTATCGTTTCCCTTGCCATGGAGAGTGAGATTCTCCTCCTCATTTTGTTCAAGAGTTTCATCTCCTTTTCAAAATGATATATAAAATCTTTGTTATTTCATTGTAAACTGGCAACCTTTCCTTGCAACTTTAAGATCTCATCATTTGCCTTAGTTGCCATTTTTTATAATTCCATGCATGCTTGGCCAATTCAATTTTCAACTTAGCATTTTACTTCTTAATAACTTTGGCTACATTGTTGTCAATCTTTTCCATCAAAGCTATTAGTAGACCTTCTAGTTTTTGTTTTTCCTCCATGGCAAGTTGCTACTTTCTCTTTGACTCTTTTGTTTGTTTGATTAAACCAAATTATTGCTTCCCTTCATTCAGCTTGATGATAATAACACCACTCCAGTCCAAAACTGTTTTTAATCCAATTTTTAGCAATTGAAATATTGCACATACAATGAAATTTTGGTGTTGAACTCTTGTAAACATTCTCATATACACATTAGTACATCCATGGCACCATGTAATCACACTAAACCAAAACAACAAAAATAATCTAAGCCTTCAAAAGATCTTCACAAAATTAAAAAATAAATATAGAAAATGTTTTAACCACATAAGGAAAAGCATCTTATAAACCCTTATCCACTCGCATTTACATAATGACCTTGTTTGGTGAACAAAATAGGTGAACCTCATGGGATCGTTTATAATTGATTTTCAATATGCCATTTGCAACCCCTATTTAGTTAGTGTTGTCATCATTGGTTTTGCCATTGCTGCTAGTTTTGATATTGCCATTCATTGTACTACCTACATTTTTTGAACCAACATCTTTTTTTTCTTTCTAGCACCATTGCTATAATTTTCCCCACTAGTAGTTGTTTTGGACTTGGTATTGATATGACCATATATATTTTCAATCATGTTTAGCTTCATTATCTTGGGGAAAAACAAGTGCGGTTATTGGATGTTTATTTCAAGCCTTTTATCAATAAGGTTTTAATTTTGGGTATGGTAACAAACCTAAGACTCATGTTTGCTTTAAGTTTAAAATAAATGCATGTAGAATCTTGAATCAAATACATGTCAATGTAATTCATTACACCAAAACGTAGTTACAACCACGATTAAAACATTTTGTGACTATGTTCCAATTTTAGTCATATAATTAGGTGCACCATTTCATTACACATAGTGAACCATTCTTAGTCATGATGTATTAATCATTTTTGGGGTTGCATAATTAAAATCATTTGG
The DNA here is from genome assembly GCA_963921925.1 of Sphagnum tenellum. Classification (NCBI taxonomy): domain Eukaryota; kingdom Viridiplantae; phylum Streptophyta; class Sphagnopsida; order Sphagnales; family Sphagnaceae; genus Sphagnum; species Sphagnum tenellum. Next base: position 17,886,970 of record OY998142.1, on the reverse strand, counting down.
CCCTAGTTATCATTAAAACCACATGATTTAAGTGGCTTGAGATTTTATCACATTGATTACATTTGACTAAAAATAGATAAAATAAATTAATGAGATTTTAACTTTTAAAATGTATTAAAAAATGATTTGAAATTCAAAGTATCTAGGATTAGAAAAATTTCCAATTGAAAATGTGTCATGTTGACCCTATTCCACCAATTATTATATTAAAAAAAATTAAAACTAAAAATTGCATTCATTATGAAATTACATAATCACATGATTGTAATTAAAGAAATTACACTGAAAATTTGAAAATAAATATATTAAGTAATTTTTCTTACATTTTGAAAAAATTAAGAATATTTTGTAATTATGAAATTAAATACACGTGGACTTACATAATTCCTTTTAAATGATTATCATTTAAAAAAAAAATTTAACCTAAAATAAAATAAGTTAATGAAATTAATTTACGATCAAAATTAATTAATTACAAAATTTACTTTCATTATGATATATATAAATAAATAAAATTCATTATAAAATGTAAAATTGTGAAGCTACATATATTATAATGATGTAATTAAACATGTAAACTTATTCCATTATTAAGTTACAAAAATACATAATTATATTATATTGTTTAAGCTTGAAAATGCCCATGTTTATATTTAGTGCAATGACAATATTTGTTACAAGATAGATGTGTGGTCGGATGGTGAAGGATTGGGTTTGGCCAAGGAGATGGAAGGTTCCTTCCCATGAAATTGATTTTTATGACTATAGTTGCATTGGACACTTATGTCATATGTGACCATGGTTGTTCACCTAGTCGTGATGTAATGATTTTAAGTTAATTGTCACATTGGTGTCACATATAATGTGCTAGTTTAAGTGTCATAATAAAAGTGAAACTAATCAAGTATAGTAGTAAAAAAAGGTATAATTATTTTAATTAATTTAATTTCACTTAAAAAATATATATATATTTGATTGGTGTGTTCACAATATAATGATTCACAAAAAATGTAAGCACTCTTTAGTTTTTAAATGGTAAGTAAAGTCAAGATTGAAAATGTTTTTAATATATCTATCTAAAAACATTTTAAAGTTGTGTAACAAGTGCTTTTGTTATTGAAAGGACTCCCAAAAATACTTGAAATCATTTGAAAATGACATATTTGTGAAAAATATTACATGTATACATTTACAAAATAATAAACTACATTTTCCTATTGGGTAATAATTGGGTTTTTGTTGACTTGTTAAAAATGATTTAAAAAAATGTTTTCATAATCCAATCCATTTAAATTGCCACATCATTTTGATTGGCTAACCCATTGCTTTTAAGCAAAATACTAATGAGTTGAGTGTGGGTTGTTTTATTGGGAATGCACCTTAATAAAAATAATTACACAAGAAATGTTCAATTACATGTGTTTAAAATGAAGACCCAAGTTTCAAGTCCCATGTTCATTGTACATGGAATTGAAATTCGGACCAAAATTTTGATCCTATGTTTTTTTTGGTTTGTTGAGATAAAATATTTAAATATTCAAGCAGATTTATATGAAATCTTATGAATTTTAATACAAATATGATGTCAAGGGGCGTTAGTGTCAAAACTAATGAGAAGTGTCATGACACATTATGTATAACATTGTATATGATTATAGTTGAATGAGATAAATGTTGGCCTTATAACATCATTTGAATCAATTTAAGAGTAAAAACAATTGAATAGGTTTAAAATACAAAGCAAATGAACTGTCAAAAAAATTACAAAATGTCACTTTTGATTCACACTTGTATGTTTTTATTTATCCCTTGGATTATTGCAATTTAATCGATGAACTCATCAAGTTTAATGAATTGTATCTTGAAGTGTTGGGAGTGAAAACAAGGCATCACAAATAGGGTGGCATTGCCAATAGATACAATGTTGTACATCTACTTACTGTGTCCACACTCTGAACACCAAAACAATTCATTCCAATCTAAACACTCTAAACACTTTCACCAAAGAAACCCGTTCACCGAATGTGAAACTGGCTCTAATAAGGTAAAACTTCCAAAAGTTGGATCCAATGCAATAGTCATTGTCCTTATAGGGGCAATGTCTCAATTTCCACAACAATGATAATTGCCAAATGTAAAATCAAAGCTAAAAATGTTAAAATATTGTAAAATTGGTCATTTGGTGTGACTTGGAAAAGAGAACCTTTTTTTAATAATAGAGTGTCCTTTTAGTAATTTGCATTATTGTTGACCAAATTAAGTTTTTAGAACTAACTTTTCAATTCTTAGATGACATTGACCCAAGACATGGATGCTCACACTTAATTTAGCAACACCCTACCTAGATGGGCAAAGCCTTTTAGAAAAATTCAACACACAATCCAAACATTCTTGGACTCTTACAATTTGTGGCATGATAATTGCACATGAAACAATACAACTTGCTAATGTTGTGTTTGAACAAAAGAGATTTTGCAAAAGAGTCTTCACAAACCACATAGGCCGTAATCTTCCTATCACAAACCAAATAGGCCGTTTCTCTCTATCACAAACCAATATGTCTCCAAATTAATAACAAGCCAATTTTGCAAAAAGAAAACAATGTGAAACAAGCATGAAATTTCTTGTTCTTAAGAAACATGAGGAAGGGAAGCGAGGTCTTTCTCCAAATGCGTGAATGAACCCAATTGTCATGCCAAGATGACTACTACATGCTGGCCCATGATTTCATATGGCCATCTCACACAGATGGGTAATGATGGATGAAGTCAGTCTATCTTTGTTGAAAATACAACCAGCCCATGAGTGAATTCAATTTGTTCTTGTTGTTACAAGGGACAGATTTGCAGCTTTCACTAGTTCACAATCGTATTCGGTTTCAAAGTTTCCTCAAAGAGATAGATAGGTAAATCTTTGGGTTTATTGAAAACAAACTAGATCTACCCAAAAGCAAATATCTTTTCTAAGATGAAGAAGAATGATGATCCTATTCCTAAGACTGAAAAGTCGTATACGAGCAACTAAGTGGTATAGTTCACCATGTGTACAGATAAAAGCTGCTTTCAAGGGTGAAAAATTAGACAAGAAAGAAAAAGACAGAACAAAATATGGGCTTCTTTTTTTTGTCACAAGGCAATTGCTGATTGAGTGTCTAGCACAAGTGCCATAATAACTTCTGGGCATCAAGGAAGGTGCTTTGCATGACCTAAAGCAAAACAGTCCAAGCTTAAATTGAACAAAGAAAGTGATCAAAGAAAAAACCATGAGTCACATATTATTATTGCTATGTTAGGCCATGGAGTAAGTTTTCTGTGCAGGGGGGAGGAGGTTGATCTGGCTGGTGATGCCCGCTGTAGTAGGTAAGTACCATGACTAAATCTTGAGAAAATACAGTAGTTCCATCAGTAAGTTTGAAACTAGTGTTTGTTAAGGACTCACCCATAGCATTAACATAACCTGTGTTTGGTGCTGTCTGTTGAGCTACACCGGAGGAGTTACGAGGCTGCCAAACAGTGTCTCGTGCATTCTTGAGTGTACAGTTACATTCCAGCTGCTGGCCATTGCATGCTATTTCCACCTGTATGTTGTAGATTGCCAAAAAACTTAGACCAAATTATTAAAAAAATACCCACATCTGACTGAAGAGTGAAAAAGTTTCACCAATGTGTAGTTATAAGCAAGAAAATTTGCAGCTGAAAGAAAGATAGGCTATGTAGTTATCACCAACATTGTACAACTCTCATCGGATTCCCTTTGGTAATTAATGAGTTTCCAACTACCACTTGCAAATGACTCCCTTGTTGCAAGGTTTGAACAAAATTTATATTCTGGCTGCCAGGCAGCAGCAGTGTGTGCACCATTTTTATGTCAGGTTGCCAGGGAGTTTGGGATGGTGACATTTATTATTGCAAGCAAATTATGGTTTCCTACTACTTTTTTGGATCCCAACTATCCGCATCATTCTGTTGCTGTTGGGTTTTATGGCCAAGACTCCAGAGTTTTTTCTCTAAGACATGGCTCCAACACACCAACACAGTACCAAAAAAATTGTACCACCTTCAGGTTTTTACATGTTGTCTTATTACTGACACAAGCCTTCACAATATGATCGTGCAAATGTCACTTTCAATTAAGACATGAAACTTCGATACTAACATTTTTGGGATTTAAAATTCGAAGCATGTAAAGAGTGTTTGTCCATAGCTATTTATTACACTGTTCCAGAGTTCTTTTTTGACAGTTGATTGTAAAGTCTGAACACTCAATATTACAACACAGGACTTTTTGTTGTGAGCATTAAAGTAGCTGCAGAAGTGTTCGGGAAAATATAATAAGTTACCTGTGACTCGCTCTGAAGACCCAACTTTTTTGCCAAGTACTTCTTCACCATCAAAACATTCATGTGCTCATTCCTTGTACAACAAAACAACAAAAAAATTAGCCCTCAAATTGTCAGGTTGGGTCCGGGAATATGATCAAACTTCTGATCCTTTCTATTTATTGATAGGCACAAGCCTACCTGAGGAGATCAATACCAGACTTTCAACCATGTAAGATTTCTTTGAAGCTGTTTTTTTTCTAAGAATATGGTAGTAAAAAGGATACAGAGGATTACATAGGGATACATAGTTGGCCTGGCTTTGAGTATTCTGAACAGCTTGTCCATCAAGTCTTCTGGTGTGTTCCCCAAAATAAGAAAAAAAAGAAAAAAAGACGATTTTTCTAATCATGAGTTTATTACACATTAGAGTGAGCTAGTAGATGCAATGTATCAAAATTGTAGTATCTTTTGGGGTTGTGGGTGGGTGTGGGAGGATGTGTGTGTTTACTATTTTTTTCAAATTTGTGAGGTTAGTAAGTGGGTTGGCTAACATCCCATTCACAAGAGGACTTAACAAAATTTGGCTACAGGTCAGAAAGGAAAGTAGAACAGTTTAGGAATCATGCTATAATTTGACCTACATACTACAACCTATAGTCAAAATATGGCAACTTAAAGTTTTTTTCCCCTCATAATGTGGTAACCGTGGGTTATTTTTTCACCCATAAAGAAGCCTTTGCAATTGTCACAAGGGTGGCGTTTTTCAAAAATTCGGGTTGCAAAATTTCACCCAAAAAAACAAAATCACTGCAGAGGATTACAGTACCTTAGATACTAGTAAAGTGGTTAGTAGTAGAAGGATTACCTTATGCGCACAAATCCCTTTGATATTTGCTCCAAGATGGGCATCCTAGTTCTGCAGAGAACCCATCAGAGTGAACAGATCATAATATTAGTCTAGTTTGCAAATGATCACTAGAGGGGCTCAAGTGATAATGAGAGCATGAAATAATCATACATGTGAACTCATTGCCCTAGTAAACCCTAATTGAATGTGGTTATGGACATTATTACTCCAAGATATTATGTCATTGTAGACATGCTAGCTGAGGGAGATCAACCCAAAGCACATTTAGTTAATTAGGGTTTAGGTGAGTCAGACATAATGAGACCTACTCCAAATGCTCAAGTTTTGGCTTTATGTATGTAAAGCCCAAAACTTTGACAGTACAAACAGTACATCAGCATTGTCTCAGACTTCAACTCCATTTGTGCTAACAACTTTTTCTATGTTTTTTTTTCAGTCAATGTAAATGGACACTTAACTTGTTAGAATTTTAGTAGCCCTTTTAATCAACAGACCATAGAATAGACTTGAAAGGTGAACAACTACATAAATCAGAGATTGAGGAGCCCCTTTCTGACCTTTCATAAGTAAGCTCTGGTGTGGTGGATCCTTGGGTCACACACACACCATGCGTACCCTTAATTGAAGGTGCAGGTATGGAAGATTCTCTGCTGAAACTAGGGTGGTGGTTCCTTTAATGCACCCAGTAACCACATAAGCCCTGGCAGGAGAAACTCTCTCTCCACAAAGTGACAAGATTCAAAATAAAGCTGGCAGGTGACACTTTTTCTCTTGGGGACTGTGATTTCAATTCTACTGTTGGATCCAGAGCTAAGTATTTATTACAGGCTTTCTTTTTTTTGGTAGCTTCATCATCAACAACAACAACAAAAAGCTTCTAGATCAATTCCTAAAGAAATAATAAAGTCTAGTTTCAATTCATAAAAAAGTGACCGTTTGGTTTCAGCTCTTTATTGAAGGTGGCCTGTCTGCAGTGATCCTCACAATTGTTGGGCTTTGCAAAACCTTGTTACAGGTGGGGTTATTTCAGTAAACCCAGAGTCCAGACACTCTAGTTGGGAATCTGCAACGCTCTAAAAACCATGAAGACTTGAATTCAAAAGAGGCTCTCCTGTGTAAGCTTCAAATTCCTTAGCCCAAAAGGAATTTAATGGATAGGTTGCACATGATGTGGGGTTATTTCTGTAAATTCAGAGTCCAGACACTCTAGTTGATTGAGAATCTGCAACACTCTAAAAACCCATGTAGACTTGAATTCAAAAGGGGCTCTCCTGTGTAAGCTTCAAATTCCTTCGACGAAAAGGAATTTAATGGAAAGGTTGTGCACACGAGGCTCTATTTTGTTTTCATGCAATTTACAACAGGAAGCATACAGAGGAGAGGTCTTCAGAATGATCAGTATTAAAGCAAGTATGAAAAGGTATCATGAATATTTATGTATGCCATTCCATTGTCAGTATGATATGACATTCTTTTATTGCAAGGTGACACTAAAAGCTTTGATCATTCCAGAGAGAATGCTTGCAGCTGATGTTACATTCTCTATTATACACACACGTAATATCTACAGTGACCTTGGGTAATGGCCGCCCAAGACCACTGTTTTTATTTTCTAATATGTGATGTAACCATTGTGATAATCACCTACAAGCAAATTTAGTGAGATTTGGTTATACATGAGATCCAAAAGTTATAAATATATAACCTTATGTATTGTTGGACCTTGGCGAGCTACTTGAAGTTTATTTTGTGACAAATTTTTTGCTGCTTCATGATCAAAATAATAATTTTCTTTGTGACTAGTTTTGGTCACTGGGTGACCAAAACAAAAACAGGGAGCTGCAACGAGTCCAAAGGATATCTACTTTTCTCTCTGACCTCTGGCCAAATTAGGCCGTCTACCCACATCACAAAATTGGAAAAAAAAAGAAAAGCCCTGACTAGAACATTACATAAATATATATATAAAATTTTCTGGAAATCTGGCCATTAAAAATCCTGTAAGCACTTTTAAAAATTAATAATCACAGTTTTTGTTTTAATATTTTTTCACCATGAAAAACAAACATTGCTTTATCATCAATAAGGATCAATGAATGGGTTGCCAATCCTCATTGTTAACCTTACTAACTGGACACTCCATAGTCTCAATGAGGATGCAATGGGGATCAAGCCATGTGAATGACTCTAAGTTAGAAAGTATGTTACGAATTTTAAGCATTGCCCACAACTCAATTGCCTGACAACATATCAATCAACTCATGCACATGCATGCAAAGTTGAGGACGAATGTTAACTATTGTGACAAATTGAATCAGGTATTTGTACCCCTGATTTTTCTATTTTTCAGGGGTTTCTATTTTCTCCACTAGGTACACTAGAAAAAATTGTTGTGTACCTATTTGGAGGGGCACCTTAGACACATTACTAATGCATCCTCACAAATAGGAGTTACCTTACACCTATGCAAGGCCTCTTACACCTACTAACAGGCTTCTTGTTAGTATAGGTGTATGAGGCTTCTTGTTGGTGTGGGAGGTTTCTTGTAGCCATAAGTTGATTCTTGATGTTTTTTAGAAATGCAAACAAGGTGTTTTTTGGGGTTTTGACTACCAATTTGTGAATAACAATTTCAAAAAACTTACCAAAATTTAGGTTTTAATAGGTAGCCCACAATATAAAAGGATGCCTAAATTTCTAACTTTCTGTTTTCTATACACAAAATTTGGCAACATCATTTTATGGATGATTGCCACTCATGCTACATAACAAAATGGGGGAAAAAAACACACACACACAATTGTTATCACTCCTACCACCTTGTGATTTCCATATTTTTAAGCTTACGGTAATGTTCACCTTGTGCTCTATGATGGGTGAGCCCCATCAATGGGGTCCATTCCCAAAATATGAGCCTGGACTTAGCTACCACCTCATCCTAGGCCCCCCCCCACCCTAGGGCCTTATGCTACATATCACCCATTCATCTTGAAAATATTTTAAAGCCACAAACTCTTTCACAAGTTGCTAGGTTTTTTCATAAAAATACTTTTGACACTCTACACTAGGAGATGTAGGGTGCTTTCAAGGCCTCCCATTTCTCCATAGGCCTACCACAACTCCTAGATGGCTTCACATCAGTTTCCACCAATGCTCCATATAGAACTACTCCAATGTAGGAGTGGCCCTAAGAGAAATTGGGGGCAAGACAATGTGCACCGAATTTTCCAACACTGGCCATATTGTTAATTTCTATGCATGGCGGTGAGGCACTCTATTTATTCAGGGTTCATCTTGGCTCTTATAATGGTTCACCATGTGTGGTATTGTACCCTTTGAATTTCCAAATTAGCAAAGGAATTCCACTGGTGATACTAGTGGCATGGCAATAGGAAGAGGCTGAAAGCATTTACAAAAAAATAAAAATAAAAATTTACAGCAGACTCAATTGACAAGTTGGGCCTAGTGACAAAGTATGCATTAGAGCTTTCACTTGCTCACTAGTAAGTTTGAACCCCAAGGCCTTTGTGATATCAAACAAGGGCCATACCACTAAACCATCATTGTTGGATGGGTTGGCCAAATGAAGTGGAACGAACTCTAGTTTGGCATTAACAATAGTACTATTGCATCTCTTATTTTATAGGGTACCTATTCCAAAAATATTAGTGGTGGAAAATGTCTTTGATGGGTAATCAAGTTTCCATGATCTATTCGAAAATTTGCATGGTTTTGTTAAAACCTTGTTACATTTTCAAAGATTTAGGTGATTTGTTGGAGACTTTTCTTAAGTTTTCAAGACTATAGCCTTAAAATGAAAAAAGAACAAGGTAGCCCTTTAAATTTTTTTCCCAATCTGACCTATATGATTAAGTGCAAGGTGTTGGGGCACATATATATATATAAGAACCCAAAGGTCAACGGGAGCTTTCTACATATGATGGAAGGTCATTGAAGAAATGGACTCACTGGTTTGGCGCAGCTCGAAGAGTGAACCATAGTTCAAAATTGGATCCAAAAGGTGATGATCTCACAACAAGCTCTCCATTAAACTCGTTTCGGTGGATCCACTGTGACAAGTCCACACAATAATTCAGGATCACATCTTGCACTAGTAAGGCCCCTGATGCAATTAAATTTGTTACATAAATAAAACCCTAATAGCCTTCCAAACAGAAGGTATTTTCTTTTTTTGATAGGTAGGAGATCATCAGTAGACACAATTTGGAAATAAAACTCATAATCACACACACACACACACACACACACACTTAATTAGAACAAGGAAGTGACTCCAAAGCTTAATAATGCATAATTAAGTAGGTGGAGGACCAGCTTACCTCATTGCTCAAATGGCTGGTGGGTTCCTGCAAGACCCCATTGAGTGCTGAAATATGGGTTGCATCTTGAGATAAAATGGCTGGTGGTTGACATCTTGGCACATTTGGCCCCGGCACACTCTTTAACAATTTTTGCCATGAGTCCACAGATCGTCCAAGCCCACCTGATACACCATTGCCTGTAGGTTCCACAACCATAGATCCCGCCAGATTCTTTGAAGTCCAGGAGGCCTCATTTGATGACCACCCTAATCTACCCCTCCAACAATCTGGAGGCTGCATGTGGATCAGCTGTGATTGTCCTAAATCCTGTGGGCTTGATTCAGGTAAACAGCTGGGTACTCCTAGTTTAGGCCTTAGTTCTGTGATGTGCCCAGCTGGTTGTGCTGCAGGGTGGCCATCTCCTCCTAGTACCTGGAATTTAATCTCCTTCCAATTGGCTGTGGATTCCAATCTTTCAGATTCAAGACAAGTAAATTGTGAAGGTGAGAATCCAGATGAGTGAGCTGGCATTCCCTCCATGTACTGCAGTTGGGTTTCGGATTCCAAATTTTGAGATTCTTTTTGCAAGGCAAAATCACTTGGTGATTGTTTCACCCATTGACTAGGCTTCTTGGATACCCTAGTCATGTCTTCTCTCTCCGGAAACGGCCAACTTATTAAGCTAGTAGTACTTGTTGATGGATCTGCAGGACTAGAGATGATCTGGTTGCCTCTTAAACACTCAAAGAATGGCACCTGCTGCTGCTGCTGCTGCCGGCCTGTTAATTCAGGAGTCATGTGAACTATGCTGGGGCTGGCACTTGGTTGCATATCTAACCCTTGCATCAATTCTGTTCTCATAACCGAAGAAGTAGTCTTAGTACTTTGTTGCATTGGTGACAAATTTTGCTGCTTTGCAAAGGGGATAGCACGATCCAGAAAGCCCCCTTCATCAAAATACCTTGGAAACTGTACTGTCATAGGGATTACTGACTGAGGATCATACTGCTGGTGATGAGGCAAAATACCAGACCAGTGCCTCGGAACTGGTCCTCCTGCAGCTCCTCCTCCTCCTCCTCCTCCTCCTCCTACTACCCCTAGATCACACTGTTTTGTTGCCAACACTAGGGCAGGGTGTAGAGTAGTAGTACTGGTATTAGAAAAGGCTGACCCTGTATTATTATTACTACAACTAACTGCATGACCAAAACTGAGGTTTGTAGGCAAAGGGCAAATTTGGTCACTACTGATGTGGTGATGATCAGGCTGTATGGGTGGTCCAGTTAATCCATTTAGCAGTAGTTGACTGGTAGTAGTACTGCTTGTGGGTGTTGATCCAGTTCTAGTCTTAAATGCAAGCTTGGACTGATCAAATGCAGCTTGATCCGATCCTTGTAGTACAGTACTGCAGCCCATTTTGGCGGCGACTGTGGCCGCTGCTGTTGTTGCTGCTGAGTTTGAACCCAGACTTAGTTGCAACCACTCTGCAGTCTCGCTCATGTTGAACCCAGTCTCAGCTAGCTTCCTCTTTGAGCCTCCTGCTGCTGCCGCCGCTAGTCTCCTCGACAAGTCCTGATACTGATCCTGCTGCAAGCTGCTGCTGCTACAGTACTCATGCATAGTAGTATTGAACACCATGGGTCTTCTACATTTGTTGTTGTTGTTGTTGTTGTCATCGTCGTTGTGGTCTCTAGTAGCTCTGTGCTCATGTATCATCATCTGCTGCTGCTGCTGCTGGTATCTGATATTGTTGATCACACGCAGATGATCATGAGACTGCTCTGATCCGGGGTCGACCTCAAAGCTGCTGCTGTTAATGGTTGCTGTAGCTGCTGCAACAGGTCCAGCTGAATTGGAAAGCCTGACGGTAAGCTGTCCTTTTGAAGAAGCAGCAGCAGAAGCCTTCAGGTCACAGACTAGTAGCTGCTGATCATCATTAGCATGTAGCTCAGGGGTTTGTAATCTGCTATAATGATGAGTATCATCATCATGGTCAGGATTCTCAGTATCATGCAGTAGTGGATCAGATGCTGCTGGAAAGAAAGATTGCTCCACCAAGTTCAGATTAGTTTGATCCAGCTGCAGCTCATGTGCTGACGCTGCTGGAAGGCTTGGATTTGCCAGCTGCAGCAGTAGTGTGCTATTGCCTGCGGCGCCAAACTGGTCGACTGAGTTTAATGTGACATCTGCACGATCATGTTGTTGATGGTCGAAGTCCAGCTCGTATTCTTGAGCGCCTTCAGTACTGGACTTGGAGCTTTCTGGATCCGCCATATATTGGTGTTCAGATGTCAGATCGGAATCACCACAAATTTGTTGATGATCAGGAGTAACTCTTAGCAGCAGCTGATGAGAACAAGAGATTAGATCCAACTGAAACTGATCATGGTCGACATCATCGACGGGTGTGCCGAAAAGTCCTGGGTTCCCCGTGATCTCGACATGCATCTCATCATCAGGAGCTGATTCATCGCTGGAGCTTGAATGATCTGTATTCCGTGCAGCAGTAGCAGCAGCTGAAGCTGAACCTATGCAGCTGATATTCAGCTGAACTGCGACTCCTGCATTCAGATTTTTCGTGGGTTGTCGCCAGCAGCTGCCACTTAACATATGATCATGTGCAGCAGCAATTCCAGTACAAGTATTGTGATCAGAAGCAGCTTGGTTTCTGTTGCTTGCAGAATCCTCGAGCAAGATGAGGGTCTTCATGTCATCGGCGAGCAGCAGCAACTTCTCGACTCGCGCTTTGACTCGATTATTCCACGCTCTGCAGCTTGTGATGTGTACAAGCTTCTTCTTGGCCCTTTGGTTTTTTGCTCGGCACTATACTCCGCCGACATTAGCGGCAGCTTGCAGCCTCTGATCATGAACTCCAAATGCATGCTCGACTGGGCCATGTTGTTCTTGTCCAGGAAGCTGCTGCTGATTCAAAGACGTTGTGAGGTTCTCGGGTTTCATGACTACGTACAGCTGGTGGCAGCTTTAGACGATCCGCGATCGAGCTGATCCACTAGACGTCGCTATCATCAATTGCAGATGTAATCAAAAGCCAGTTGGAAGACTTTCAGTGCAGCAGCAGCAACTGCAATGGGAACCAATGCAAACATTAGAAACTAAAGCAATGAATCTCAGATTACTCTAGCATAGACTCATGACGATCCACAGAAGCGGATCAAGAAGCTCAAGATCATCAACTACTGTAGTGATAGATCACATAGAATACGACAGTGATCTCACGGGATTAGCAGGTCGAGATCACATACGACGACGCTTTTTTTATTTATTTCACTGATGAGATTGATCTTGTGCTGCTGCTTTGGTTCTTAATTCTTGTACTTGTCATTCTTAGACCACAGCTCGACACTCTAGAAAAAGAAAATTCAGAACAAAGTTTTAATAGTTTCTTGAGTAGCTTATATATATCTAGCTAGCTAGCTCCATTTGCTTCACTGCAGCAGTTATGTGTTTTGCATCATCGATGCAGCTCTAGCTAAGGCTCTATTAAGCCAGCTGAGCTGAGCTTCATCACATGATGAACTTCTTTTACATACTACCAAATGCGCCCGCGATGTCCAATACATCATCATACTTATTGTACTGTCCAGAGTGTTGAGCTTTGACCAAAGAAAGTTACAGAACTCCGCTTCTAGAGGACTTGGAACGATTCTGTTGCACGATCGATGGCTTTCGGCTACACATGATGGAATATGAAGAAAGAAAAAGTCCTTTGATCATCCCATCGATCGGCAAAGGCTCCAAGGTAATCAAATGTTAATGAAGTTCATGAAATCTTTTTACAAGTCCAGACTCAGTTAGTGTACAACTGCATCATCATGCAGATCTGTCATATAAGTTCGTACTGCCGGGATGAATCAATCACCCATGCGCAGCCAGGTCCTACGAAGAAGAACGAGCAGAGCACAGCAGATCAGAGTATTGCATGCATTGCAGCTCCATTGTCGATCATGCAGCAGGGCATGAGGAACATCCTAAAGATGTAAATTTTTTTTGGGTGGAAGTACATTGATCAGGGTTTTCTCTCTTAAACTGAGAATACACCGACCATCATGGCCGTTTCTCTAGCTGCCCGTGGATCACGAACGAGAATTCGTATCTGGAAATGAATGCGTTCATGTCTTGATGGATACCAGGGTCTTTGCATTCGCATTCATTTCTTGATGGATACCAGGGTCTTTGCATTTCTCATTCTCATTGGTGATAAACCTTGACTTCTGAGAGCTGGAACTATGATCGTGGTGTCACGTCTGTGCTCATGCTCAGAGAGCCAGCAGGAGCTTGGGGTCTAGCTAGATTCGGAAAACAAAACATCTTCAGTGGAACCACAAAGTGGTCTCTGAAAACTGAGGCGAAAACTTACAATGAGTTGGTGATCTCCGCCTAATTATAGCTGTGGAGTAGTTTTAGTGTGCAAACTCGCGATTCGCGGCAGCTTGTTATCACCCTTCCGGCGGGCTCCATAAACCATACTGCTCATGTCTGTTTAGCCTAATCCCTCTTCTATAAGCTGCTGCTCCGGCTTAGCTCAGGCGGCGTTGCACAGCTCATAGCCGTTGCTACAATTCCGATGATCCGTTCATCTAACTCGGTCCTCAATAGTTGGAGAAGAATAGGTTTTGTGGCTGCAGCTCCAACTCTCAAAAGCACATACATGTATGCATGGGTGACCGACCGCCACAATGGAAAGGTCTGCAATATAGCTATCTAGAACATCAGCTCGGAAACCTCGCGATCCTGTAGCTGGAGCCTTAATCTTCGAAATCGCGGAAAATGCTTTTGAAAAGCTCGATAGAGATTCTGTGGAGAACCATAAGAGCAGGACGTTGTAGACATGCAGTCGCGAGAGTTCTTGGCAAGCAATCGACGGCCTTGAAGACTACAGGTTTCGCGACCACCACGATTGGTCGGGTGCAGGTCGGTGGTGGGTGGAAACGGGTCGGAAGTCTACAGTCATCGATAACATCCGAGCACAGCGTTTTTGTTTTCTTGTCCCTCCGGCCAATTCAGGCCACCAAAACAAGTGTGCCTAAACACCTTGTCTTTTGTCCGACTTTCTCCTCAATCTCATCACACAATCTGTTGAGAATCCAACCAGGTTAGCAACAGCTCACATGTGGTGCAAAAATGCAGCAACTTCAACTAATAGATCTGATCACCATGCACGTTCCCGGTGGTGGTGTAAGGTGTTCATCCTGACGAGCATCGATCTATGCAAAACAATACGACGAGCCAGAAATGGTAGTGATCTCTAGCTGCGGCGGCTAGCTACCTTTAATGGAGATGAGCTTCGCGAGGAGTTGGCTGAGGGTGATCAGTTCACCATGTCCTTCTCTACTGGCGTCGTGACCGACTATAGCTAGCTGTGACAGCGGCTCGATCAGGGTAGCAGCTTGACCGGCAGTGTGGACATCAAACTCTTGGCAGCTGCCGTATCCTTCAGTAGCACATCAGCTGATCACCACCACCACAAGCGGACGACGTGACTTCCCGCCAGCGTGAACTTGAAACTCTGCTTTGCCGCAGTATGCTTGGGCAGCACATGAAGCGGACTTGACTTCCTGCTCTCCCCTTGCTGCGACGTAGATCTGAAATATAATTCGCCAATGGATTGATTCTTGATGAAGGTTTTCAAGAGTTGTCTGAAATGGATTTCAAGGTTTGTTGGGTTTGATGATCGGCCACCTGATCACGAATCATGCAAGGATTAATCGTTTTTTGAGCCGGGCGGAGATGATCATTACTACAGCGCAGCTAGCTAGCTAGCTTCCGCTACTAGCGGCCGGGTTGCAATTATATGTTGCCCTGCAAATGATGCATATCTTGTCTCGTAATCAATCGTTCACATGAGGTTGCTGCAAGGCCAGATGTACACTTAATGGCCTGCCGCGATCGATCGAACACTGCATTCCAGTAAGCAACATTCATATATTCATTCCTCGCGGGATTTAAACACCAAACCAACAGCCCAGATTGTAGAGTGGCAGCAAGCACATATGCAAAAGTGAGGAAGAAGAGGTCAGATCCTATCCTTCCAGCTTCAGCTTCCAGCAGGTCTCCGCCCAGCAGCAGCTAGCTAGCGGCTACTTCATATAAAACACATATATTCTTCTATTATTACAGTTGCACCATTCTAACACATCATCATCTTTCTCAGCCAAGTTTGAACACAAACTCACATCAAAATTCTCACTTACCTCAGCAGCTGCAGCACAGCACCACAATCATCGAATTAAGAGGCCAGCTTATAAACATTTGCTGCTGCAAGGGTCCACGCGGCGAAGAATTACTAGTATAAGCTCGACATGACGTTCTCTTGAGCCACTGGCAATCACCCCGTGGTTAAAACCTTCTTTGGTGGTGAGATCTCATGCTGATCACGAGGTCGATCCCAGATATAATATTCCAGCCGACCCGCGTACTCTTCTTCTTTCTTCTTTCTTCTTCTTTCTTCTTCTTTCTTCTTTTTCTTAAAATTGCTTTTGAAGGAAAAAAGCTCCACAGATCATGAACTTCAAACTCTCTTCAACACAGATCAGTCATGCAAACAAACCACCACTTAACATACGAACTCTTGCACAACTACTTTCTTTCCAGAGTCTAAGAAATAAAAGCGAGAACCTGGCCACCTCTTTCCTCCCCAGACTCACCCACCACACACACAACCACACCAAAAAAAAAACGAAAAAAACTCCAAACCAAACCAAACCAAAACAAACTTACCACCGCAACCCAGCTGACAACAAGCTGTGATTGTAGAACGGCTTTCAACACAGTCTGCTCTCCAGATCAAAGCCAAAGAGAAGAAAATTGAATTTATTAAAACAAAAACCCAAAAAAAATAAAAATCAAGCTGAACACCGAGGTACTAGATTTCCTCTTGCTCCTCCTCCTCCTCCTCCTGGTGCTCCTGGTGCTCCTGGTGTTGCTGCTGCTGCTCCTCCTCCTCGCCCTAGTAGCTGCCTTATGATGGGTCTGCTCCTCAGGTGTGGAGTCTAAGCGCCGCCATCGCCAGTGTTGGGCGAGAACTTGAAGCGCTCTCACAGGCCAGTGGATGCATGAAAAGCGGAAAGGGGGGGGGTGGGGGGTAGAGCAAAGCAAGCGAAGCCTGCCTCGAGGGAGGCAACAAGGCGCAGGGGAGAGGATCGGGAGCGGCTATAGGGGAACCCCAACGAGTAGCCTAGTGAAAGAGAACACAAAATTGAAAATTAAATTAAATCTAATTAAATCTAATTTAATTTAATTAAATTAATAAATTAATGAAAGTAAAAATAAATGCATAGCAAAGTCTACACGAGTTGGAGTGGGGGAGGAGGGGACCAAGAGTAGCTTACTGTAGTTAATTACTCACCCAAGGCTAGGGTGAACCAACACGTACCTATACACTAGGTACCTATACTCTACCTACTTCACCTTGTTGTTGTTGTTGTTGTTGTTACCTTTGCTTTTAATCCCATTTATTAGTCACTATATTTACTTATCCTGTGAAATGTTAAATTTGGAGTGAGAGTGGAGCTTTTATTTTTATTTTTTAAAAACAATTTCCCCAATTTTCTCATGTTGCACCAAAAGTGGTTATTGGTCACAAGAGGATTTATCCAAAATCTGGCTACAAGTTAAATAAAGTAAAACAATTTAGGAATCCTATTACATATTGGTGAACCACTAGAACCTATTAGCTAAATGTGGTGATTTAATAAGCAAAAAAAAAAGGCTAGAAATCTTCTCAAATGCTTAAAAAATGCTTGACAATTTCATAACTTTCTTCATCAAAATGTGATGATTTTTTAAAAAGAAAATTTCCAAAAAGTTCCCTTGACTATCATGTTGCTTGGGACTTTTTTTATATGTAGCAAAAATGGTGATTTTTAGCCACCAAAAAAATCTCAGACTCAGAGAGAGTGATTTGGTTTATATATGATCTGAAAATAAATTTCTAATGTTTTTATAACAAGTTGAATTTTTGCTATCCAAAAAAGAAAATTGAGCCAAAAAAAAAAGGAGGGTATGTTTAATAATTCAGTGAAAATTTACCACTTTTGTGAATTAAGATTAGAGAGAGATTTTAAAAAACAATTTTGCCATGGTAACCATTGTAGTTACGATAGTTACCATGGTTTAGTTAGGATGTGCTGGTTTACCCAGGATAGTAATTACTAAGTACCCACCACTAGGCTAGCTAGTATTACAATTTGTTACAAACATTATTACCATGTAAAAATGGATGCATTTTGTACTTCTAACAAGTGCCAAGGGTTAACAAAATTTTTAAAAACCCCCTTAAACAATCTAAAGAGATTCGTTTCATTTCTGGACAATCTGGGTGGCAGCTAGTTCATAATGGGAGACCCTCTAGAAGGGGCAGAGACGGCCAGAATGATTTTTTTCACATCTCTTCACAGAGATTAAAAAGCAAGCTAAGCTGGGCTGGGCTGGGATGGGATGGGATGTATCATCATCATGCAGATCAATTGATTGATGCACTCATGGGGAATTAGGTAGCTATTGCCTATCTATTGCCTGTACTACAAATAGGGTAGGGTTGTAACTAGTTACTCCAGCCTTTTGTAAATTATACTGGCAAAATTCTGGCAAAATTGTCGCCAATTTTTTTTAAAAAATTCATATTAAAATTTTGAAAAGAATGAAGTGAATTTGAAGGGTTTCAAATTCCCTAAGAGTGAATGAGAGAAAAAAAAAGAAAAAGAAAAAGAAAATAGAGCTAAAATCACCGAGTTTCTATATTTGGATTTCATTGTGTAGCCATAACTGTAGAAGATTTGATTTAAAGATTTGTACTTCATACCCAGTTGGTTTTATAGCCATATTTGGCTAAATCTTTCCTAGTTATTCCTATCATCCTTATCGCCATGGCTACATTAAAAATTCCTAAACAATTCACTGGTAATTAATTACATTTGTTAGTCCACAGTTAGAATTTTTTGTATTACTCCTAGTTATTAGTCTAACTAACCCTAGTTAGAAGTTACTCTACATGCCGTGTGTTCATGACTTATACCATATTCAAATTGACCATACTAGTGCTGTGCTTTCTTTCTTTCTTTGTCTTTTTTTTTTCCTCAAATTTTGTGATATAAACTAAAATGGCAACCATCCATAAAACAACTTAGCCCAATCTGGCAATATACCCAAATACAGAAATGAAAATAATTTTAGCATCCTTCTATGTATATATTTTGCAACCTACTAGAACATATTAAAACAGAAATCTGGCAATTCTTTATTTTACATTAATTCAAAATTTGGCACGTTTCTCGCACAAATTTTTATTTTATTTTTCATTGAAATTTCTTTTGCCAGTAAAAACACCCTTAGGTTATTGTCACCATGTACTCTGGTCCCAAGTACCTACTCATTAGGTTAGCTGGGTGGGAATTTACGGAGGAAATTCCTAATTAGTGTGATATGGCAAAAGTGATGATTATCAATAAGAAGATTTAGCCAGATTTAGGTATAAACTATAAACAAAAGATATGAAATTAAGTAAATAAATTTAAGCATCCTTTTGTATTTGTGGCTATACACCGTTGGGGGAATTACCAAAGAAATCTGATGATTAGAAGCCCTAAAACCCACTTCTTAGAGGGCCTTGTGCATAGTAAGTAGTAGTTGTCAGTGTTTTTATTTCTAATTTTCACAACAAACTTTTTTTTGGCATTCCCTATAGGGGTAAAGAATGGCTTTAGTTAAACCAATTTTTAGTTAAATTAACAAAACATAGGGATAATTCTCCAAAGGAATTGTGGGACCAATATTTAAATTTTTTATTTTTTTATTTACCCATTATGAAAATAGAAATAGGGGGATCTTTGTATCTTCCCATTGTCCAATGTACCATTTCAGATTTGCAAAGGGGAAATTCAAGTTTTTCTTGATGGTCCTATAGGGAATGAATTGTAAAAAAACAGTTTGTTTGTGATGTAGCCAAAGTGAGGATCATCAATGAAATTTGAAAACAAGGGGTGTGTGACACCGTGGCCTTGCCAATTACATTAAAAAGTATCTTAAGGCAAAAGAAGAATTATGGAAACTCAAATATTTTCACCATGCAAAAACATATCAATTTTCAAAAAATCCTCTAAAACAAACCAAAATCCTTCAAGATATTACAACTCTGTTATAACTAATCTCAAGTTTCAACACAAGCCAAAATATCATCTTTCAAAAATCCTCATATAAAAATAAACCTATTATTATTATTACCTAAGGGCCAAAATCCATTAAGCTACTATACTCTATAATGAATCCAAACACAATATCATTTGCCTTGGTAGGCAAGGCCAATAAACTAATTTTAGCTCTTTTTATATATTTTTGTTTACCTACTAGAATCTGCCATACAAATGTGAGATTTTTTAAAAAAAAAACCCTAGATCTGTACATTTTCAACTTAATTGGGCAAAAACAAATTCTGGAGAAAAAAACAAATTCTGGCAGCAGATAAGTGGTACTTAGTACTTACTACTACTCTCAGCAAGATCTTATTCCTTTACTTACATAACTCAGACACTCTTCAGTGTTGTTGGGTTTTTTTTCCTCCTCTTGGAACCCTTCCTTTCCTTTCCTTTCCTTTCCCCCTTTGCTTTTGTTGGGTGCTTTGTTTAATGGAGTTTGCCAGGGTTTCATCACCTTTTCTCTCTTCTTTCTTAACCCCGTCTGTATACAAGACTAGAGTTATTGTCGTATTAGTGTATTAATATACAGAGTGTGTTGAATACGCATGTGTGTAGTGTACGTGTGTAGGTAAATAAATAAATTATTTGACCAATGAAATTGCGGGATTTGGTGGTCTGAAATTTTATATCTTAGTTATTTTGAGTGGAACTCACAGATAAGGTTTGGTTGGCCTTTGACAATCTTAGAGGATCAATGGAAATGCTAAAAAAGGGCCCATTATTTTCAATGTTCAGCACACTACTCCGTGGAAGCCTGAAGTTTTTTTTGTTGTTGTGTTTTTTTTTTCCTTCTTTTTTTCAGGTCAATGGGATTGCTAGATTCAGTGGTTTTTGAATTTGTTGGCCTTGCCTTGGAAGGCAAAGATATAGTGTTTAGATTCATTATAGAGTATAGTAGCTTAATGGATTTTGACCCCTAGGTAATAATAATAGGTCTATTTTGATATGAGGATTTTTGAAAGATGACATTTTGGCCTGTGTTGAGACTTGAGATTAGTGCCAGAGTTATAATATCTTGAGGGCTTTTGGTTTCTTTTAGATGAGTTTTGGACGATTATATTTTCGCATAGTGAAATATTTGAGTTTGCATAATTCTTCTTTTGCCTTAAGTTCCTTTTGAATGTAAACTGGCAAGGCCACAGTGTCACACACCCCTTGTTTTTTCTCAGTTATCTTGAGTGAACTAACAAGTCAATGTGTAATAGCACTTTACTAGACATGGTTCCAACACATTACTTGTGCACTTTTGTTCATTAGGGTGTGAGAAAACTCTTTTGTTTGAGAGAACCAAGTGGATGTTATTAATAATCCGAGTAATGAGATATTCTGTTTTAGGGAATAATTAAATCAATAATGTTTTTTTTTAAAATGGTTGTTCCAGAGTTAAATGGTTTCATGATTTGGATCATGAAAAATCCGACTTTAATAGTGTACATACATACCCACAGCAAAAGGTTATCATACACATTGCAAGATCAACCGATAAACCATGTAAAATTTCTCAAGCCATATATTACAAGTAAGTTTTAAAATGTGAGTACAAGAGAGTAGTGTCAAATTTCCATTCAATCAAGAACTGACACCTGGATGTCGCTTCACCTAGGAAAACTTATCTACGGTATGTTGTTGCATGAAACGTTCAATAGAAACATGACAAATGTACGCGGGCTTGTCGTGGACAAAGGTGTACTTTACGTAATTGCATCACATCCAAGAAGTTATTTTACCATTGTTGAATTAACATTGATCAACAAACAGCATACAATTCCAATGGAGGCATTTATGAACCTAACTTGTATCGGTATTGTATAGTAGTCGTCTTTAGAAGCCCCAAGCATTTAATTTGGAGTTAAATTGGATCTGAAATAAAATGCCTGTAGACAAAATTGTCTTCTTCAATCATTCTGAACCCTCTGCTCTAGTATTAAACTCGGGTACTCAACATTGGATTGATGTCATGCACCCATTGTGCAAATTATATTATATTTTCACACAGCTTCTTCATAAATGAAGCGGTGCAGCACAGAGTAGTGTTTTTCTTGTTTTCTTTCTTTCAAAATTTGGTGAAGTAGCTTCATGAGAAGTGGTGATCATCCATAAAACTCAGTTTTGGTGACGAAAAGATATGAAACTCAAAGAATTCAAGTATCATTCATTCTATATGTTTGGCTACATAGTGGAACTTAGTATAGAATTTTATGATTTTAAATTTCTTTCCTAAGAGATTCAAATTTGAGAACCAAAAACCCCAAAGTAAAACTTCACCATTTTGGAAAAACAAACACCATTGTTATATATACTTAGTTGGTTAAACTTTGGCCACCTTACTACTGTATGTTCCTTGTTCAAAATCTGCAACCAACACACTTCCAAGAATACATAAAACCCAGATCTTCTTCTTCCATGCTTGTCAGAAAGGGGACCTCTGTATTATGGTTGCCTCCATCGAACTCTTTGCCTCCCTGTGATACTACTAGCCTACTGCTACTTTCAAACTTGCCATGCATTGGCCATATCCAGGTTGTATAAGACCCATGCTCGGTTGTCCATAGAAAAAAGGAGGAAGGTTTCAGTCATAATAATAAACTGGTGAAACAATTCCACTCATGGCCTCCAAATGATAATAAAAACCAACAGGATGGAGGAGGAGGTAGATGGATATGACTGACCCGCACCCACACATATTATGGGCTCAGTACTACTGGACTTTCATGCACATCGTTGTGCATGCATCTGTAGTGGAATGCATATTACGCTACATTGGCTTTCAATATTGCAATGTGTCTTATTGAGCAGACTTTGTAGCTTTTTCCAGAGAAGAATTAACTTACTATTTGCACTTATATGATAAGAAAGAATTTAGAATTTCTGCTCTGCATCCTTTTCACCAAGAGAGAGAGAGATCAAAAACTCTGACAAACTTGGATTGAATTAACCTTTTGGGTGAGGTGTATGTAAGTACTATGGTAGATAGATAAGAGGGTGAAACGGCCATTGATATCAGTCGAATCATAATTTGAAAAACAACCTTTAGGAGAAAAGCACTCCTATCAATTGAAACATAAATTTGGAAACAACCTTCATAAATTTAAACAATCGGCACTCAAATGGAATCTTTTGTCATGTGCTGATGAAGCAAGCTCAACAACCTCCTGATCTTAAAGAATAGAACTTATTGACCCATTTATCACATGTATCAGCAATATCGAATAGTGGGATCAAAACATATTTCTCCCTCAAGTTTTTTTTTGGAGCAAAATTTTGCCACTTGACGGCAAAATAAGAGGCCATGTGACTTCTCCAATTCATCACATTTCTAGGGAAAACATGTTGAAATCACCATCTTTAGACTTATAGCTCCTTGCAAGTTGCTAATCTACTACATAGCGAGTTTTCGAAAAAAAGAATCTACTTCTATCCCTGACCCGTAGCCAGTCCACCTACCTTGTGAAATTGAAAACTAAACCATGTCATTTGAAACAACATTTTCAAAACACAACTTCCATTACAATTGGAAGTAGTGTGTATTTGATGATTATTATTCCTACATGACCAAGGGGGATTAAAGAAGATGCCTCTTGCATCAACCACAGTGTTTCTATTTCCTTGTCACAAACTTAGAATCTAGGAAGATAAGTTAGTTGAGAAAAAAAGAGGAAAAAAAAAGATGCAAGAAGATGAGATGCAAGTCGTGGATAAGATCATATTCAAAGATGAATATATTGAGAATGCAACACACATGGGACATTCAATCACATCAAAAGCACTAGCAAGAGTCTTATTGGAGCATCCTAGGAGGTAACACCAGCTGTCCACACAAGGTCAATTGGTTCCTTTTTTCTTGGTTTCCTTTTTTTCTTCTTGAATTGTATAAACAATTTTCTAGACTATCTTTTGAGAAGTGTAAGTTGTACTTCAGATTATGATGACTACATGAAAACCATGTCGCAACAGTTGAGGTGGCCAGTGGCATAAATAAGGAGCAATCAAAATGATTGTATATTAGCAATAGATAGCCCTTTTGGCATTGGGTCTTCTACTTCATTGCTACTGTTTTGATTGCTTTGGTTTTCCTTTGGGGTGTTTACATTTGCTTTGACATGCATTGTACTTTTTGTGGATGTATTTTCATCCTTGTTCATAAGTATATATATATGTACAGGGCTCTCTCTTTGTAACTAGGTCACCGAGAGAATTCTTCCCTCTACTTTTTGTGTTCAGTCCCATTCCCTTTCTCTGATGGTAGTAGAAGAGTACCCAATTGAACTCCAAAGCTCTGTATAATGGAAAAAGTTGTTTGGAGATTAAAAAGCCACAAAATTTAGAGTACTATATATGGGAGCCAGCTAGGTATTCTCCTTTTGCCAAGAATTAGAAACTTAAAAAATTGCATAGAACTTTTTCTATTTCATTCATAGAATTTGGCACTTAGGAAAGAAGCCGTCCATAATCTTCCATGGATGCTTCTTCAAGCAAAACACTTTTCTCCTTCTATGGGCTCTTCCATTGGCTGTTGTTCCATGCCTGGCAGCCAGAGTTGTGGGACTCCACCCACAATGGGAGCTTCCTTCCATGAGGTAGGGTCCCAGATCTTTAGGGAATCAAACCCCAAGGAGTCAAAGTTGTTCTGTTAAATTTCTTTGAGTTTCTGTCAATTTGAATTTGATACTAACCTCGAGTCAATGTTGACTTACCAATATTATAATGAAAATTTAAAGACACTTGAACTTGAGACTTCACAACTTCAATCACTCAGAAATCGTGCAACTTGAAGAGAGATAATGTAGAAAGTGAGTGTGCACCCAAATACATCACTCTAAACCTTATCTTCCATATATTTGACAATAACTCAATTAGGGCATATGTGGATGGAAAAAAGGGTTTAGAGTGATCAATCAAATGACCATTATTCATCAAAAGACAATTATATCCATGCTTTTGTTAGATTTTTCAAACAACTAGATACTTTAAATATCCAACACAATGTCCCATGTTCAAAATTCTATAAATTTTTGGTACATACATTCTCACGTTTAAAGATATCCCAAGGCATTTGGGATATTGGTTGCTATTATGATTGTACATGTTTATATAAAACATGGCAAAAAGTACAAATGTTTTGTACACTTCCAACCTTTGTTCTTTCTTTGAATCTATTTAAACCCTTTCACAATGATCACATTATAAGAATGAAATAGTGACAAAAAGAGCCATACTTGAATTCAAGAACAAAGAGTAAAAAATGTATCCTTTTTTAAAGTTGGTGTTTGTCCTTAAAACTGGTTGCAATTTAATAAAATTTCAATGTCTTACTTACACCCACTATAAGGACAATAACCACCACCCGACTATGAATTTTTTTCTCACTTAACCTAACCTCTTTATAAGATAACTAAAGCTTATTCGATGCTTTAAAAAATAATTTATGCATATAATAATCATATTAGAAACTTGCCACCACATTTATAGCAAAATCGCTTTTAGTTTTTAATTCTCTTTTAACTCAAACTAATGAAACCAATAGATATGTTTGGTTTCATTAGTTTGAGTGAAAAGAGAATTTAAAAGTAAAAGTTGATAGAATGAAGTTTTATCTGGAGATTTTCTATAGCCATAATTCAGAAAATAATAATGAAAAAATCATCAGATTTCTATTAAATGGTTCACTTAGGTAGTCAAATAATGTATAGAAAAATGTTTTTAAAAAAAATTGCTTTCATGTTTAGCTTTTCTTGGAACACTGGTTTAAATAGTTGTGTAATGTGATGGCCCCTCCCCCCCCCCACACTTTTGTTTTTCAACTTGCAGTGTAATACAAATGTGTCCTCCCCTACCAGAGGGAGCTTCTGGCAATCATTAAGAAGGAAAGCCCATGTTGGCCTGAAACAACAAGATACGGAAAAGAAAACCTGAGAAGACTGACAATTTTTTTATTTTATTTTTTCCAGCTGATGAGTTTCAGTTTGTGTCCATAATTTGTTTTTCTTCTTCTTCTTCTTGATTTGCGAGTCCCCTTGTTTGTGAGCCAGATTTACAATGAATGAGGAGGAGGGCTGCAGCTAGCAGCAGCAGATTCCTGCAGCACAAACATAATGCCTCCTGTTGCTGCTGGCTGGCTGCTGCTGCTTCTTCCCCCCTCTTAAGTTATCACCACCACCACCCTGGTGAAGAAAAAATTGAATGTTTTTGTAAGTGCATGCACGCCAGTACGGTTTGGTTGCACACCATTTTCTTCCCCCAATATCAATCAATTTTTATTTTTTTGTATCTCCTTTTTGTCATTATACGTTTATACATACATGTGATGACTTCCTTCCACACTTGCATTTTCGTTATTACTAACTTGTACACTTTGCATGTTAGTAGTGTCTGCTGGTGATTGTCACAACAACAACAAAAGCAGCAGCAACAACAACTTCTTCTTCTTCTGCTGCTGCTGCACCGCCAATTGTTTCCAATTCTGCATGCAAGAGTCAAGACATTACTTTGCTCACAAACTTCTACATACTTAAAGACTTCCCATTCAGGAGACTCTCAGGATTCATCAGGCCCATGAACCCAATGTTAGTTTATACAATGCGTCTGTATATTTGAACACAGGCTGTGTCTTATCAAGTTTATACTGTACTCAACTTCCCATCTCAACATTTTCTTCTTGTACCCATTGCCCAAACTACTCAAATGTTGTCAAATTTATAGTGATAAATGCATTCTATAACTGTGTAGTGTAATTTCTACAACAAAAGGTGCCTTTGTATGCCAAGTGATTTCAGTGGATTTTGAATGAATTCATTGGTTATAAGTGAACAGAACTTAGTGAGGATATAATGAACTCATTAGTCTAGTGAACAAGACTAATGAACTGCACTCACATTTAGTAGTAGTAGTATTATATGAGGTAGTTGCTTAATGGAATCACGATAACAAAATTTTATTCGTGAAAAGGGGCTGGAGAGGGGGGAGGGAAATGTTGAGATTCACAATATTGCATGATTAGTTTTGTTCTTCTGGGCTAGAAAGTTTTTTCATCTCATCTTTATTAGTGTAGCCTATGCCATTGGCCCAAAGTCTGTAACGATTACCCAACTAATTTAATTTTCCTTCCAAAACCTTTTTTTTTTGTAATTTAATTACATTTTCAATAACACAAAAACTACTCAAAAATTCATTATCTCCTACAATTTAGGTCTAAAATTTTCCAAATCACCTTCATTACATCCTAGTCATCAATAAAAGTTTTCCCAACAAAATCAAGAGTGTGCCCAAATTGCCCTATATTTTTTAGTTTTTTTATTTAAATGAATTTTCAGTGAAAAAATATTAAATATTCAATAACTTCTCTACCGTAAGTCAAAACATTATGAAATCAAACAAACTTACAAACTACCTTCCTTCACAAATCGACAATTCTTTTGCTTAGACATCTGATGCAAATTTAGGTGATTGGTAATAGTGTCAACAATCAACCACTTCCTATCCTAACTATTAATCTATATGCATTCTTTGATCCATAATCACCACTAATCCCCATTACTAGACTCTCAATGACATATTATTAGTCAAAAACCTCACATCATAAATTATAATGTGGAATATAATATATGCAATTTATTTATTTATTTATTTATTTATTATCTCAATTTTGAAATTGTGTATAACTACTATGAACTTAGTATATTCCTAAAAGTACAGTTCAAATTTTCTATCCCTTTGAGGGCTCCTCCTCACTCATGTACCCTATAGATGGGTTTAGTTGTCAGAGGGTGCGAGGACTTTGCCCAGGAGGTTTGTGCTTGGGTATGTGTGTTATGGGCTGGAAAATTATGTCTGAAGAATGGGTTCAATATCCAAGGTCTCACCCCCAAGCTATAAAAGACAAATTAGTCAAGGCTCTAGGCTTTTCTCTCTCACTATCCTCCAAAAAGGAAAGTACTTGCCTGGATTGATGAACCAAAAAAAAAATTCACAAATGGGGGGGGGGGACATTGTTTTAAAAGCATCTCCAGCTGCTCAGCATGTGACCCTGGGAAAATATTTTTCACATCCAAGTTTAGTTATATACTTTTTTTTGCAACCCCACCCATAAAACAGAAACTGGGGTAGCAAACAGGTCGGAAACTGAACTACTAACAAACAGTAAACCAACTGGACCAATCATCATGATGAGCCGATCAGAAACACTGAGCAGCAGTCAGGTCCAATTTATTACACTCTTTTCTGCAGGTGCACAACGTTGCTGGACCTTTCACGAGCCAGCGCAAACAGTGGAATTATGCTGCTGCTGAGAACAAAACCATTTTCCTAAGCCAACCCGGCATGTTTTGACTTGTTTTTCTTCATCCAATTTTACTGCCCAATATCACATACTGAGCACCGCTGGAGATGCTCTTAGTAGTTCTATTTGTGTTTGATATTACCTTAGTTAAGTACCTAATAGAAGAAAATGAATGATTTTTTTTAATGGAGAAACACGGAGCTTCTACCAACAAACTGATGAACTTTGCTGGATGGGACAAACACCACACCCTCAAATAAGTTAGTTCCACTCCCCTCAAATGATGAAAGCAAAAAAGATCACAATGGGGGGAAAGGAAGCTGCTCCATAACTCTGACACCCAAAGGAAGGTTGCTTCCTCTATCCTGTCTGCTTGATGCCTTTTTTTTTTTTTGCCTTGGGTTTGTTCATAGCATTTTTAGGTTTAGGATTTTCTTGTATATTCTTAGAACTTTTGGGGTGCACTTTTTGCTTTTCCTTTATCTTTGGCTAAGTATCTTGGTCCTAAAGTCTTGGGGTTACCTCTTGTTTTTTGCTTTTTAAAAATATCCCTCCCCTAGTCATCATCTCTACTTTAGGGCTATTATGTTAGTGTGATCCATAGCTGGAGGTGCCTTCTTCTATGTTTTTCTGGCCTTTCCTACCAATGCAAGGATATTGTGTTTAGATTCAGTATAGAGAGTATAGTATCCTAAGGGATTTTGGCCCCTAGGCACTAAATAGGTCTATTTTTATATGAGGATTTTTAAAGATGATATTTTGGCTTGTGTTGAAAATTGAAATTAGCTATGGAGTTCTACTATATTGAAGGATTTTGGTTTCTTTTACTGGATTTTTGGAAGATTGTTTTTTTGCTTGCTGAAATAATTGAGTTTTCATGATTCTTCTTTTGCCTTACAATACTTTTTAATGTTAATGGCAAGGCCACAGTGTCACACACCCCTTGTTTTGGCAATGAGCCTAGATTTGATCAGCCCATCACCAAAAAAAGTTCTGAAACTTTGGAGACTCCCAAATATTGTATTCACTCGAAACACAAACATAGAAATGTAAAAATCTTAATATTTTGCTTGCTTATATAGGTTCCAAGAGGACCATAGTTGGGCAAAGCATAGGGAACAAAGTGAGGTGCTATTGGGAACAGGTTGAAGAACACATTGGGAACATAAGTAACATGTTGGGAGTACTTGGGAACCATTTGGAACTTGATAGGTGCATTGTGAGAACTTGATGGGAACACATTGGAAACAACAAAAATCCAATAGTCTTACTCCCTTCTGCCCTGTAAAGTTTCTTCTT
Source organism: Sphagnum tenellum (assembly GCA_963921925.1). Taxonomy (NCBI): domain Eukaryota; kingdom Viridiplantae; phylum Streptophyta; class Sphagnopsida; order Sphagnales; family Sphagnaceae; genus Sphagnum; species Sphagnum tenellum. The sequence goes on along the minus strand of OY998142.1, from coordinate 17,857,674 downwards.
CATGCAACAAGGCTTCCCATAAGAAGCAATTATCCCAAATTACCCCCAAAAACCCTACACTCATTCATGATTCAGGTGGCTGGGACATCATTTCTGAAAGGAAAGGAAAATTTTCAAAATTATATTAAATATATATTTGGTTACTTGCTTGAACCATGTATAGAAATCTGGTGGATTTGAACTATTTATAACTTTTTCAAATTTTAGTGATTATTTTTTCCCAAAAAATCATTGAATTCACAACAGAAAATAATGATAATAATAATTTGAAATTGTTGAATTTGGGCACCTGGAAAAAAAAATGGAAAAAAAAAGGGCGTAAGTTAAAAGACTAAACAATGTAAGCCCAAAACTTTTATTCTACAAGAACACAATATAACTTACTATTGAGGAAGGGATACCCAAAATTCATCCACCCTGAAAAGTAGACTCTTTTTTGTTAGAGCATGATCATTTTGAGGGATGAAACTTAGTCCATAGGGTTTCATAATTGTTGTATTCTTTTTCTTATCCAATCCATAATTGAGTTCCACTTTTTCATCCCCTCCCTTTTTGGATGATTGACGAAACCAAGTACTATAGGCTAGTGATTTTGTCCAATATGGCATTCACTTAGTGCACCTCTTTGTTCCACACACACAAGAACGCACACACATAGTTTGGACAATTTGGGTGAGGAAATATGCACCTCAACTTGCCACATTAATACAATTAAATATAAAAAAGAGTATAATCTACACATTACACATCTATATATATTTGGGCCCCACACTTCTTTGCATTACTAGTGACAATGATTAAATTTTTTTTTGAATATTATTTTTTTTTGTAATTAAAAAAAGAATTTAATAAATTTCTATAAATTTCACTATATGTCATTTTGTTTCATTAGTATATTTTCCATTCTTGTCAACAAAAGTCTGATTCATTAAATAAATTCACAACAACATACAAATAGACCCACCCAAAAAAAAACACATTAAAAGTGTGTAAAACAAGCAACAAAAATACAAACAAACAAAAAATTGAAAAGGTAGGAAACAAAGAATAAGAAATAATTCTAAAATGACGTTTGATCTATGAAAAATTATAATCCGGAATGGCTTTGGAATTGTCATAGTGACGATCACCAAAATCCCATCCTATATAAATCAGTTCCAATGAAACATTGTCACTAGAATAAGTTAAAATCTTAAACCATCAATCAAAAGACAACTTTCTTAAGACCTTTTTTTTTGTGAAAAGATGCAAATAAAAAGGATGTGTGTTTTGAGTAGTCTATATAACCACAAATAGCCATATTGAGCCTATATAGTTCAACATAGCCATATATATTCTATATAGCTTCATATGGTTATATATAGTTATATAAGGTTTATATAGTCATATATACCTTATGTAATCACATATAACCATATGTAGCCATAACCCCTAGTCAATAATCCCCATGGGCTCTTTGGACCTCCCTAAACCCCAACATAGCATATAGTTCGTAAGTGGGCAGCCCGTGAAGTGAAAAACAAATGTTGTTGAAAGGGTATTTGATGCTGAGTTTTCAAAGTTTGGTCCCTTATTGCTTGTCGAGCTTTGCGAACAAGAGTCAAAAGGGGATGAGGCACCAAATAAGAGATGAAACTCACGCTCAATAGGGCTTGACTTTAAAAGAAAATTCTTATTATTTGAGAGTTATTGAGTATGAACTTCAAGCCCTCAAATAACCCCCCCCAAAAAAAAAAATCCCAATACGACTTGCCCTCCACTAACATCAAAGATTATGGTAAAAGCTAAAGATGTGCTCCATTCTTATATTTTTAGTGTAATCGAAGGGCATGTTACTCACCGTAAAAAAAATTTGAAAAATTAAAAAATTCCTCTGCTTTTGTTTTGGGTGAGTATTTCAAAAAGAAAAATATCACCCAAATTTTTTTTAATTAAATAATAAATAATAAATAATAAATAAATAAACATAGTGGGTCTTTACGCTTAGTACATAGCCCTTGGCCGAACGATCTACGAAATTGCACCCGACACTCTTGGTTCTGCCTCATGTGGGTCCCTTATTCTGGTAAAAGCCCGCCGCCTCGAGCATTACGCAACAACGCATGATTCGAACATGCTAGGCTGTATGCACCTTGTGGATATGTAAGATTGTTCTTCCTTTAGTGAGCAAACCGGACGGACCAGGTCTGTCACATCCGGCTCGTAATTTCAACCCCAAACACATACCCCCCCCCCCCCTTTTTTTTTCATCTTCAAAAAATGCAATTTCACATTAGCAAAACAGGTTTGGATGTTGGACTTGTTCACACTACTAGCTGGTTCTTGTGAGATTTTATTAGTCATGTTCAGATTGAAGTGGTGTAGAATCGGGACATTATTTGTTGACCTTATTAAAAGGGCTTACATGAAGCTTCAATAGAAGAGTTGAAGCACAAAACATGGAGGTTCTTTGTTTTTCCAAATAGCACAACAACCATGGTATTTTTGTTTTTATTTTATTTTTTTCAATTTTTGTGATATTGAATAACCATGGTATTTTTTTATTTTAATTTTTTTTCTATTTTTTGATATTGAACATTTAGTGATTTTCCCACCAAAAAGGGGTAAAAATTTTGTTGAATTTATAATAGAAACCAATTTTTTTCCTGATTTTTGGTTTGTTTAAAAGAAAACACAAAATTTTCAAGAAAAAAAGCACTAGAAGCAATAAGTTATTGACATAGAAATAAACACAAAAGAGTCCATGAATAGAATGTCAAATTTCCTAACGAGTTTTGAATAATTCAATAAGGAGAGAGTATGTTTCATGTTGCATTGACATCATGAAGAGCGTTCACTAGGAGGGATGGGAAAGCTTGGGGGGTACCATCTCCTCCCTCTTCTAATTTAACTAACACTTTGGGGCTACAATGGATCAAAATATAAATACAATGAAGAAGTTGACTTCTTTGGTTTGATCGTAGTGGGGTGATTGTGTAGGGTCCTTGCCCAATCATGATGTAGAAGCATTACATTACCCAAATGTTACGTGTTTGTGTCAATGATTTTTAACCCTATATGTATATAACAAGGGTTCTAGTATTAGTATATTAATATACAAAAAGGGTGTTGAATAGGGTTGTGGTGTGAAGAAAAAAATGTTATGGCCAATGAAATCGTTGGATTTGGTGGTTTGTATGTTTTTTCTTAGTTATATTGAGTAAATTGACAATTAAATGTGTTATAAGTTGCGTAATAAGCTTTGGTAAGGTTGTGAGGATTCCAAAAGACCAATCGAAATTGTAAAAAGGGACCATTATTTTTTTCAATGTTCATCACAATACCCTAGGTTGATGTCAAATTTGACACAAATTAATTAAAATTTCAATGTTGAAACTTTTGAAATTTTTCTCTAGATATGTTTGAAAATGCATCAAATGTGCGTTTTCCATTTTAGGTTTTCATAGTTAGATGTACCACCCCACAATTAAATTTGGTAGTCATTTAATAAATTTAACTAAACTTATTTTAAACCATCATTGAAATACATGAAATGACAAATCAAATTATTTTTTCTTTACATTCATTTATTCAAATGCATCAATTATGAATTTGAAATTGAAAGGACTCATAATTGTTTTAAATGCTCCTTACTATATATGAATAAAAACTCCTTAAACCCTTTGATAGTTTCCTCTTCCTTTTATTGATATCATTTATGACATCTTAGTATAGCCATAAATATTTTTAATGCTTTAAATATAACCTTGTAAATTACAATTTTCCTTGTAATGTATTTCATTAAAATTGAAAATTTCTATACCCATTTCAATGCCGAAATAAAAAGTTCTTTTGTAAATAACAACAGTCATGACATCCTTTTGGTACACCTTAACTTGAAGATACCCTTTCAAGTTTCTTACAAGGACCATTATTTTCATCAAATAATATTTTCATATGAAAGAAAGAATATTTTTAAAATGTTCCTTGTATTAATTTTGCATTTCACTAATAGTGGTTCATGAACCATATTAAACATGAGACGTTAAGGCTATCAAATTCAAGATCAAAATTTACTATATTGTTATATATTTCATGTACATTGTGTAAATCCAATCCTCTTTATCTAATTGGTGGAGTTCTCAAAAACTTTGATTTAAAATCAACTTTGAAATTCAAACAAATGTCATGCATATTCAAAAGTTTTTTACTTAAATTTAAGATTGTCAAAAGGTTGTCACCAAAATTCAAGCTTAATTTGTATTGTCAAATGAATTATACATCAATATTTTGACCTAAAGTGGCATCCCTAATATTTTTTCACCCTCTTTCATAATGACATATGAATTACATCATTTTAAAAATTACTATATTAGTTCTTTACTTAAATTGTATCTAGATATCAATCAAATCTTTTTTTGTCCATCCCAAACATTGTTGTGAATATTCTAGATCAAATGTAACAAAACATGAAAAAAATGAAAGAAATCAACATGAATAAGTAGTATTGTAAGTCAAAGTAAAAAATCAAGTAGATTTGACAAATGTAATTTATTTATGCAAGTCTTATCATGAAAGTTTCTTCCAATCTAAAATCCTTTTACCCCAAATTCAAAAATTCAAAGCCTTTTAATTACATATATTTGAAAATAAGTTTCTTGCCACAAATAATTTATACTACGTAATACTTTCTAATTTGATTTTAAAAGCATCATGCACTCTTTGCTTACCTTACATTCACTTTCTTTTAGTTTGTGATTGCAATGAACAAACTAGTACCATTGATTAAACTTGAATGCATATATACAATTAGTTGATGCTTTAGAAGGAAAGATGTGTTGTAATTTGCTTCAATACTATCTTAGTTGAAGTTGAGGTAGTTGTGGTGCCTTATTAGCAAAGGAATGGTTTGTGTACTTGATATGGTTATGGAATCTTGAACAATTATTGATAATTATTAATACATCAAGGATTTCAAAAAAAGAAAATTGAATTTCTTATGCTAACAGCTTAAATAATCTTTTGTGATTTATCTTTGTGAGAGAACAAGGATAAAAAACAAGTAGGTTAGTAACAATGTTAAAAACAAAAGAAAATGGGCTTATTCATGGTTGGGGTCCCCAAAAAAGGCAAAATGACTATAGGACTTTTATGGGGCTACTTGCAAATAACCTTTACTTGAAACAAATTTAATTGAGAAAAATTAAATAGTCCAATTTAAAATAATTCATGTGGTGGTGGTGAGTTTTCACATTCATACATAATTGTGCATATTTGTTTATAGCCAAAAGTGCAAAAATTCCTTGAAATTCCCAAACTGAATTTCAATGGACAACCAAACATATTTTTTGGCAAGATTATTTTTTGCACATGTGAACTACACCTCAAGCTAAACATCTTGACTCCATTGAACATAATTGTTTTGTCAAATGGTTTTTAAAATGAATCCTTTTCCTTGCAGCCCTTTCCTTCAAAATTTCAAGACTTTGAAATATTTGTATAATTTAATTTTTCATCAAGTTCATCTAATGAACATGCACTTTCATAGAAGGGGGCATGCTTTTGTTGTACAAAAAGTTTGAAATCAATTGTATGACTTTATGCATTCCTTTTGATTCCTTTTTTAAAAAATGCAATTTAAACATTTGATATAGTTAGTTTACAAGATTGAAAGTGACAATTACATAGTATCCAAATTATTTTTAAATATTCTTATTAATTTAACAAGACATCATTTTATCTATTGGCAAACACCAATCCATTTCAACTATACTAATGTCAAATAAACAAAAATCCAAAATTGTCTTTTGTAGTCCTTTAAATACAAGTCATAATTCCCCAATTATGAATACACCCAAATGTAAGATTAAGTTAAGAATTCTAAGGACCAAGGGACCAAATTTAGCATATATCAAATAACGATATGCAATCTAATAATGGTAAAACATATAAAATTTATACATTACATTTCAAATGGGATACAAGAATAATTAATAACATTCAGAAAAAAATCACATACAATATATTCATCTATGCAGTTAAAGATTTGAAACCTATAAGCATAAAGATTGACTAGTACAACTTGTTGATCATGGTGCAATAGCTTCTAAGAAATAAAAACTTACATGATTTATTCATATATAGAATTTTAAGAAGATTATTACTAAATGGTAGATTTTTTAAAAAAATTGATGAAGAAATGTTCACAAGATTAGTTTTATAACATCATTTTTTAATCAAATATACAATGAGTGAATACAAATTTTGTAGCTAATATCAAGGCTATAAGTTATTGCAAATAATAATTATGAGCATATTGTAAGGGAACAAAGGCACGTTCTTTAGATTAAGAAGTTATATAAATAATGATTGATTGTATTAATTTCACATAATTTATATTTTTGTAAGAAAACATTTATCTCTATATATTGGGCTTAATTTAAAAAGTTGTCATAAAAACAATATCTTTAAACCTTGAATTAACCCAATTAACCTAAAAGATATTGATAAAACATGCAACTTTTTTACAAGAACTACGTTTACATTTCTTTCCTTAATTAACTCAATGTAAGTCTTTTTCTTTTCCAAATATTTTTCCTTTTTTATACAATCTTGTGTCAACTTTATACTATTGAAGAACTATTTCAACTTCAACTGTTTTTTCAAAGGAATTCATTTGTGTATTATTTTAATAATACATTTCAAAATGCACATATATTACCTTCTTTTTCTAAGGACCATTATTGTGCACTTCATCTAAAGACAATTCCTTGGCATGGTTTTCACCAATTGAAAATGTGCAAATCAAGTGTGTTTTCTAATTAGTAGTTTATTTTGTTATGAATGGGATAGGTAGTTGTTATTTTATTCATAACTATAGTCATATTTTTTTTATCCTCTTCCTTTCACACAAGAAATCATTCTTTCATTTGCATACATTTTCATATTTTTTCAATTTCATTGAACACCATTCACAACTCCAAATTACACCTTAAAAATGCATGACCATTAATCATCCTCTATGTTCTTTGTCAATCAAACCAATACCAAATGAATCATATTTTTAAATAAGTTCAAAAACCACAATATGGTTTGAACATAATGTTAAAAGGTCTCTTGTGCATTTAAATTCTTAAATTAACTTCTAATTGTACATACAACAACATGGGCTTGAAGCCATTTACATATTTCTTGTTGCATTCAATATCTTGGAATATCATCATTTTGTAAAACACTTTAATTAGCACCAATCCATGCTTCCCCCACTTCACATTTTTCACTCAATCACATTTATTTCACATCTTTATTAGATACACATTCGAAAATCCACTCCCTTTCCAAAACCTTAATTTTTGCCTCACCTTTAATTAAGCTATATTTTATTACCACATTCTTAACTCATTATAACAACATGCATTAATCCCATGCTAACATGTTTTATTCCTTTAAAAGGATAATAAGATAAACAAATTAGAAAAGAAGCAAATCAATAGTGTAATGAGTGACAAATCAAGATGTTAAAATTTGATTAAATAGTAACAAATGAGTTGTTGAAATTTCAACAAGTTGGTGATCAACGGGTGTATGCACTTTAAGGTGGCTCATTGTCAACAACTGTTCCACTCCCTAAAAGTCCGTACGATAATGTTAAAATGGTAGTCTATTTTGATATCATTAATTTAGTGGGGAATTACATGGTGGTTAATAAACTAAAAAGCCCATATGAAGAATAGTCATTCTAAAAAAAATTAATGTACATGTTAAGAAAGTAAAAATTGAAATCCATCAAAATACGATTATGATACGAAAATATGGCTCACTTTAGGCCATCCAAAAAAGTCCATTACTTTTTTTTTATTAATTTTTTTCTATCAAATTTTTTGCACATATGTTCTTTTTTTAAAAACATATCATATATTGAATCCATATAATATATCCCAAATACAATTCATACACAAAAATGCATGCATGTATATAAAGGCACAAACAACCAATCCATATTTTTCAACTTCAAAAGTCCATTATATATGTTGTAATTTTTTTTATAGATTTTTTCTTCAAGTTGAAAATCTAAATATAGCCACAAATTTGGATTTTTTTTTTAATGTCATGTTAATAGCATGTAAAAGATGCATGGCACTCTGCAAAAAACTAGATCATGATGCAAAAAGTGAACCACCCTACCTTGCAACCACCCTAACCCAATCAACAACATTGGTAAAGTAGTTATAGGTGTTTGAAAGTTTGTTAATGGATGCAAGTAATGCAAGGGAAATATGAGTATTAGAATTGTGGATTCTTGAGGGGTTCGATTTTGGGTTCCAAAAGAAATGTTGAATTTGTACAAAATATTTTTTGTAATGTGAGGATTTTATGATGGAACCTTTGTGTGCATGGATATGGTTCATCCTAAAAGTCATAGGCCAAGGTTAAACAAAAAAAAAATTCATTTTATATTCTTGAAAAGTAATATGAAGCTCCATTATTACTTTCTTGAAAGTTTTCTTTTACACATTGATTATTCATAGTGACCTTAACCTTGGAATCATGACCAAGATTAAGGCACGACAAGGGTCAAAATGGGCTACAAGAAGTCCAAGGCATGGTGTCAACCTAAACACACATGCTTTGCGAAAAGGAGGTGTGCGGGAGTGCAAAAATGAGGCCCACAAGACTACAAATGCACTTTCACTTTGGGAGTTGAATCTTGGGGTGTCCCAAATCTTTGTTCAAGGTTTGGGGAACCAAATTATGATAAAATTGGGTCTTTTTTAATGGTAGGAAATGTCTTGAAAAACATTACAACAAAAAGGGGTTACATCTCCAAATTACTAACAAATATATGTAACACAAGTTATTGAAATTGGTAAGGTCGAAAATCAAATTGTCAAAATGATTCTCAATCACTTAACCAATGTTTGGAAGGTTTCAATTGGGCATATTCATGTTAAAGTGTTCACTTTTTGGGATCACAAGGTAAAAATTTCAAACCCCCAAGTTATTTAATGTTGCCTAATTTCAATTAGTTAAAAACATGTTAAAATGGACTAATATCAATGATTTATATTATCCTTGGAGGTTTGAAAAGAAAAAGTGTATATGACCATTATAAGGTTTAGGGTGGATTTCCAAACATGGCAATAATTATATCCTTGATCATAATTTAAATTGTTTACCAAAAAATTGTAAATTTGGAATCAAAACTCTTAAAATACTCAACCATTTGTGTTTGGTGTACTTTCATATAAGTTGTGTGATTAAAATGGGAAAAAAAAATCAAACCAAATTTTTTTATTGAAATTGTCATTACAAATGTGAATATCCATTCCTATATTTTTTTAAAGGTCAAAATTGCCAAATTCTATTAAGTCCTATTCAATGTGGAAAAAAAATTTATGATTTTCAAAGTGTCTTCATTAAAAATGTTGCATAAGGCATTTTTTGGGCAAAATGTAATTCCTACAATTTTTTCTTAAAAGGAAGGTAATCCAATGATTTTGTGTTCTTGGCCTTGGTTTTTGGTTCAAAAATAGACTCTTCATTTGTCATTTTTAAACAAAAAAATAATGTGCCTAAACCAATAAACTTAAATTTCAATGGAACTTGATCAGTTGTTGAAAATATATTTTCAAGGGTTATAAGGTGCCTTTGAAAGGATTCAATTCAAATGCAAAATGATAAAAATATGAACCCCCAAAGTGGTGAGACTCATTATTTGGTAGTTTTAAAATTCCCACTTTAAAAAAATGGTCATTTCAATGTAGTCCCTACAAGGAATAACATTTGGAATATATTTTAAGGAGGAAGATGATGCCTCCTCCCAAGCCCAAGTTGATTCTTATCAATTTGAATTTGAGCTTCATGTTGTTATGCAACCAATGATGATCAACTTTTTCTTTCTTATGTTTTCATATGATATTCAATAATTCATTGTAGTTATGTCAATGTTGAATTTAATTTTAATTAATATACATTTCATGGACATGAAAAGACACATGTTATTTTTTTTTTCATATCCATGTTGGTGGGTAGGGGGAAAAAGTGAGGTAGTTATTAGGAAAGGTGGGACACAATTATTTAAAATGTTAATGATTTAAAAAAAAATTGTTAAAGAAAGAAATGAAGTAGTTGGTTTGAAAATGAAGGGTGTAGTCACAATCCAACAAGCCAAATAGGGTGTCGAATCACAAAGAAAAATAGTTAAAATTTGATAAATGTTTATGTTTTTCCATTTAAAGTCATGGCAAACATGGCAAGTTATTGTTTTTTCATTCATATGAATGTTAAGAAATTCAAACCAAAAATCCATTTGATGAAATTTTAAGTTTTAAGTTTTGTTTAGGACCTCTAAAAGTGAACAAGAATGCATTAGACAAGAGTCAATTATGCAAAGGACTATCAAAAGCAGTCATATAATAAATCACATTTGATAGGAAAAAACTTAAGAAGATAAAGACCTATTAACCACATTAAAAAAACATTCATACCCTAAGATATGTGGATTTTGTAAAACTTTAAAAAATTAAAAAAACTCCAAAATTGATCCAAAATTTTAGAACTTCAAAAGTCCATTGTCACACAAAAATGGGGTAAAATGCACATGATGTGTTAAGAAATATTTTAGTTTATCATACAAGAAAACATAAAAATGTAAAAAAAACGAATTGGTCATGATTTGAAATTATTATCATTTAAAAAAATGAAACATTGAATTTACAAGGAATCAAGAAACTTTCCAAAATTCATATTTATTCAAAAATGATGAAGAAAAAAAAAATCATGTATTTGGACAACTATAATAATTTATTATAACAAGATGCAAAACAAATTGTTCCAAAATTCATTCATATGAACAAGTTTTTTTGGCCAAAAAGACATGTAGTCTTTTTTTCAATAATCCCATTGGCTCATTGTACCCCATTTGCACCTTGAAGTAGTTTTTTAAAAATTGTCTTTGGAATGGTCCATGGACGACCATACGAAGGATTCTAAGGAGTCCCCCATATACTAGTTTTGATTACTCATCATTGAAATTAAGATGTGGCTCATTTATGCTCATTTATGGGTCCAAAATGAATGAACCGCCTTCTTGTTTAATTTGTGCATTCACATTTGACATGTTGGTGAATGCAACTTGAATGGTTTGTCTTGATACCATCATCAAGTTCCTAAGCTTTATTTCTTATTTCTTACCTAGAATATACAATTTGTTACAAAATTTAGAATTGGGGAGATTTTTTTACCATTGCCTCTAATTGACAAACTAAGGGATGAATAATTATCCATGTCAATTTTTTGAAAAACAATCAAAATTTTGTTGATCACATTAAAGTTTCATAGATTGAAAAACTTTAGTAATATTTTCATTAACAATGTATAATGAAAACCCTTCTCTAAATGTGTCCTCTATTGTCATGAAGTTTGATGAATCTAACAAATGTAATGTGTGACATTCCTAGTGGTATCACCCAAGGACATTTTCATCCACCACAATTTATCCCTCCCACGATGAAAGAAGGTTTCTAAATTAGAACCCAATTGGTTGTGCAAAGGATTGAAACATTGAATGAAGGTAGGAGAATGCAAACACATTCCCAAATGAATTATAAGTGTGTGGGAATCAAAGCAAGGTCAAACCTTGTGCAAATTGGGCCTTATTTATATTTTTGGAAATAACTTGAAGAATACCATAATAAAAATAGGATCATATGACCCTATGTTGATTGATTGTCATTGGTATTGTGAAGAAGGTGTCAAGAAGATTTCATGTTGAAAAATAGAACATTTTAGAAAATTCTAAAAGGTTCTTTATTTTCCTTCATGGAATTGTTTTGAAATAAATTTTTTAAAAAAATTCAATGTTTCTGAAAATAATAAAATTAGTGTCAAAGGCTGCCAAGATACTAGGGTATGGTAAGCCTTTCCCTTTGGCTAGCTTTTCTTATTGGATAGCATCCCTTCCTCTTCCCTATTTCTAGGTTTTTTTTTTTTTACATACATGGCATTCAAAAACCCAATATTGATGGGAAAACTTGCTAGTTATTAGTTATTATTTCAATATCAATATTCATTTTATATACCCGCTAGTTTGACACTAAACATACTCAATTGATGTAAAGCATGGTTTATATTGTTGCCTAAATGTTGTCTTCTTTATTGTGAATGCCTTTAGTTTGATGCTAGTTGTGCATTTGTTGAGGTAAAAAGCATGCTTTAGAGCACTTGCAAATTAGGTCAATCTCGAGGAATAATTGGCTCTCCAATTGCATTCAAGTTTCAAACTCAAATTTAAAACACAGAAATTCAAATTGTAAGAGAAGAAGCCTTCAAAGTTTTGAAAGAGAATTGTCACTAAAGAAAACAATGAAAACAAAAAAAAGGAAAAAAAACCAAAAAAATGAAATAAAAATTCACTTTTAAAGATGGGTTGGTTGACCATGTATGCTTAACCACAACTAATGTCTTTACAATCTTAGATGAAAAGGGGGGAGGGGGGGGGGATGTTTTTGTGATGCATTCATTGAATATTGTAAACATGGATGGAAAGAAGGAGTGTGACATGAACAATTCTTAACTAGGGTACAACTTTCATTGGTGGGCTTGACTTCTAGCCTCTTGTTTTGGGTAGCTTAGCCCATGTGACCCTGAACAAACTGCAAAGTGTTTGGTTCAAAATTGGGCAAGGGACATGCAAAGGCAACAAACCCATGTTGAAGCACCCCATGTTGAAACCCTAATCCCTAAACCTGGGTTTGGCAATTAATATCTGCTCCAAAGGAGCATGCATCCATTTCACTAGATATAATTTTTTAGGGTTTAGAGATGATTTCCAGTTGGATGTAAGTGAAAAGAGTAAAATTGGTGGAGATTAATTAGGTTTGGCAACATTCAGTCTACAAGTTTCTGGGGAAATTTTTAAGAGAAATTTCTTTAAAAAAATGAAAATCTGAACAAAATAAACAAGGTGCGTTATACACAATGGCATTGTGTCATTAATTTAATATCAACAATTGATATTGTACGATAAATTGTTCATAGCTAAGGGAAAAATTGTGTGTGTGTGTGTGTACAAAATGTGTTTGTGTTTGTGTTTGTGCAAAATGGTGCTCATTAGGGTTTTAGGGAATGGGGTTTGGGTCTAGACTAAGAAACCCTAAAGAAGGCCGGGTATACCATCTAACTAGGACCATTGCCACATTAGTAGGCTAGATATACATACCCCTCTAACAGGGACCATAATAGGGTTAATGTTTCATGGTTTATTTAGATTAGGTGAAAAAAAAAGCTACTACCTTCTCTAATGTTTTTACCACCTTGTCCAATATCCTAATGCATTCACACTTGATGTTAAGTCAGTGTTGAATGAAAAATCTAGGTGGCATCCTACGTGGCACCCAATGAAAAATGGGTGATAGCTTAATGTGAAGTGAATGTTAGATTAACATTAAAAAAATTCATGATTACTTAGGTTTTAAGTCCTAAATGGTTAGCTTGGTGTTTACTAGGGGACTCAACATTAGAGTCCCAAACACCAAGTGTGAACACAACCTTTATTTTGATAAACTCCTCACCCTAAGGCTTTAGGTTAGGGTTAAAAGCTAAAACCCTTATTGTATTCTCTCTCCCTAGAGTAAGAAGTACCCAACCCACTTGCATAAGAGTAAAAAGATCTCTCTCTCTCTCTCTCTCTATATGTGCCCTCCTTTCTTTTTCCCCCTTTGGCTTTTATTCAGAAATGGGGTAAGAAAATTAAAAGTGATAATAATAAATAAAAATAAATTTAAGAGGGGCCTGGATGAGAACTGGAAGGTTATGACTGATTTTCTGACTCCTATATTTGATTTGTGCTGGAAAACATTAATGGCATTTCCAGTAATGCCATTAATGCCATTAATGCCATTACAACAATGCCAGTATTGCAATAAATGGGAACACTAGTCTCAAAAACAAAAATGCCATACACAGAAGAGCACTCAGATGTAAGGAAGCAAAAAATGCAAACAACAGCACAGAATTCCCCCTTGGGTTAAGTGCATTGTTAAATTTTGATCAGAGGTTAGACTGGTTATGTGAATAACTGCAGGTATGTTATGTTATGTCATGTCATGTCATGTCATGTTATGTTATGTCATGTTATGTTATGTTATGTTATGTTATTTAATTTATTATTTTTTTAATTAAAATTTCAAATAAATAAATAAAATTAAAAAATGTTTTTATGTCAAGTAGGTGAGTGGAGAAATGAAAAAAAAATCAGTCCCAGTGCACTCTCTGGGACATATTTCAAAAGCTTTTGGAAAGTGGTGGCAAGCATGCCAATTAATCCCGTAACCAAAAAAACCTTAAACCTTAAACCCAATCTCAATTACGGATTTTTCCTAATTTGTATATATGGCTGTGGTTTCACAACTCATATGACCAACCATAAAGCTTATGTTATTACTAGTGTGGTGCAAGTATTTAATTTTAATTTTAATTTTAATATAATTTATCACTCTTAATTCAATTTTTGAAATTTAAAACTCAAAGAATGACTGGTTCTGGTTTTTTTTAATTTATAATTATTTAAATAAAAAAAATACAGAATCATAGAACCGGCAAATAACCATAGTTTTCTGGGTGGTTCTTTCATTATTATTATTATTATTATTATTAAAGTAGACTGGGACTACAATAGTTTGAAGCCTAGATTAACCTACATTAACCTACATTATGCACATTAAAAAAGAAAATCCTATAAAAACTACCATACTACTTAGGCTGGTTGGGCATTAATTAATTAATTTTTTGGAATTGCCAAGAATTTCTGAAATTTATGTGCTTGCCATGCCAAAATTTTAAAATTAATCTCTCATGGACATTAGCTTCATTATTTAATCTAGTGCCAAGTTATTATAAATAACAATCATTTTTTTACTATTGGATGTAAGTGATAAAAAATAGATTATTATTATTATTAGGCACCTTGTTGTTGACCAAACCAGCCTAGGTAGTATTGTATGATGTAGACACTCATTATTGTAGACAACTAGGTATAATACAACGAGAAATTTTGAACGAAATCATATTGAAATAGAGGGATTCTATAATTGCTATATAAATAATGCAAACTTAATGCTTTATATTTTGCATCTCGATTATGTAATAAAGAATTTATCTTTTACATAAGCAAAGTTTTTACAATACCCCAAGTTTCTATTACCTATATTACCCTCTATTTTGGTGAATCACATTAGGTACCATGTTTACTCCAAAGATGTTAAAGTGTGTCATCATCAAGTCATGTGAGAGCAAAGTTTCAAAACATATATGGTGACTTTGTTTGTATTTCAAGGCCATTGACATGGGTGGTGACAAATTTTCAACAAATTCTCCTTTTCTATTTTGCAAGTATTTTGCAACATAAATAAAAATAAAAAAATTACTGAATTAGTGTTCTTATGAATGAATACATATTTTAGCAAGTTAATGAATTTAATCTGACATGCAGCTCATGAGTGTGTGGATGTAAATTTTAATTTTTTTGCAAAAATAAGGACTTTCTAAAATTAAATCTTGTTTTTCTAGTGTAATTTCCACTTGTTTTGCTAAAATTAGGGAAATTTGCCAAAAAAACATTGTATAAAAAAATTGGACCTCCCAAAAAAAAAAAAAAAAAACCATGGGTAATCGCCACATTTTATGTACCGATCATACTTTGTTCATCAATGAAGGTACTTCATCCGTATTGTCACAGTGCGGGGGCTGCGCACTTAGTCGGTCTGGATGTAAATGTACATCCATCCAGTACATTCTATTCCATTTAAACTCACTCTCCATGTTGTAAGCCTCTTCCAAAGAAAGAAAGATGATCATCCCATCCACCCATGATGGTATGGTATGGTAAGTCACTCATGGTAAGTAAAAAGTTGGTAACCTAATAATACTTACATATGGTAAAAGTTTGAAGGTAAAAAGCGCTTAATTAAGGGAACGAGTGACATTGGTGGGGCATCCTAACTAGATACATGTGTGCAAGCAAACTATGTGGGGTCATGTGGTAAAAATTGGCCTATTTGGCCTAGATTCCATACGAACTAGATGCCTATACTTTTGCATGATCAATTTATAAAAAATGCATGTAAATGCATGTGTGTGTGTGTGTGTATATATATAATAATAATAAATGCATGTGGTAAGCATGAGGAGAAACAAGAAGGAGGTAGGTAGGAAAAAAAGAGAGGGTTAAGTATGGAGGAATGATGTTTTGCAAAACTTTTTTGATTGTCATCTTGTGAGCTTTTCCATTTTGTTTCCCATTGTTTGTTTGTTTGTTTAGAGGTTTGTTTAAAAGTCTAGTTGGTGGTGTTGTTGTCATCTTGAAGTTCCAAGAACGACATGTTTCAATTGAGATTTTATATTACTAAGTGTTTTTTTAAAAAATCTTCCATGTCATGTTATATTCTTCTTTCTTTTGATTCTCTTGTTGTAACTTCCTTTATTTTGACCGTGCAAAACAAAGTTTAAGATTGTTATATCCTTGGCCAACAAGAAGAATGCATTTTGCAATTTTCTCATGGCATGATTTGTTGTGATCTATTTCATTGATTATTTTGGACCCCCCATTTCATATTTTTTTGGCAAGCCATGCAACCTTAATGAAGCATATAAACAAGGGAGCTTGAATGTTTTAAAATGCATTATTTAACATTTGAGCTCCCTTGTTTATATGCTTTTGGGCTCTAGTTAATTGGCTTTTTCCAATTACCTTCTACTAGTCTGGGATATGTGAGAACTTAAGCTTAAGGGCACAAGGTCATGGATGTGTGGGTGGGTTTATGTAGGGGTTTCATGAACAAATACCCTATTCTAGTAATAGGGTGTCAAAGTGGTCCATTAGCCTTTGAAGCCACTAAAGTGGCATGATTGATGACATGGGGTTTGAACCTTGAACATCAAGGAACCCTAGATTCTATTGTAGAATCCCAAGGTGTGAAGAAAGTTTGGGTGGTACTAATAACATCTCAAAGCCTTGGGCATGACTTACTTATAAGCATTATAAATAATTTTTAGGCATTGGGCAGGAGGTAGGGGAGGGCAAAGTCTTTCAACTTCTTACCTTAGTTGGATACTAGTAAGGGTTAGGTGTTAGGTGCCCAAATCAAATAAGCACACATCCATCACTAGTTTTGTCAACCAAATGCTTTTCTTGTAGTGAATTGTGATTATGAACATGCCTTTCACTAAAAATTTCAATAACTTGAAGATGGCATTTTAAAAACTAATTATTACCAGCTTTGAATTGTTTGCACTATTTGTGTTTTAAAAAATGTTTATATCAAATTCTACTAGTGGGCTGTTGGTGGCCCAAGTGTGAATTGGTTACCCAACTAATTTTTCTTCTCAAAATCATTTTTCGTAATTTAATTGAATTTTTAATGACAAAAATTACTCAAAGTTCAATATCTCTCATACCTTAGATCTAAAAATTTCCAACTTACCTTCATTAAATCCTTCTAATTAAGGGCTTTCCAACAATGTCAAGAGCATGTTCAAATTCCTTTTTTTATTTTAAAAAATTTAAATGAATTATTGTTCCATATTCAATAACTTTTCCATTGTAAATCAAAACATTATGAGATGCAAACCCTATGCATCAAGGCTTTCCAATGGTATCAAGAGTGCAACAAAAGGCACAATGGTTTGAGAGATTTCAAAATGAAAAACAAACAAACAAACTTCATAGATAGATGATAAAGCGATTGTAAGTTGTGAATTTGAAAATTATTTAGAGGTAATTGGATTATTATTTTTGAAATTTCCAAAAGGTTAGATCATGTTCATCTTCTTCTTTCCTTGTTTTAAAAATTGTATTCCACATGAATTTTTTAAAATTGTGTGGACATCATCATATGCCAACTCAAACCTTTTTCATATATGGTAAAAATGGAATTTCTAGTTCAAAGTGGTGAATTCATCAAGAAAGCTCATTATATAAACTTGAATTGAATTTCACAATCCTTTTGCATTTATGCAAGGATTTATTAAATTATCTTATTTTCAACAATTGTTAGCATTCTAAAAAATTTCAACAATTGTCACTCTAAGTTAATTTATGATTATTTGTCTTTCTTTGAAATCAAACATCATTGCATGGAACCTTTTCTTCCTACCTTTAGCCATGAATGCACCCAAGACTAAAAAGGGAAGATCAAGCTCAATTGGTTGTCAATGTGGTTGTTGCATATCTCAGAAATATTTGAAAAAAAAAGGATTAGTGAGAAATGGTCCATGACAACTATTAAGTAACTCTTGGGTGCATTACAAGATGTGCAACTATCATTGAAATCATGAATATATATATATATTTTTGAATTTGTGAGTAGGGGAGTTGGCAATCATGCACAATAGGACATAGCCAAATTTGGTTAAAGTTCAAAGGGGGAAGTAGAAATATTTAGCATTCCTACTATAATTTGGCAACTTGTTGGAACTTATTATCTAAATATGATATTTTCAAATTAGTTCCCCCCCTCATAATGTGGCAACTTGTTGAAACCTGTTATCTAAATGTAATATTTTCAAATTAGTTCCCCCCTCATAATGTGGTCACTTGGCCCTATTTTTTCCCAAAAAAATCCCATATGTATTTTTCATACATTTGTTTTTGGGCCAAGTTGCAAAAATCCACCCCAAAAAAGAAAAAAAAACCATTAAGGTTATCACATAGTTATTGCAAATGCTTGTGTGTACACTTTTAAATTATGTTGAAAAATTCAGCATTAGCCTAGAAATTAATATCCCATACCATGGGTTTATCATGAAGATAAATTCAAAACTTGTAACCGTTTTTATGCACCATGATTTCATCAATGATAATGAACTTATTCAAGTTTTACATTTTTACATTTTTACAAACTAGAAACCAGTTTAATCACCTTAGGTAGTTGATTTTTGGTGAGGACTAATCAATGTAAATGTTAGAATTTTCTACTTCATTTAGGCACATTGAAAATCATAGGAACTATAATCACTCCTTTATCCAAGGATCAAAAGGTCCTTTGGCCCTAATCCCTTTTCATGCATTTAGAAATTTATATCATTCCTTTTCCAAAGCTCTAAATGGACTATACCAAACTACATGCATTCTATCATGGTCCACCTTTTTATATTGATAAATAAATATATAAATGAATGAATAAATATATGTATCATGCACATTATACAACATTTTTTATCTTTCTTCAAAATAATAATGCAAGGAAAGCTCATAACATTTTGGTTCTTATGACATTGTTTTAAAAGCCTCTACTTACTTTTTTAATATATTGGTTTCTGAGTAAAAATTGTAATATAATTAATTTTATAATAGGATTATTTTTATTTTGAAAACCAAGATGTAAAATCAATATCAAATATGTGTTAATCCCATGTATTAGAAATAACAAATATATAATATATGCACTAAATATTATAGGTATTAATTGTTAGTAATTTAATTAGTAGATTAGTAAGTGAACTAGTATTAATAAATGAACTAAAAGTTGAATGTGAAGTAACATGCAATGAAAGATCCCTTCACATCATTGATAATTGAACCATTTTGAACAAACTTACACTTTACTTAAGTATTTTGCTCTACCACCTCCCAATTATTAAGATGAAGGATATGTTTAGTACATACGATACGTTGAAAAAAAAAATTGTAATTAAGATTGGTATTTGGTGTTAATTTCTTGAATATCACAATAATCAATTTTTGAAAAACTAATGGTAATAATGTATCAAATTTTAATAAAAAATGTATCTAAAATCCTTAAATGATGAAATATAAATAAAAATGTATGGGTTTAGGGTTGTGAATTTTAGTTTTGGAGGCCATTTCTTTCATTCCCTTCACTTCAAGATTTTGGTGTTTGTTGAGTAAGCTCAAAGCAATATTTCAATGTGTCTTCTCTTTCACAAACAAATGCACTAGTAGCAACAACAATAGATGATGCCAACATTTTTCCACTTCATCATCCTTTTCTTTGCATATCACATGATAGCAATAGCACAAATGATGAACATTTTGTATCCATGCAATGGAAACAATAGTAGATGAGTTCATCAAGTTGATGTTTGTTATGAACATGGTTTGTGTTTGTTGTGAGTAACTTGAAGGTTTTTTTTTTCCTTGTGGATTTGCAAGCTCTTATGATTACAAAAGTAAAAAATTTGTTTCTAACCATGGCTCAAGATGGAAACATGGTTAAATGTACACAAATAACGATTTTATCAAGTATCAAATGAATATGGGAACATAAAAATAACATCAAAATGGGTGGTAAACCCATCCTTGGGTGATACCATTAGGAACCACCTTAACGATTAGTTAAGGAACTAAAAGTGGCCAAATCATTTTCTTGGGCCCTTTCCTTTAAATGTTTTCACAACTATATATATATATATTCATGTTTATGCATCTCATGCCTTAATATATGGCTTGAACCTTATTTTGGAATTTAAAAAGTAAAAAATGTTAAAATTTTGTATTCCTAATAAAAACGGCCCCGTAAAAAATCAATAGCTTTAACTTTGACAATTCACGATTAAATTATATTTATTCAGTTAATTAATTAATAAAAACCTTAAAATTGAATAATTTCAAAATTGCCTTAGGAAAAGAATTCCTAGAAAGATTCTCAAATCATGTTCCAAATTTATGTTATTAACCAAAAAGTTCAAGGAATGGAAGTAGCACTACATTACTATTTTTTTTTCAAAATGAAATTATTAGGAAGGTTCAAAATAAAAACTATTCTTGATATTATTGAAAAAAAAAAATTTGTGGATCTTAATAAATGTACTCATTAAAAAAGTTATGTAAAAATCTATTTAAGTGTTTCTTATGATTTTTAAAAGTTCAATGGGTCTAGGAAAATCAAGATGTGAGATTCCTAATAACACCACCCAATGATGGGTTTGTTTGGGTGGAAGTAGAATATAAAGAAATGTTGAATTGTGTTAAGTTAATAAAACTTTACTGGAAAAAAATTAAATATAAACTTAAAAAATAAATCAAAAGTAGATTCCAACAATGATGAAAATTTTGATTTTGTTGGTACTTTAATACAAAATATTTAATTGAATATGTATATGTTTGGTTGGGATGGAAAGATGATGACATTCTTGAAATTTGAGTCAAAATTTTGTTCTATTTTCATGTATTTGTTAAAAACTATTTCATTTGTACTTTGAAAAAGTCCACATTGTAAAAAAAGACTATTAAAAATACTTATATTTTTGACAAACCTATTTTCAACCTACTTTTACAATGTGAAATTTGAAAATAAATGCACAACAGTGAAAAAAAATCTTTTTTTTTTCTATTTGTGTAAAAAATCCAATGTATAATTTTTTACAATGGGTTTTGTTGCTACTTTCAATTTACTTACATTCAACCTTGACAAGGTAAATTATGTGTCCATTTTACTCTACTTACACCCCATGGTGTGTATCCTTGTTATAGATACTACATATTGTTGTATTTGTTACACATCCATAATATTATTTGCTAACTTTACACTTTTCATTTGTAAATTTCACCTATTATTGTAAGGCAAAAGAAAAAAAAACCTCTTTAATAGTTTTCACATAAGCTTGATCAATGGCAAGTTGTTACAAATTGTGTCCAAAGAATAAAGATGGAATAATTTTCATTTTGTTGTTGTTGTAATGTCAAGTGACTTGCTATTACAACAAGTTGCCAAATGGAATTGACTTTGAAAGTTTTGGATTGCTATTAAAGAAAAAAATTCCTTTGTACTTTAAGAAGGTACTTTAAGAGGATGAAAAGACTTTGTAATACTTGACCTAAAACAAGACATCTTGGCTTTAGAATGTAAGGTATGTATGCTTGTTTATTTCCTCCATGTTTTCTTTAGAAATAAAAAAGCAAACCAACTTGTAATTTTTTTCATAAGTACCAAGAAATTGCTAGCATCATGAAATTTTTGATGTTCCTACATAATAATAGATACTTTCTTTTTCTTGTATGTATGTAGATTTGAACTTTGTTTAAATACATGAATGTTGTTTAATCCAAACCTATTAAAAATAGTCATGGGATCTGATTGGTTAGAAGCAAGAGGTCCTTATGACAATGAAATAGTTGCCATGTGTTTACACACACCCATTTTTGTTGGGATGCAACATTGGATCCTTATATTTAGGTCTATGGGCATGGAAAACCTCACACAAAATATTTTTTCTAATTTTTTTTTTCCAATTTTATACAATTTAAGTTCATCCATTCATGAACAATTTGCTTGCTATAATGACCATGTTTATGAGTTGTTTGAATGCTTGATTGAAAGGAAAAATGAAGTTTCAAATATTTGTGGGTGTTTACTTTTGTCAACAAAATGGTTTAATAGATGAGTGTCTATGGGTTGGTATTCTCCTTTTTAGAAACTAAAACCATATCCATGCACCAAGAAAACATTTGCTTTGCCCAAGTCATTTGTGCATCATGAAGGAAATAATTGATCTAGATTTGAACACTTGATTGTTGGACATGATGTTTTAGGTGTGTATCTTCAAGCATTATATTTAATAGGTATTAAAAAAAAAAATTCTATATATGGTAAATGTTGTTGGGAGATATGGGAGTAGGCAAGTCTTGTTTTGTATTGTAGTTTGTAAAAAGACAAAACTTCATTGTCAACGTGTATCAAGGAGTGGGTTGCTAAATTATTATTTTTTTCAATTTTAATACATCCTTTTAATTATGGTTCTGGCCCCCTTGGGCACCAAGGTATATAGCATAAATAGACGGTTACATCTTTTTAGCCTTGTACAATATGTTAAATTTTGTTATCAAAATTATCAACATCTAGGAACTTGGCCCCTTTGGATTGACATGTTCATTTAACATGGTCACAATATATGCAAAATCACAAAAAACTAAATGACTTGAAGTAGTTTGTCATTTGCAAGAACAACAATTAGTTAGTCAATTGGTCATTTGCAACAACAATCAATCATTTGCCAAATTCATGTTAATTAACTCACACAAAAACACATGACAAGTGTGTTTATTTACATTTTCATTTGTTATCATGATTAGTTGAGATAGCCTTAGTCAAGGAACACTCAAGGAAAAGGAAAAGGATAGCAAATTTTGTTAATTGTTTTGGCAATTTAAACTTTCATCAATACACTCTCAAGTAGCTCCAATAATTTAATCATTTAAATATTTTTGCATAATTTCAAGAGTAGAACCTTTTGGATCGATAATGTCATTTGCTTCCTTTTCATATTGTCCAAGTTTTAAATTGAAACTAATTAAAATAAAAGTGTAACAATGGTTGACCACCATAGCTTCAAGTTGGAGCTAAATGTTGAAGCTCCTTAACAACCTTGCTTTCTTTTAGCCCTTGCAAATAATTTCTTTACATGAATCCATGCATGCAAAAACCATGCATATAGGTTTGGTTTTGTGATTAACATAATAAAGCTAACTTTAGGATTTTCATTTCTTTTAGCTTTTGATTGTTAAACATGTCTAGGAGTGAAATTCTTACACAAGAATGCATGCACTTGAACAAGCATTGGAGGATAACATTAACAAGATAAATTTCAAGTAATATGCTGATGTAATTTGTTGGAGTGAAGATGACACATATTTTTAGAAATTGCAATTTCATCTAATCCAAAAAAAAATTACTCTTGTGAATAGACCAACATTCAATTAGCCAAACCATCTTTTAATCTTCTAGGAATGCAAGTTTGTCCACTTGAATTCCTTGATAAGGGGTGAAAATGAGTTAAACATATTTTTGAGTGGTTTCCAAATTACACCAATAATTAAAATTACAAGTGATATGGAAGCCATTTGAAATATAAGGTTTTCTTCCTTCATTCACGGGTGGGAGCATTTGGCTTTTTGTTGTTTAGAACACAACTTGCAAATGTAACATTGCACCATTTGTTGAAGATAATGCAACTATTGTAATTTGTCTCTTGTCTTTTATCATTAGAACATGTATGTGTTTAGCACCTTTTATTTCCCATGTGCAAAATCCCTTTCGATGTGCACAAAGTGAACTCTAGTTCAACCTATGTCACAACCAAGTGTGGAGGTATCTTTTTTTGAATCCACATTTGCATCTCCTTTGAAAATGCTTGGACTTCTTGCACTTTATCAAGCAATTGCTTTTCCTTGTCCACTCAACTAAACATACTATCTATCATTTTTTGTTGTTTGCATTCTTCAATTTCTATTGCATATGCATGGTACCTATATCAAATCTTTTAGGATGTGCATGGTAAGGTGTATGACATGTTTCAAATTTTCTAAAATGCAAGTATGATTTTCCAACCTACATTATAAAAACATTTGAAAAAAGTGCAATTGTATACACATGTACAGATATTGGGTTCTAGAAAAGGAATGCAAATTGTCACAATATAACAATGTCATTGTAGGAGTCCATTACCAAATGGCAAAACAAAAACCATGTGAACATTTCTAATATTAAAGTCACCTATAAAACTTGGAAGTAACCCTTGCATGCACATAAAACAAACACTTTGGCAATTGTAAGGAAATTGAAGACATACCTACCTACATGTTTCAAGAAGCAATGTATTCTAAATTGTTTCAAGAATTGCAACATTTCATTCATCTTGCCAAAATAATAAAAATTATTTTTTCAATTTAATGAAAATTTAAATTAAAAAAAAATGTTGAACCCATTTTTTGAAAACTATTTCAATAAAAAATACCAAACATGAGTCCTAGGTTTAGTAATCTTATCACATGCTCTTACCATTTTCAATTACAATCTTCATTATTCTTCATAACTTAAAGTATTAAAATTAAATAACTTAAATATAGATTATCAAATTTGAAACAAAAAAAAATTATAATGAAATTAAGAGCGGGTTAAATATATACATATTAAAAATAAGGTGAGGAAAAAAATTCTTTCACACAATATCCCCCAAACAATTCTTTGTTTGACATAAGTAGGGTAAAATTTTAACACCTAGTGTCCCTCTTGAGGTGCTAATAATCAACCTACTATGGAGTTTGTCAATCCATAATTCTCGATGTTTTGCAACTTTCAAGAGGAGGTGAACAAAGACATTTTGCTTGTTATAATGGTAGAATGATGAGAAAATGTTCCCTGCAATTGATCTTCTTGCAAGACATTTCTAGATGTTGTGGGTTCACAAATAGAAATTGAGAGGATATTTTAACTAAAATTTGCATAGATGCTCATTACAATTAGAATATTTGAATAGATTAATTTTTATTAACATAAATTGGTCCAATGATACTATAGTTGGTTGCAAATCCCGACATAAGTTTAGAGGAAATGAGTTAATTTGAAACTAATTTGAAAGAAGAAGTTTTGGAAGACTTTGAATATTCTTTTGAATGTGAGGAAATTTTGGATGCTTATGAGTAGCTAAATTTGGAAATAAATAAACTATATAAGTGATTTGTAAGTGCTGATATTAGTTTTGATATAATTCTGATTTTTGGGTCCAAATTTTAATTTAAATTTTAAACAAAAAGGAAAAGGAAATGCTTGAAATTTGATTATAAATTCAAAATGACTATAGAACCACCTATCTATAACCATTTACTTTTTTGCAAGAGAGAGCCGCCTTGTAAATAACCAATATATACACAACGATTTGCTATAAAAAAATTTTAAAATAAAAATAAATAAAATTAAAAATATATATAATTAAAGAAAAATATAAAAATACATATATAAAATTGGAACTCGTGAATATATGAATAAATAAATAACCACCCATTACTAGTTTGAATGTAATGATTAAAGTAATGGATAATCTTTTTGGTTACATTAGAAACATGTTAGTTTATATGACTCATTTTTATAAAACATTTCATAAAAATCTTTGATTATGTTATGGATCAATTTGGGATGCTTCATCTTCTACATGTTGATATTTGAACATTTCAAATTAAAAATTGGAAAACTTAATGAGGAATACATCTAATGACTATATATTCAAAGGCAATTTGGATAGTTTAGAAACCGTTTAATATATATCCATTGAATGAAAGTTGGGTTTTATTGCTCTAGGGTTGGTTATTATTTGCTTAAATAGGAATAAGTTCCATACATGCACATTGGGGCTTGTTTTATCACTAGATTTAGAACTTGTCTTTCCAAAAAGTAATTGGCTAACTAAAGGTCCAAGAGGGTTTTTCTAGTGTTCACGTTTCATACATCAACAATCTACCAACAATTTTGGGGATACATTGCTCAAGATGTATGACCCATGGGCTTTAGGTGTGCTAACCAAGTGTGAGGTATAGCAAATAATGGGAAGAACAAACAAAAAAATATAAATACTAGTGGGACACCACTTCAAAAATCAATAGTGTAGCTTGTGCTAAAGTTGGCCCAAATAAATAATTGGTAACCCGACTAATTTTCACTTCCAAAACATTTATTGTAATTTAGTTGAATTTTTTATGACAAAAAAACTACTCAAAATTCAATATCTCTTGGACCCTTAGGTGTGAAAATCGTCAAATCACCTTCCTTAAATCCTACTCACGAAGGGCTTTCCAAATAATATCAAGAGTGCACTCAAAGTTACCCTGTAAATTTTAGTTCTTATTTAAATAAATTTTCAACGAAAAAAATTGTTCAATATTCAATAACTTCTCCACTATAGGTTGAAAGCTTATGAAACCAACTCAATGCACACCTACCCATCAAAGGCTTTCCAACGTTATGAAGAGTGTGACAAAAGGCATCAACGTGTGTTTGGATCTTAATGCGACAAACAAAACAAAACAAAACAAACAAACAAACAAACAAACAAAACAAACAAACAACCTTTGAAGTTACTTCATAGGTAGATGATTGATAACATGAGGGGGGTGAAAAAGGACTTAGAAGGGCATAGGGAAACATGTTATATAGCTAGTTCTTGTGTAACACAAACTAGGTCAAGTTTGAGAGACATTTCTTGAAGGGGGTGGCACACATGATATGATATGATTGAGAACACTTTCTCAAAATGAAGGAGTGATAGGCATCAACTCCATTGATTGCAATAAAATGGCTTTGTATCTCAAATTTTGCATGAAGTTAATAATGTCTCTCTCACATGGTTGTCAAAATGTGCTTCATTTGTTATCAAAATGAGTAAGATAAAGTGGGTGTTAAAAAGGCCGTGAAAAAATTGTTGGCTAGCTAGAATGATTGGATTGGCCTATGTGTGACATTTTTATATATGCTTTCGATGTATTCTTATTTCTATATTGTTTTAATGCTTAATCGGTTGGTTGATTGGCCTATGTGCCACATTTATAAGCTTTTCAATGTATTTTAATTTCTATTTTTTTTTAATGTTTTATCCGTCGGTTGATTGGCCTATGTATGTATGACATTTATATACTCTCAATCTATTTTTATTTCTATTTAAATTTTTATCAATTGATTGGCCTTACGTGTGAGCATTTATATGCTCTCAATGTATTTAATTTCTATTTAATTTCGAGAATTTCACGAGAATTTCGATATTGATTTTTAAAAATTATTATTACAAGAAAATTGGTCATTTTCTTTCCGAAGAAATAATAATAATAATTTAAAATTAGCCACAAAATACCAAACTTGAAAACAAACATGTACATTCATTGACTTTGGGGGGGCAAGGGTGGGGGGGGGGGGGGTAAATCCCTGTAATTTAATTGGTTACGACACCTGTGCCCACCAGAAGAACCTCGATCCGTGTCCGGTAGTAGTAGTAATAGTAGTACTATGGCATGGCGAATGAAATTTTTAATTTTTTTCATCGCCTCCTCTGAAAGATGTACGTAGCAACCGCACGATGCTACCCGCTATTGAATTCAAGATACGATAATTTCGGTCGGATCCAGACACTCAGTGAGGAGTGGAAGTATTATTCGAGGCGGTCGACGATCAACCGGGGATCAATAACTTAGGCGCCCGGGGCTTGTTTGGTTGGGGGGAGGGGGGGGAGAAGCTCTGGTGAAGAAGAAGAAGAGGGAGGGACAATCGAACACATAAAATAATAATAAAACTCAAACGGTGTAACCTAGTTGTAAAGCTTTTCGGGTCATTTTTTATAAAATAAAATAAAATTCCGTCAATCTTTTTTGATCTGACTCCCCCCCCCTTCGCCCCCCCTCCGACCCACCCACAAACAAACAAACAGCAGGCATCGGCATGGGTAACCAGCGGCGGCGACAAACCAACCGTAAAATTTGATATTCTTGTCTGTTAAATATTTAACCAACCTGACTCCCCCCGCCTGCCCCCATGTTGGGTTTGCGCGAATGAGGCCGGCACACTAACTTACGCAGTTGTTGTTGTTTTTCTTTTTGGGGGTGGGGGGGGGGGGGGGGACACCGAAATTTTTAATCGACACCTGAGACGTGTGCAACCCCGGCTGCCAAGGCTTTGACAAATTTTAAGCGCCCACCAATCATCATCAAGGGGGGGGGGGGGGGGGGTAGTTCCATACAATGCGGCCAGTGCACATGAAGACGGCCCACAAACATCAAACAATGACAACAATAACAACAAAAGAATTAAACAAAAGAATCGGGACGGGATAGATAGCACTCACTGTGAGGGGGGGGGGGGGGGGGGCCGGAAGAAAAAAAAGATTAAAATTATTTTAAATCAATTAAGTTTGACTCAATAAAGCCACATTGCTGCAATGAATTAGGATAGTGTCCAAGAAGAATTTTAAAAAATAAGTAAATTATATATATAATTATTTTTTAAAAATAATTTTAATTATTTTAAAGAATTATTTTAAATCATATTTTGAAACTATTTAAAATATATATTTTAGTAAAAATAATAATTCGAGAGTGAGGCCAGAGTTAGAAGTAAAAAGTACTTGGGAAATCATTCCTGAGCTCAGTTTGTTGCAGACTATTTGGGCCAAGTTGTGTATCTAGCGTAACAACCATGCAAATTGCAGGTTGAGTCAGTTCACAACAAAATTTGTAGAACAAAGAGAGAGAGAGAGAGAGACATATATATATATATAACTTAGGGAAAATTTTAAATTCACACCTTTTTTGGTTAAATTCACACCCTGGTCGTGCTTGTCTTGTTCTTAGATCCCTGCAAGTCTGCCCTGTTTCTTGACCACGACGCAAAGAGAGTGTGTGAATTTAACCAAAAAAGGTGTGAATTTAAAATTTTCCTAACTTAGTCATTTTATCCCATACTCATCATCATGGGTCCCAGTATTTTGGGGGGGGGGGGGGGATTTTGCCAAATTTTGGACACAAATTTTTTAATTCTGATAGGTGGTACAGTGTACAGAAATTGCAGTATGATATGATATGATATATATATAAATATAATGGCCTGCAAATGTGTAGCACAAGAATGTTGTCATATAATAAAAATAGGCTTGGTGATTGGGAGAGCACATGTATGTGAGCCCCATCCGGAAAAAAAAAAAAAAAAAGAATAAGCAAAGCAGCTGCACTTCAAACATGCTTACTTCCTTTACTTTGCTTTGCTTTTATTCTTGCTTAGCATGAACGAGAGAGAAGTACCAAGAATGGCTATGGCAAAACTCAACTCAAAAGGCTACGGCAAAACTCAACTCAAAAAGGCTACAGCAAAACTCACCTCAAAAGGCTACAGCAAAACTCAACTCAAAAGGCTATTGAAAACTCAACTCAACTCAAAAGGCTACGGAAAAAACTCAACTCAAAAGGCTATGGCAAAACTCAACTCAAAAGGCTATGGCTCAAAAGGCTATGGCAAAACTCAACTCAAAAGGCTACGGCTCAAAAGGCTATGGCAAAACTCAACTCAACTCACTTCAACTCTTGCTTCATGAATTATTTTTGGGGATGTAGCCTAGTAGCACGAGGGAAAGTAAAGTTAAAGCAAACACAAAATTTGTAAAGTGGGTTGTTGGCAAAATTGGCAGGGACAAAGTATTGTATGGTATGGTAATGGTAAATGGTAAATGGTATGGTATGTCCCACTATGTATAGTTTATATGGGCCTGCCATTATTCATTAACCCTATTTCCTCGGGAACACACTCATGAGGGGGCCATGTTTTTGGGTGCCAGGTACACTCCTGAGTCCTAACTAACTACTAACTAGGTGTTCAAGCAGGCAAAGGCAGGCATGGCAGGCAATTCCATTTCTGCTCATGAATGTTGTTGGCCTTGACTACCAAGGCAAAGGATATTGGGTGTTTTAGATTCATTATAAGAGTATTATAGTAGCTTAACTCACTCACTCAATCACTCACTCACTCACTCACTCACACTCTCTCTCTCTCTCTCTCTCTCTCTCTCTCATCATCATCATCATCATCAGTCTTCTTCTTCTTGCATGATGAAGAACCTGACCATGTGTTTTTGTTTGTCATTTTTCAAACACTCGGACATTAACATGACTTGAGTCAGGAAGAGGAAGAAGCCAACAAAGAAGAAGAAGAAGATGAAGATGAAGAAGAAGAAGAAGACCACCCTCCTCCTCTAGGGGGTACACTCACTGTAAGCTCCAGTGTTTGTGCAGAATAGTTATGGTTTTTAATAATACCTACCTTTGTTGGCCTCAGTGGAGGTGAGGCTAGGCTAAGCTAAGCTAGAATAGACTATGCTAGCCTAAGCTATATAGGTACCTAGTTCTCTCAAACAAATTCATCAAGCCAAAAGGTCTTTTGATAGGTGTATGGAAAATAATAATATTAATAAATTTATTAATTAATGATTACTTAATAATAAATAAATAAATAATCTGGCAAGCCCAGACTGGCCCAGGTTGTTTTGTGAGGTCCACACAATTTTTGGACCCATTTACACTGATGTGTGTGAAAAATGATGAGGATGGGCGATTTGGGTATCTCAAGAACTCTCTAAAGATGTAAAAGATACAATCCCATTTAAAAGATACATGAATCCCTACCCTAGAGAAGCTCGCACCATGGAGGTGTTTTGTAGGCTTTAGAATCTGATTCAATTGCAACATTAGAAAGATGATTCAATTGCAACATTAGAAGGTTTGATTTGGAAATTTTTTAGACCTAAGGTGTGAGAAATATTGAATTTCGAGTAGTTTTTTGTCATTGAAAATTTAATAAAATTACAAAAAAATGGTTTAGTTTGGAAGGAAAATTTAGTTAGGTAACCTATTCACACTTGGGCCAATGGCACAATCACACTAATGTTTTTAAAGATATCATTCAATAATCAAACATTCTTACAATTGTGTGAAATTATTGAAATATTTCTCCTTATCCAAATTGAGTTGCTTAAATGACATACAACTTTAATCATTAAACATTGAATTGTCAATCTTGCTAATGTTTTATAAATTATTGTTGACAATAAATGGTAAGTTGTTTTTGCCTTAAAACTGCAATAGGTCCTTTTATGAACCAATGGCATTTGGTTGCCACTAAACATAGACCTTGATTTAACACTCCTACCCACAATTTAAATCATAAATGTTTTTTCATTACACTTAAATGCAATCTTGAAAATTGTGTTTTAAAACATTTAATTTTACAACTATCTTTATGAAATGACTAGTAAACTTTGGCTTAACATTCATGGTGGTCAGCTATTTCTAATATTTGAGAACTTGTGAATCACACCAAAAAAGTATGAGGCAAGAATCATGGCTTAAATCAATTAGAAGTTGATCATGAGCCCCTTTCACAAATTTTGTATAGGGCACTAGTTACCAAAAAAAAACATTTCCCTTAGATTGAAATGGCGTACCTTGTTTTAGGTTAAACACCTTCATGTCAATGGAAATAGGTCACATTAAGGTAAAAAATCATATGAGGTGTGAGGTGGCTTGCTTGAAGCTCAAATATTTCAAATTGCAAGTTCATGTTCAAAATTTACCTTCAATAGTATTCACTAGAACAATTCTTGTCTTATGTAGCCACTTCATAAACAACTAGTAGTTCACAACAATTTAAACAACTATGAAACATGTTTTCAACTATCATTTGCTCTATCTAGTTGTGACTTTTAATAACTATCACCTGAGTGTTTAATCAAATGGCGATTGAATAGAATTTTAAATTTTAAAATTAAAACATGTGACACATAGCTAGTGTAGGTTTGTAATTAAAGACGTTAGATTTAAAATTTTGAAACAAATATAAATATACATAATTGATGTAACTTTTTTACATTCCTCCAAAATCCTATTAATGATTTGACAAGCCTAAGGGGTTGCATCTTTTGGACTTTCTTTAGTATTGCAACCATTTTTCACCAAGTGTTTAATAGATGGCTTTGTTGACAGTTGTGTTTTTCAAAATTCATATAAACTTCATATAATCTTCACAAGCAATAGAATTCATGAACATATATATGGACAATAACTATACATGCAAAGGGCAAGATTTATGCCTTAAAGAGGTGTAAAACACAATTGTTGCCAAATCTTTTGCATATTTTGACAATTATTTTCACTAGGTGATTTGGGTGAACATCCAACCTTGTTGAAAACAACATTAGAAATTTTTTAAAAATCTACAAAACTTGAATCCAAGGTGTTTGATGTCTTGCATCTTTCACCTTTGTTCATTGTGTATGATGTAATTCCATGGATAAACCATGCAACAACTCACTTTACTTATATTATTTTTGTTTTACTTTCAATTTGGAAATGGGAAACCTAAAATGCACATTTAATGTTTTCAAATATGATACTCATTGAAATAACCTCTATGATGCAATGATTATTATTTTAATCAAATTGTTTCATCATGTCCAAAATGTTTAAGAATAGACCTAGATGTATTTACATAATCAAAGTTTTTCCTTTGGGGAAAAGTTCACAATATATTGATCCCCATCATTCATAACCAATCATGATTAATTTTCATGTTTAAATTTGAAAGTGTACTTATACAATAATGATTTTAGTATATTATGGGACCATTTGAATAAGTTGGAAATTAATGTAATCATTTTAGAGTACCCAACAACACTTTAAATTAATGCTTTTGTTGTTTAAATTCTTGTTTCAAATGATTTGAAATGCTTTGAAATGACATACATACGAAAATAATTGAAATATATCTTTACACAATAATTTTTTGTAATTTTTTTCTATCATAACACTTAAAGCAATCTACATGTAGCTTTATTAATCAAGGATTTTGTTAACATCTAGATAATATCAATTAATATTGTTAACATGGCTATATCTTTAAAATCAGAATTTTGGTAACTAATCAATTTCATAGAAATAGTATGAAGAGAAGGTGAAACTAATTAAGAATCATCATGAATCCATTATGTAATGACAATGAAAAATAAAATCATGAGTATCAATGAGCAAGGAGGTTAAAAGAAAACACTTACAACTATATAACAAACATGGAATCTTTATGCATTTATGTGACAATTTAATTGTCACAAACAATTGTGGATAGGATTAGTTTTTTTCACTTTTGATGATTTGCCAACTTGGCCCCATCCCAACTAAATCATAAGACCAAATGTGTTAGTGGTAGGAAAGGAGGATAGGTTTCAAAGATACATCCAACTTGTTATCAATGTTATGCACATCAATAAGCTATCTCAAGGAATTGAGAAAATTACAAGCAGTTTAGCCAATAAATATATTGTTTAATTACATACAAGTAGTGTTTGTTGATTAATATGGATTTGCAACTTTTTGAATTTATGTTAATATTTCTTTTTAGGACCTATTAATTATTGACACAAAATCAACAAAAAGTTAGAGTGGTAATTACCTCTTTGGAATATAAAGAAAATAAAACATTTATTGCAAATCCCATCAAATACATAAAGAACATTAAATTACTATAAGCATTGCTACCATTTCTATTGCCTTTTATACAACCTGCAAATTATTAACAACCTTCATGTTTTCCTATAACATCATTTACAACGTCCTTGACGGTTTTTTACATTTTTTTGGCACATTTCTAAAGAGAAATAAAAAGATATTGATGGGTGTAGTCATAATACAACAAGCCAAAAAAGGTGTTGGATCACAAAGAAAAATGGTCAAAATTGGGTAAATATTTATGTTTTGCCATTTAAAGCCATGGTAATGATGATAAGTTATTGTTTTTTTATTCATATCAATGTCAAAAAATTAAAACCAAAAATCCATTTGATGAAATTTTAAGTTTAAGTTTTGATTTACGACCTCTAAAAGTGCACAACAATGCATTAAATAGGAATCAATTTTGCAAAGGACCATCAAAAGAATTCATATAATAAAAACACATTTGATGGGAAAACCATTAACATTATACAGACCTATTAATCACATTGAAAAAACACTCAAATCCTAAAATATGTGGAATTCTGAAATTTTAAAATTTCAAAAAACTTTTTGAAATTGATTTAAAATTTTAGAATTTCAAAAGTCCTCTACCACACATAAATGGGGTAAATTTTACATGATGTATTAAGAAAAAATGTAATTTATTATACAAGAAAACATAAAAATGTACAAAAATAAAAATTGGTTATGATTTGAAATTATTATCATTTTTAAAGATGAAACATTAAATTTATAAGGAATCAAGACACTTTAAAAAATTCATATTTATTCAAAAATGATGAAGAAAAAAAAAGTCATATACTTGGACAACTATAAGCATTTATTATAACAAGTTGTGAAAAATATTGTTCCAAAATTAATTCAGATGAAAAAAAAATTGAAAAAAAATGACATATAGTCTTTTTTTGCAGTAATCATGTTGACTCATTGTATCCCATTTGCACCTTGACATAACTAACTAAATTAAATAAAACATAAAAAATAAGTATGGAAGTACAAGGAAGTAATCTGCAAAAGACCAAACACATTTTTTAACTTCCCAATTAGTTCCAAGTACAAAGAAGTTTTTCCCTCTTCCTTTAAACTTCTTCTAACTCCTCCATAAATACATACACAAGAAAGATGGGGAAAGGAGAATCCCACAAGGATTTTCACCCACTGCACCAATTATATCTTCTATTTTTTTACCTCCATCTTAATTTTCTCCTAAGCTAACTCAAGTGAGGTGACAAGGTAATGTCATTTCCCCCTTCTAAGAATAAATAAATATAGTAATTTCACTACATAAATAACTAAGAAGTAGTAAATACTTTCATCTACCACTAGTAATTTGGGATTATTGGGATACCGTTTAGATTTACTAGTTTTAGATTAACTTGCCCATTAACAATTTCTAATATTTAGTTACTCCATTTAACCATGTTGGATCAAACATGATGCATGTGAAAAGAATGAAATTACACTTTTGCTATTATTGAATTTTTCTTCCATGGTTATTAATAATAAATTTCAATGGTAAGAAGTTTCTTGAAAGAAGGTGGTCGAATCAACACAAAAATTTGTTGCAAACGATTCCACCATATGTTTAAAACACATGTTATAAAAATGAAAATATGATAATCATATTCATATACATAGTTGTAATCATGAAAAGAATTACAAGTGTGAAAATGGAAATGTAATCAAGTTTGTTGTCTTATTTAACAAACTATTCATCAAGGTGAACCAAGTACTAAAGCATTGAAAAAATTCATCATCCACTTTTATGATTTCTTGATGCCATTTGCAAAACAAGTGGCCATGAACTTCATAATGTGTGCATTTGGTTTTAGCTCTTTCATGTGTTTTTATAAACAAAGGTAATCGATAATCATGTAGATGTACATGTTGTGTGGTTGGTCATTTAATGCTCCAATGACCAATTAATGTAAGGGATGTTTATTAATTTGAATTACATTGTTGTGGTTACTTGTGTTTCTTTTCAAGCCAACACTTCTTGAATGGGTATAAGAATTTTTTCAAGTGGAATGTGGATGGGGTTTCATCCATTGAAAGGATCATGAGCAAGCTTCTCATATATATTCTTATGATTGTCTTAATGGTTGTATTACAAACTTCACCTTCTAGAGTTGGAATGTTCATTCATTTATTGTTCTAATTTACTAAAATCACATTTGTGAAAGTTCTCTTTTTATAGTTCATGTTTTGTAATAATATCCTATCTTCTCATAACATCCTTAATAGTTGCAAGTTTTTGTCTACTTACGATTATAATGTTCATTCAATTATCATCATTTTTTTGGTAAACATGACTTCACACAATAATTCAATTCTAAGTTAATAAACACAAGTGGAAAATGTGTCCTAGATTATGTCATGTCTCAAGATGTTTTATAGACATGCCTTTTAACAATGTTATCAATTAGCAAGAAAACCATTAGAGGTGATCTAAAATGCATTGCCAAATGTCTTGGACTTTAACAATGAAATTAATTTATTTTGGTGTTTAGTTTGATGTTTGGACTTACATTTTCATCATCTTCATCATCATTCCCATTATCCTCATTGTTGTTCATATAATCTTCAAATTTCAAGGTTTTTCATCATCCCTCTTGTTGTTAAGGCTATTGCCATTAATGTCATCCATTCCTTTCTTTGTTCTCCCATTTTTGTTCCAATTGTTGTTATAATTTATTTTCTCTAGGCTAGTTCACTTGTCATCCTCATTATCCTTATCACCTTTGTTAGTGTTTTGAACATCTATGATCACCATTCCCAATGTCCTTGGTGCCACATTACACCTTCCTTTGTGTTTGTTGTTATATTTTGTTTTCTTAGGTTTCATGCACCCACAAAAGCTTGACACAAGGTATTGAGGTAAACTTTTTGATATAATGTAATGCAATTTTTTTTAAAGCCTTAATCATGCTCCTTACTTCTTAAATTGCAATAAGAGGGTCATGTGGGAGCTCTAGCATGGGACTAGGACAAGCTTTCAAGTTGATCTCTCAAGCATGTCAATTGTTCAAACAAAAGAAAAAGGGTGGTTAGTGCATAATTTGAAGTCAAAATGGTGCATGAACAAACAATGGGCTCACATGAAGTCATAAGATTCACCAAGGCCCAAACTAAGAAGGTTCACCATTTTGCCTAAAGTACAATTTGTAACTCCAACCCATGGGTTTAGATCAAAATGGTAATTTTCCTAGGACTTCCAAATGGAAGTGTCAAGATTTGACCATGATGTGTTTCAAATGTTTGGAAGGTCATAAATCCATCAAATGATATCCAAATTTAGGGATATATTGTTTGGTAGTTTGACTTCTTAACTTGTCAAATGGCCAAACATCTTATGCTATGGATATTTGTTTGAAATATTAATGCTTTAATTAGTAGATGAAAATTAAATTTCATTTTCTATAACTAATGAAAGTGGAAATGATTTCATGAACAATGAACATGAGCATAAATTTAAACCAATGTCTAGTTACTAATTTATCTTTTAAATAATTTATTTAAATAATTTAAAAGTATATATTAATATTTCTAGCACCTAACATTTTTTGACACCTATTGGTGTTTCAAAAGATTTTTTTTTTGGAGCCTTTTTAACATTCCTCAATGTCTTTCATACTGTGCTTCCTAATGACCCTTAGTTCCAAAACAATATAAAATGTTTTTGACTCTAGTGTCCTTAATGCCCTTTATGTATTTATTGTTGTTCTCCAAACATTGTATCCAATGTCCTTAATGTTCAACTTTTTGGTGCCCCTATTTGTTCATTACAAAAAAAATCATGTCCAACCTAGCACCCTTGGTGTTTCCAACATTCCTTTTTAAAGCCTTAGCATTATTATTTGATATCATTTTGTCATTCCTTGTCAACATTTGTTTTTGAAAATTTGTTCTTCCACTTCTCTTGTCATCCTTAGTGTTGTCCAAGTGTGTTTTTGTTCTTAATCAAATCTTCATTAACGTTAAAAGAGACCAAAGTTCAAGGGGGAAATATATTCTATGGATTTGAAAAGAAAAAATAACTAGAAAAAGGAAAAAGTGTTTACCCATTTGAAAATGAAGGTGGTCAAACGGGCCAAAACAAATGTCCCACCCCAAGTCATCATGTGTGAAGGTGATATTAAAAAATTGTTGATTGTCATTTCCCACCAAACATCAAATTTTAATATTTAGAATGATTTTTAAAAGTATAATTAACTTCATAAACGTAAAATTGATAAATTTAACGTAGATTTCTCAACTTTCATAAAGATTTATGATGGATATTTCATTTTTAATGTTGATTTTAATATGTTTTTAATTTTGATTAAATTCATTATTGAATTTAAAATAAATAATATTAATCATTTAAAATAGATAATTTATTTTAAAAATTCTAGTTATAAAGGATTTATTTATTTTTATTTTTTAAATAATTCAATCCAAACCAAAAGCTACCATCATATTAAATTTAATGTTACCACTTTTTGGAATTATGAACATGATGAAAATTATTCAATATCAAATCTGTTGGAAATACATGGATATAAAATGTGATTTAATGGTTTTAAATGCATCAAGACATGTTCCTTTCATATGAAACAAAATGTTGAAATTTAGGACATGTAAAACAATTCGCAATCATGACGTGTACAAGTCAAAAAAAGTACTTATAATTTCATATTCATCTTTCAAAAACATAAATAATATTTTATTTAATAGCCCATTAAGCTTTAAAATGAAGTTGTTGAATGAAAATGTGAAACATAAATGCATTTAAATGTGAATTGTGTTATTAATTAACATGTGAAAAGGAGTTTTAAATTTTTTCAAACACTTGGTGTGATACATGGTGATAATAAGTCGAAAGACATGCAATTTCTAGTTAACATGCAATTGATTTAACCAAAATATCATGTACAATAAATTATGCAATAAACAAGATGGATTGTTTTCTTCTAGTAAGTCATATTTTCATAAGGGACAAGGATCACCAAATGAGTTTTCAAAAGCATACAAACCATTTGATCTCATTGAGTTGTTAAATTACTTAAACATATTTGTTAAATTAATTATGACATCTAAAACATGTTTATATAAGTATGCATGGGTTGATATCAAATGGCATGTGTTATATAATAATGATGTGATGTGCATCAAATTAAAGAAAATTATCAAAACACATATCAAAATAAATTTTATCCAAAAAAAAAAACTTTAAGAAAACATTGAAAAAAATAGTACATTTTTTTTTTTTGGTCCACTAATTTTTTCAATCATTTTTTTTTCACATAATGCACACGTAATGAAATGAACATCATTTGTTATGTGACACTTTAAATGAATGCAAACCACAATGAAGGAGAAAATAAATATGTGCATGCCCAAATATATAAAACTCGTGACAAAAAATGTTCCATAAAAAATCACAACTACATGATGAAAACACAATTCTAACATATTCAATTCTATGGTCAACCTTCATTCTTCTTTTGTGTTCAAAAAACATTATCATTGGATCATTCCCAAACTCATAACATGATTTGACATTTATTCCTTCTTTGCATACAATTTTCACATAATATTTACATAATTGCAAAAAGTCACACAAGTTTATAAAAGTTATGATCTATTAAAAAGAAGAGGTAAAGAGGAGATTGAATTTCAAAATGACTCCATCATCGTTGTTTTCACATATTAAATGCAAAAAAAAATTCCCATTTTCACCTATTACATTGACATATGTTCCTTTGTTAATAATCTCTTGCACATTGTTAACATACCACATGAAGTTTGATTCAACAACACATGTTCATATGTCAATGACACGAAAAGTTGAAACAATTTTTGATATACATGAATTCCAACAAAAAGTTAATAATAATATGATGCAACACATAACATGCAATAAATCCACCTTACTTGCACCAAGACTAAAAACATCAAAAATAATAAATTTAAAGACAAATATTTTCGTGGAAAAATAAAATGATAGACATTGATTCATTCCTATATGAAATTGAGATGTGAACGACATTGCAATTCAATTGAAGTCCACTTCAACTAAATTTAATTTCAATTCATTTCAATTGAACAATTGGATTAGAATTCAATTGAAGACAAATGGGATGCAAATTCATAAAGAAAATATTCAAAATCTTCTTGTGAATATGGTGTTGGAAAAGAAAAACTTTTAAAAAACACAAATCCAAAAATACACCACTCCATGCCTCTTCAATGGGGAATGGGCCAAACAAATTCTAGTTTGGAATTGTCCAATCCACAATGACAATGACTTATGGAACTTAAAGTTTTTCTAACATAAATCAACTCTAATGAATTAACATTAGTAGAATAATCCAATGGGGCACGATAATACATAGATTATGACATACTATTTAGGTATGTGTACCCTTCAAAAATCTTATACAATCAATATGTAAGGATATATGTGAACTAAAAGAAAACAAAGTAGTAGAAAGTAAGGATAGGTTTGAGAACATATCTATTTTCTAGATTTGGGTTATGTAGATTAGATAATATAAGTAAATAGGAAATGGTTAAATCCAAGAAAATGTTATTTTATGTGGGCTTGGAAACATATATGAACCAACCCCATTAGTTGGTTAGGTACATATTAGTCTTGTGAAGATATCTGGTTTTCACTATTAAAACCTAGGGTTCATGGTCAACATTTTGTGACCCAAACCCAAACTCACACCTTTTTATTAGAATCAACACACTAATTGAATCGTGAAATTAATTTTTTGCTAGATCTAGACCTAAAATTGAAACCATGAAAAAACATTCTTAAAAGAAAGGCAAGTTCTTTAAATATGCAAGTTGATTTTTTTGAAAAAGTTGACAAGTACGTTCAACTTTAAAGTTAAATAATAGTTTTTATTAAGTATTGTTGAACTCCATACCTACATAGACCCTAGTTTAATTGTGTTATAAACTTTATACCTATACAATATTTAACAAAAGGGAGTGTATAATGTGTACATGGAACCAAACCCAACTTTTGAATGGAGCCTAAAGCTTCTTGAATTTGAAAAAAATGTGCCAAAATCAGAACTACAATGTTTAAAAATGGGAAGAACTAGGTTCAAACCCACCTCCAACCTTTTTGAAAGAATCAAAACCAGGTTTAATCGTTCTCTTAAAAAGAAAAAATTGCACAACATTAGTAAATATTGTGTTGCTTGATTCTTGACCTTGAAAAGAACCTCTGGCTTCAACTATTTTTTTTAATAAAATTTTCTTGGTTCAGTAGAACCTCTAATACAATTTTGAGAATGGTTTGGAGCCCAATCTAATTTAAGATCAGGTTTAATACCATGTAATTAAACCTAATTAAAATTACAACATGCTTCAATTGGTACCCACATTGATGAAAGTGGGGCATTTTTGTAAGGAAAAATTGGGGAAGAACATAATCAAGAGCAAGAAATCTTAACATTTAATGCAACAAGGTAAACAAACCATGAAGGGGTCCACTTTGAATTGGTAGCCCCCTAACAATAGTTCACTAAAATAATGGCAATTCCTTGAGTTAGAATTACAAAGGAAGTCCTAGTGACACACACAATATGCACCCAACACTAACATTATTTTTCTCATAAAGTTTGCCCAAAAGTCAATTGTCAAAACTTAAAATTGGGGCTTTCTTGGTATACTTTTAAAAACCTTATATTGTTAGAGAATTTGGATTTGTCTTAAAAGGAATTGCAATTTGATCCAAGTTTAGGTTTAATTTCAACAAGATGCGATTTCATGATTTGGATTCAAATATGGTTTTAACAAAATCATGAACCTCTCATCCAAATATTTCAAAACCTAACTTAAAACTTTGACTTGAACTTGCCCAATATCTTGAACCTACCGTCACTGATAAATACCAATGCTAGGTAGTTTTAGCATTTTCAACAAGTCTATAACTGAACATGGGCAAGGTTCTAATTCTAAATAAATTTTTTTTAGTATAAAAATTGGATCTAGTTTGGGTTTAAGATTTTAAATGCCAAGTGGTTCTAGATCTGGTTTTCATTATTTTCTAAGTTCATTCCTAACCATTACGTTTAAATAAGTTCCAATTAATCCTTGGTTAGGTTCTAAATATTTCAAAGCTCCATGGAAAAATATTAGTTCTCAAATACCCACCTTGAGAATTGTTGGGTACATAATTTACCAATTAAAAAAAAAATCATTAACTAGATTGAAATTTACCAATATCCAAGTTGATAATTGGGTGTTTTCTCATTAATTGGCCAACATTGGTATATACTTTGTACTAATCAACTTCTTTAAAGCTTCCCCTAGCTGGGGAATTTCTTCACAATTGAAATCTTCCAAATCATGGACAAGGGGAACATTTATGATTCATTTATCATGATAAACAACTAGTGTTGAACGGGTGTTTGATTTTCATAATAATCATCAGTTTTTAGTTTTGCAAATATTTTAGAATCAAAGAACTACCAATTCTAATTTTTTGAAAAACAATCACAATCATAAAACCATTAGTTCCAGAAACTTCAAAAGAACCAATAGCTAATTGGTGGTTAATTGGATTTTCAATGTTTGAGATCCGTAGCCATATATCAAAGAGCCATCGGTTCTTTTGATTATTTTTTTAAATCATGGTTACAAATTGTAAGAACTTACCCTGAGAATTGACTGGGGATCTATTTTTATTTTTGATACCCACCCAGCTTTGGTGGAATCAATAGTGCAAGTATTTGATGTGAACTTACCAAACCATTATTAACTAAAAGAGTTGTTGCATGATACATATAACTCAACCTCATAATAAATTTAATAACCCATGGCAAGTTCAACATTTCATTGTTGAATACTTATTTTATTTT
This sequence comes from Sphagnum tenellum, assembly GCA_963921925.1. Taxonomy (NCBI): domain Eukaryota; kingdom Viridiplantae; phylum Streptophyta; class Sphagnopsida; order Sphagnales; family Sphagnaceae; genus Sphagnum; species Sphagnum tenellum. The sequence continues at coordinate 17,815,008 of OY998142.1, read as the reverse complement.
TTAAGACTTTGGATCCCAAAAATGAACATCCCAAAAGATTCCAAAAGATTTTACTACTTTCCTTCACAAAATTTTGAATTTCTTTTGAAATTTTTTTTGGGGGGAAAATTTAAAACATTTACTAAAAATAATATGAACATTTAGCATGAAAACTATCAAGGTACTACAATTTTTGTTGTTCCCATTCTGTATACCTAGAGTATAAAGTGTTATTTTAAGTCAATATTTTCAGTGCCAAGATGTGGTCGGTAGTTGTGGTGAAATTGTAGTGTTGGTATCCATTTAGTCAAGAATCTGAAAATCATGAAACCATCAACATCATGATTAACACAAAAGGTGAACCCTTCACACAACACATGCAAAATAGTTGCTAGAGATGATTTCTAGCTTTCCAATTGTTTTATGTTTTTTTTTTTTAGGTTAAAATATGACTAGTTTGTTTTGTCAATTTTGGACATATTGTTTACCTTGACCTTACACCAAATTCCAATCCCTCTACATGTTCACACTTGGGTCTGTTGTAAAATTCAAGATCTTGAAATGAACAATTTGAAGTTTATTGTCTTTGGTCTTTACATGTAAATTGTAAATTATTTTTTTTCATTTTTCGTGATTTAATTTGGAGCTATAAACATAACTGATATCAAGTGTTTATTGTACAATATTAGTATTTAATATTGTCTATATACATGTGTACATACAAGGATTATAGGATTATTATAACATTTATAGTAATTATATGATAATTATATGGTGATTATGTGCAAATTATCTTGTATTTGGAGTATTTTAACTTCAAAACCTACTTAACATTTTTCACAAGTACAACTATGAAAGTTCTTTTGCAATAACATTACTAAGGGCAATAAGCACACACAATGATTAGCAAGAGAACATCCAAATCTAACATTGTATTCATTCAGACCTTGCTTAATTTTATTACCTAAATGTCAATAATGAAATTTTTATGAAACTACTAGAGTTATCATTAAAATCATTTGTCTTCAAACCTACCATTGGGCTGATCTTTTCCCTCTCATGCTGAGTTTTGAACTACCCTTCTAGTCACTCATATAGGTGACCTAAATTCAAAACTCAACTTAAATTTTTTTCCCTAAACACATAAGATTCCAAAGACTAAATTTGGCAAATAGACCAACAAAATTTCAAAAACAAGGTGCATGCACGCACATTTTTGCATCCAAATTGTAACATGTTGTAATGTCACTACAATATCACAAAACATGCATTTAGAATGTACAAAAAATGTCTCTTCATTGCAAAACATACACACAAAGTTTTAAGGAGAACAAAATTTCAATGGAGATAATAGAATTGCACGCATATGCACACACCAAATGGCAAATTGAATCATTATACCTTGTTACAAAACCTCCAAATTGCAAATCTTCACACATACCAAAACATACCTTGCTACAAAACCTTCAAATCACAAAGTGTCACCAAATTGGACATTGTTAAATTCCAAATCGCAAAGTTTCACATCCAACAACCCACACAAAAATGAAAAATTTGTCATCTCGCTCATTTCGAAAACCTCAAAATCACAAACTCGATCACAATGGACACCACAACTCACACCAAAATTAGATGACCTCTAGCTTGGATGCAAAAATGTATTTCATGCCTTGTTGAATTGCTTTTCAAAATTCCAATGTTGCTTATTGCATGTCAACCCATGTGTTGCTACATTAACTACTAAACCACCTTCTAACCTAAATCTATAACTCATGATTGAACTTGTTCAAATTGTAGATATGTGGATATAGAAATTAAAACTGGTTTCACCAATAGTAGTAAATGTTATGTACTTCGTACTTTGGATGAAACACAACTTTAAAATAGTGTAAAAATAATTTTGTTCTTCTAACATGCACAAGATACAACGAATCCTTAAAAAACATGTAAAATAAAACAACTACTTTTAATTGATCAACCATAATCATTTGTTCAAGTGGTGGTCTTTAATTAGTCTTTTACTTCAAATTGTCCCATGCCATGTTAATGGCGGGCATGGGGAAACAAGTAATCATCAATCTTGGATGTGATGATTGGTAATCAATGGTAGAGGCATGAAAAGGAGGTATGGATGGAGTTGCTTCAATGACTAATGAATTTAAACACTATGCGAACAAAAGAAAAGGGTGTACATACCACAAGAATGAACTATATTTTCTATGTCCTACACCTTTGTCATGTTCTAGAATGAAAAATTGTTACATAACATTGTACATTGATTACAAAAATTTGAAATTCAAAGTCCTATCTCTTACACATATCTCACACACATATCTATAATCCCAAGATACCTTCACCCATAGAAATAATAACAATTGCAATTTTATCTACCAATGTACCGTAATACATTTCATTATTTGATTATAATTCTTAGTGTTCAATGGGTATATGAGCTACTACACTAAATGGTTGTTATGTAATGTAGTGAATGGTGCCTTTGTTTTAAAAAAAATTTGACTCTACAAATTGAATATTGTTGCACTTGCTCCGACTCTAAGTTTCACAACCCATAAGTTTGTTATTGTCAACATAAGGTTTAAAAAAGCCACTCGAAGCAAAGGTTGATTTTTGTTCTTGTTCCACCATTTTATTGAATCTATCTTATAAGCTATAATGGGATTTTCATTTTTTTGCAAGTTTGCTTCAAGTTAAAGATACCTAATAAGGGTTTTTTATGTTCGTAGTTTTACACTAGCAACAACCTCAAACTTAACCCCCCCAAACTCTCTCCCTTTCAATGCATTTTCTTTCCATAACTACTTATATTTCTATTATTTATAACTTGGATTGTCCCACATTGTTTTCCTGTCTCAATATCAACCTTTAATTATCAGACAATGCATTGTTCATCCTCTTTAATTGCCACTAGTGGAGTGAAAGAAAAATCAATAACAATCATTAGAATTCAACTACATGTTCAATCCACTAACTCACACTTGTGTCTATTCTCTAAAACACATAACTTAGCACACTCCAAGGTTTCTCTCCACCTCCACAACCTTATTACCATTTTCTTATCCTTTTCCACATAACTCCCAAAATCATGCTTCTTGCAAAGCTTCCTTGTCTTCTTCATCAATTATGTGCCACCATCTATCACTCTCCCAAAAACAGTAAACAAACTTGCATCACATCCAAATACCACATAAAACAACAATCATACAACTTCTTCAGTTTGTCCTCATAAATCCCTTTTAGGACCATAACCAAGCTTGGAAAGAAGACAATAGCTCATCACAATTTTTTTGGTTGCAATAGAAAGTTGGGAACAACTTTCTAAACCCTAAACCACTTCCCCTCCAATTGTGCTCCATGGAAAATCAATGTGACCCCATACCAAACAATGATCATTTTTTATGAGTCATTTTTTATAAAAAAAACCCTAATTTGAGGCTACAATAATAGGTCAGATTTTCTAACAAACTACTGTAAATGTAGATCTCCCAAGGGGCTCAAAGATTCCCATGGTATTTACTATTATTTTAACCATTGTTTTAAATAGTTGTTGGGGGTCACATTTTACAGGTGTTTTCAATATACCTAACTAATAGGAAATAAAGTTCCTTCTCACTTTGGACTTTGTTCTTGTACATTAGTTGTCCTATTGTACATGGTGTTTGTAGTTTGCGCCTACCTTAGTTGCAGATTTGTTTTTAGCAATTTTACATCTTATGGTGCATTCACACTTGATGTTAAATCAATGTTAAATGAAAATCTAGGTGGCATCCTCCATGGCACCCAATGTTAAATGGGCAATAGCTTCATGTTAAGTGAATGTCAGTTTAACATGAAATTTTCATGAGAAGTAAGTTTGTAAGTCTTAAATGACTAGTATGGTGTTAATGGACTCTCAACACTAGAGGTCCCTAACACCAAGTGTGAACGCACCTTTAGACTTTGTGAGGTACAATAGTGTACATTTATGGGTTTGTAGGTAGCTCCAAGTAATGCAAATAGACTGCAAAAGTCTCCAAAGGCAGATAGAAAAGTTTAAAACATCATACAAGGTGCTACCATTCTACCCACCATCCTATAAATGTGACCTCAATAACCTTCACAATTATGGCTATAACTGATAGAAAATTCTACTCTCAGGAAAATAATAATAATAATAATTAATTAATTAATTAATTAATGAAGGAGAAATGTTAGAGAGAGTTTTTGTCGAGTTTGTCACAAATATATCCTTATCATCCAATTCATTCATCTTGAATATTTACTTACACAGGTGTCGGTAAATAGTATCCCATCAAAGTGATGTGTGAGCTTTTGATTTAAATACAAATGGGATATTATTATATATATTTCAATTTTTGTGAGCAAAGTAGTGGGTTTGCATCAATTTGAAAGCCCAAAAAAACAACAAAGGGAATAATTCCTACACTATTCTTTGGATCTTTTATTATTTCAGCAGGAAGACAAACACAAGGGGGGTGTGTATGTCAGTCACACTATGGCCTTGCTATTTTACATTTAAAAAGTATCTTAAGGCAAAAAGAAGAAGTATGGAAAACTCAAATATTTCACCATGCAAAAAATATATTAATCTTCCAAAAAAATCCTCTAAAAGAAAACCCAAAATCCTTTCAAGATATTATTATAACTCTATAATAACTAATCTCAAGTTTCAACACAAGCCAAAATATCATCTTTTCAAAAAACAATCCTCATATAAGAATAGACCCATTATTATTATTATTATTATTATTATTACCTAGGAGCCAAAATCCTTGGAGCTACTATACTCCATAATGAATCTAAACACTAACAATATTCTTTCCTCGGTAGGCAAGAAGGCCAACAAACAAACAAACAAACAAACCAGCAGCTCTGAGTCTTGCCTGAACTATTATCATATATACACTAGTAGTAAGTACTTTGTTTTTGCATTGTTGTACAGTACTTTGTGTGTGTACAAGTAGTGCACTACTCTTTTTATGTTGTTTCTGTCCCTATATATCTCTCCTACCAATTCACTCACTTAGCTTGGTACCTCTACTCCTCCTCCTCCTCTTCCTCCTCCTACTACTACTACTACTACTACTACTTAGGTGGGTGTTTGGATAGCAGGCTTCAGAATCTGTCTTTGGTTTGCACATTTTTGTTGGAAAAGACGCCAAACCTTGATGGGTATTATTATACTACCAACAAACAAATTGTAAACTAAGTAGCAAATCTAAAACGTCCTTTGAAAATTCTGTTTGTGATCTGAAGGACTACTGATGAAAGGATGCCGTCTTAATTGTGGGCACTGACTGGATGATTTGGGGTAGTCAGTTAGTTGAAGATGATCAATAAACACAAGCAAGGGCAATGCACAAGTGAGTGAGTGAGTGAGCGCAGTGCTCACTCGCAAACAAGCAAGCAAGCATTCATTCGTTCATTCATTCATCAAGTATCATGATAATTTCTCACCCACCCCACCCACATTTAAGTAAGTACCACACTGATCAGTCTCGCTCTACCCCATTGACAGTAATGCTAGCAGCGATCATCAATCGTTCAATAAGTTTTTTTGATGATTCTCCCACCCACTTACTCACCCACATTTTTGAAGTACAAAGGTCTGGTCGCGCTCCAAAAGATTGACTGGAATGGCTTAAGGGAGCAGCGCTCAGCAGCAGGTTTTTTGTTGACTTGCTACATTCAATCAATCCTTCCCTCAGAGTCTTTGCAAACATTCAAAACTAGTCGAGGAGGCCGGGGGATGATGATGATGATGATGATGTAAGCCACCATGATCTGGATGGAAGGACGGATGATTATTATGTGAACCTGCCTGCCCTGGCCCCAGGAGTCCAGTCCAGTCCAGTCCAGTCCAGTCCCGTAACACCTTCTAATGTAAGAAATTTGTCACAGCTTCGGATGTAAGAACATTGTCAGGAATGGGTTCAGAGGACTTGCATGATGTAGCCAGACCAGGCTGCAGTCCAGAGAGCAAATCAAGGAATACAAAATGGTAATGTACAACAAACTAAAAAATAGTTGCTCTTCAAGTTGCAACAAGGGTTGTGTCACATTTTGGCCTTGCCATTTACATTAAAAAAGTATCTCACGACAAAAGACGACTTATGGAAAGCTCAAATATTTTACCATGCAAAGATATAATCTTCAAAAAATCCTCTAAAAGAATCCCAAAATCCTTCTCCAAGATATTATAACTCTGATAACTAATCTCAAGTTTCAACACAAGCCAAAAAAATCCTCTAAAAGAAACCCAAATTCCTTCTTCAAGATATTATAACTCTATATAACTAATCTCAAGTTTCAACACAAGCCAAAATATCATGTTTCAAAAATCCTCATATAATAAAAATAGACCTATTATTATTATTATTGCCTAGGGGCCAAAATCCCTTAAGTTACTATTCTCTATAATGAATCTAACACCATATCCTTTCCTTAGGCCCACTTTAAGCGTCAAGGCCAATATTTGACTCAAATCAAGCATTCCTATTGGTGCAAAAGTTGAAATCAGCCCCCAAGGGCTGTATGCTAGGAGTCAAGGCTGAAATAGAAAAAATCTTTTCAATCTGCCCCCAAGTTACTAATAAATGCTCAACTTTATGGCCTTGTATTGGCCCTAAGGCTGAAAAAAGGATACCATTGAATTTGGGAAGCCAATTTGCAACCCATGAGGTAAATGTTCCAGCATTTATTAATATCGTTACATCAATGTTGTAGGATTTATTAGTAACTCGGGGCCAAACAACAAGCCAAAAATGCTCAAAGTTGGCCCCAAGTTATTTCGGCCCTGATTCCTAGTGTAAAGGGGTCCATTTTGAGTGATTAAAAACCTGATGGGTGTGCCCAATAGGGCTTTACAAAACTTTTGAGTGTTCCAAAAGCAAAGATGCAACAATCTAACGTTTTAAGCATCAAAATCTTAAGCTCTTTTAAGTCACTCATCACCAAATATTAAACCCCCTTACACCAAATACCCCATATCTTGCCCATTCGTTTATCAAATTGAGAGACTGTTGTGGCATTGGAAATGTTAGTTGGAGTGCTAAAAATGTGAGGATTTGAGCTTCAGAATCAAAGGAACAATGTGTGAGGATTTTATTTCATTTGACTTCTTAAGTATTCACTCATTAGCCTATCTACCCTGGTATTGGGTGGTTCTTGGATTTTTTTTTGGTAATGTTTGTTCTCTAACTTTTCCAAAAAAATTAGAATCAAAGAACCTCTGATTTTTTGTTTTCGATCAATATGAATCAAAATAACCTATGGTGCTAAGTTTTTTTTAAAATTTTAAAGAACGCATAACTAGGTTGGGGTATGTAAGTTTTTTTATCCATTATTTTGGGTCAAAACCTATAACTAGGAGCCCAAAAGGGTATCAAATGTAAAACATAATCAATTAAATTGAAACTTTTTTTTTTATTACCATTTAAATCATCGCAAGTTAGTCCTTTTTCCTTCATATGAATGTTAAGTAACTTTTTAAAAAAATTCATTTGATCCAATTTTATATTTTGGTTTTAATTTAGAATAGTTGAAAATGTACATTTATTTGTTAAAAAGAGTCAATTTTGTAAAGGATTATCAAAAGGACTCATATAATGAAAGAATTTTCATTGAAAAAAATATAGATGATAAGAAGATATGAACCACATTAAAAAACACTCATAATTTTTAAAATGTGAAATTCTAAAACATTAAAAATTCAAAGAATGACTCAAAACTACTTCAAAATTTTAGAGTTTTTTAAATCCTTTATTGCATATAAATGAATTACAATGTACACATGATTTATTAAGAAAAGTTATAATTTAGAGTATAATAAAACTAAAGAATGTAAAATTTTAATTTTTGGTGACGACTTAAAATTTTGATCATTTTTAAAAGATGAAACATTGAATATATAAGGAATTTGCACACTTTAAAAAAATCCATATTTATTCAATAATGTTTAACAAATGATTTGTGATTCATTGGGGAAATTTTTAATATTTTAAAGAACAAGTTACAAAAGATTTCATACAAAAATTCATTTGCATGTAAGAATTATTTTGGGAAAAAGAACTTGTAGTCCTTTTTCAAAGTAATCCTTTTGGCTCCTAGTTACAAATTTTGACCCTTTAGTTTTTCTAGGATTGCAATAGTAGGTCAAAACATGTGTTGGTAGGTTCAAGTTTAAGTTTTCAATCAACTTCTAAGTTTCCAAATTAGAGGTGGAATGTCACCAAAAAGGGGAGGGGATAACCTAAGTGGGAAACCCTTCCATTAATGATCATACCAACATCAAAGTTACTGGTTTGTTTAATTAACAATGTATTAACACACTTGTTGCATAAACAAAAAATGTCTCCTTTTCAAAATCTAAACTAAGGACTTCAAGGATCAGCTTTTTTTTAGCTTCCTCTTTAGAACCAATTGGTCATGTGGTTGTTCACAAACAAAACATTGACTTCATACAACCATCCCATTTCCACCAAATACTTTCAAAATAGAAGTTGGATAGAGAATCAAAAGGAGATAATCCAAAAACATAGTTCTTCCCATGGCTCCCACAAAATAGTAAATATTCTTTCCCAAAGCCAAACAAACTAATAAAATCTCTCATAATTCCCAACAACTCACAAGACCTCTAAACAAACCACATGGATTGCTCATGAACCCTTTAGACATTGTCATCAATTTCCATGAATTAGTCCTTTAATTATAACATAACTCCTTTTTATGCCATGAAATTTGTAATGCAACAAAAAGCATTATTTCAAAACCAAAGAAAACATTAACAAAAAGGCATTCTTCCCTTGTATTTTCACAAGGACCTCTACTTTCTACCAACAACCAAGATGAACACTTAATTTTTCTCGCCGAATCTACCCTCTTCAAAGACTATAACTCCTTGCTTGTAATCTGCCTTCAACCATCACCTGCCTCCACCCTATTCCCTACACCAACCAATGTTATGTTTTGTGATTTGCATTCCTCATCCAATAGTCAACACAATCCAGCTATGAAACCATTCCATCAGGAAAACTAATTTAGTAATTCAATTCTATTATAATGCAAACATCAAACACAATTAACCTACAAACAAACAAAACACACCCAAATGCGCCAAAAAATACCAAACATCAAATTTTTATCATTCACAACAATTCATGATAAACAACCATCCCATATTTTGGGGTATTCTACTAAACAGGTTTGGATGGAAGGATAGATGGTGAATGGTGGATGGTAGAAGGACAAATGGCGGATGTGAAGATATGGATGTGGATGGAAGGATCCTTCCATCCACATCCATATATCTTCACAAAAAATTCTTGACATTAATTCCATGTCACAAGAGGTTTTTAAATGTGTTCAAGTTTTACTGTGCAATCAACCTCATGCTAAATTGGAAACTCAATCATGGAATAGGCTACTATTTTTTTTCAAACTAGATCTAAGTTGTTAAACTATATAAGTTTTTTTTTAATGTCAAATTGAATCCTATTTTTTAAGCAAATTATTAGTTTTAATTGGTTGTAAATAAAAATTAATTTACAATCATTTGTCTTTGGCACTATGATTGATTGGACAAAATTAATTGTATAAATAATTTTGAAATTTTAATTGGGTTCAATGTAGAAAACCCAATTTTCAATCAAGTTGTGTTCCAATTTTTTGGTGAAGATTTTATTTACAAACAGTTTTATGAATACAAAAAACCATTCTTAGAATGGCATTGAAGGTTGTCTCAAACCCAAAGCAAAAGAATAAAAATTGGAATCAAAGGTTTCTTTCAAAATTAAGAATTGCACAACATTGCTCAAAATTGAATCTTTGATTTTTAAAGAACCACTAATCAAAGATATGATATTTGACCCACACTTGTCGTATATTAGTTTATTGGACATCTAAGGACCAAAATTACACACCAAAAAAAAAAAGGGTGGTGAACAAACCTTGATTCACAAGATGTTAAAAATACCCGATCAAATGTTTAATTGTCAATGTAAAATCCATTAATCTTGATGAAAATTTTAGTTAAAATCAAATTAAATTGTTGCTAATGCAAAGTGTTTGAAACTATGCTATTGATAGTTAATAATGTTAAACGTAGCAACCATAATTAAAAATGGAATAAGTGATGGGTCTAATTCAACAACGATCAAAAAAAGGACAAGTCATAAAAAACATGTTTTGGCATAACAGTTAGGCAGTTGTTAAATTTTAACATGTTTCATCTTTTGTGGATTACATGACAATGTTCAACATCAAAGTGTATACACTATAGGGGTAGGCAATAAATGTTTAAATATTGATACATTGTGCATCATTGAAAGGAGGTGATGCAATGACACAAACTCCTCACCAATAAGTATGAAATTCTTTTGCATCCCTTTTTCCTTTTGTGATTTGGGGGTTTCCATGGGATTATGTGAGGTTCCAATTTGTAATTTGTAGTTCAAAGCTTACTTGAAGTTCTTGGAATTATGAGTTGTTTGTGAAGGGTTTGTATTAGGCAATTCAAAGATGAATATGATGATGAACCATGTCATTTAAAGTCATCAACTCCTTGATTATGGGCTTTAAAATGATACTTGTCTTAGCCCCATTGGGACCCACTAAACAATGCAGGAATTAGGATATACATTGACATATACCTTCACATAGATCAAATTGTGAAAAGTGTAACCAAACCTAATGTTTACAAACTAGAAAACTAGTGGCAAAAGTTTTCTTACAATTGTGAACCTAGATGTAAGAACCTTGTGTCTCATACAACTTTCTTAGTAAATCCACCTCTCTCCATCTTGGCCAAGGTCTTTTCTTTACTTTGTGTTTGTTGAACAATCTTGGTATCTAGAACCACATTTGAAGTTGGCAATGTATTCTTTTTCATTTTTGTTCCAATTAACATTGTTTCATTTGATTTTCTTCCAACTATGTTCTTGTCTAGCAATACATATTGATCATAGTTTCCTATGTAAAACTTAAGTTGTTCATGTTTTGTGGGGATGATGTTGGTGCCAACCCCATTTATGAAGTTTTCAGAGTGGGAAACAATGATTAAAATGTAATCAATTTTTTTAATATTTATTCCAATCACCTAGATGCCTTTAAATATGCTAATTTCAATCATCAATATTTCAAACTCATGAAATTCACATGATTGAGAATAACACAATGAGGAGTTCCATTACACCTTCAAGTTGAATGGACATTTTTTAACCTGATACCTATCAAACCACATTGAACATAAGCAATTAAAATTCATCACAAATTGCATGCACCAAAAGCATCCCTTGCTTTTATATGAACACATCCCACAAGAGCTAAATACAAGACATGCACCTCAAGGCCAAGACATTAAGCACCTCAAATTTTTAACTAACATCACTACTTGTATTAACGTTTTGCAATTTGCTTGTTACATCAAAGAATAAATTAATAACCATCATGGATACGTGACAAGGCAAGGTTTTTTTTTTTTTTTTTTTAAACTATTGTGCATATAACCATCATTTTGTGACTAAGAGATAAAGGACCCATTAAGAAACCTTTGTCTATGAAATTTGATAAAAAGAAACCTTTGAATCTTCCCAACGTTTTTTTGAAAAATGAAGGTTCTTTAATTTGAATCAAATTATATATTAATTAGTACAACAATTACCACACAAAATTGGTAGTTACCTAGCTCTACATGTCAATAGTTTATTTTGAAATGAATTATGTAAATAATTACCATTTAAAATATTCTACATCTTCATTTCCTTGCATTTAAATTTCATTTAAACAATTTTTAAACATGGGCCTTGTAGTCAAAACACATCATAGCCTAAACCAATTTTCTAACAACGTACATCCAACCATGTTGACTCTATTTGGTGCCTCGCTATGACATGGATCTTTTGGTTAGAATGTCCAAAATTCATATGTCAAAACATTTAGTTCATGAACACAAATAAATATTTTTTCATGTATAGGGGATTAGATTAGAAGGCCATTATTCCACAAAATTTAAAAATATTTGGGTATATATACAAAGAGTGCCCTTTAGGCTTTATCCACTTGTGCAAATGTGTTGTTATGGTAATGTAAAAAAAGAAATCCAACCATTTTCACCCATTTGGACTTAACCAATCTTGGCAAATTCCCTGATTTGGAGTGTTAAATGCAAGGGTTCAACTTAAAATTTTTATGACTTGGACTTAAGCTAACACCTTTTTGGTGGATTTGCACAAGAATAGGACTATGGAACTAGCCTTTTGCTAGGACCAAAACCAAAATCAAAACTAAAACCTCCAAAAAAAATGTTGAAAACAAATTTAGGTTCAAGTAAACAAGTTACTTTTTGAAAAAAATCATGAGGCTTACCTTTATATGTAATTGATTGGATTTTATAATTGGTTGTACAATTCTATATCTATACAATCCCCAATTTTAATTTGTTGTCAATCTTTGTACCTATAGAATGTATTGATCTTAGGGAATACATATATAATGTGTACATGAAATTGGACCCAAAGGTTTTTGAAATTGAAAAAATGTGAAAATCAAAACCAAAAGGTTTTGAAATTTGAAAAACTAAGTTCAAACCTCCATTTAAAGGACTTACCCAAACAAATTTTACTATCAAGGCCTTTGATGTTCTCTTAATAAGAAAAAATTGGCCAATGTTAACCAAAAACACCCTTTATTCAATGTTAAATAGTCTATTTGATTGGAAAAAAAGAGTGAAATTTAAGGCATGCATATTACAACAAAAAATAGGAAATATACATGATTTTTATGGTTTAGCCAAAATTTTGTCTTATTGAAATGCAAAACATTAATGTATCACAATTTACTTAATCACATGAACAAAAAAATCATCCATTAAAAATTTATAATTTCGTGACCAATCAAATTTGTGGGCATTCTTTTCCATAAAATGTGGAACACATTTCATTGATGAATAACAAAAAAACATTATTTAAAATTTTAATTACATTTTTTGCATTAATGTTCAACTAATATATCCATTTTATAATAATGAAGTGGTCTTAGTATTAATGAACCTCCCCATTTTTCATACCAACATGTTATAAGTATGTGCACATAGACTTGCTAATAGGGTATAAATATATTGGTATGTGTAGTTGAATCTTGGGTTGGATATATGTATGGGATAAGTTTCATTTTCATTTTCATGATGAGGGTATATAAGCACTAGTATGAATTTTGAATGTGCCTTCAATTCACAAAGAAGAAAAAAACTTCATTTAGTTGTTACAAGCTTTAAATTCATTAAACATTCACAAATTGAAAGAAAAGCCAATGAAATCAAAAGGAAACATATATTGCAATAAGCTCCAAGTGCTTAGAATTTTTAGATTAAAAAAGATCTAATAATTTATGTTCTTTTGCAACTGACATAATTATGTTCCAATTTTAAATTATGATACCAAAAATCATATATTGAAAGGAAAACCCTAGCAAAGAGCTTGTGTTATCCAAGTGAAAAAATTTATTCAACATCAAATTGTTAATAACAAAGACCAATTCAAACACAACAATGTTAGTGTTACAAATTGATTTACATCCCCAAATTGGAAAACATTATATGAAATATGAATTCCAAAAGTAACTACTACAAATTGCACTCACCGTTTCCATGACAATTTAGAGTTAAAACTTTAAATTAATACATAATTTCAAAACGAACATTAACTCTAAATACATGTTTGCAATTAGAACCTTAAGTTGAACACTACCATGGAACATGAAAATTTATGAAACTTAGAAAAGGGTAATCAAAACTTGAACATGAAAAATTATTATTTTTGTTCTTTCAATTCACAAGCCCAACAAAATACTACTGAAAATAAAAAATGATAGGCATTTGAAGAAATTCAAAAATTAGATTAGCAAATGTAAGAAATAATTTGGCCATTTCTTATAAATCATTACCAATGAATTTAGGTTAGTAATTCTTAAACAACAACATTGTAAGCTTGCAAACAATCCCACAACCCATAAAATCTTCTTTGTTTTTATTTGGGATTTGGGTATGCTAAAAACTCATTAAGCCAAACACAATGTTTGAGAACCTCATTGCATTCTCCTTCCATCAAATCAAAAATTTGGTAGCCTCCTCTTATGTTATAACATGGCAAAAGATTAGCAATTAGTTAAAAACAAGAAAAGCCTCACTAGGGTTTTCAACCAATGCAATAACATCAAAAATATAATATATAGCAAAACCTACAACTTGTGAAATTTTTGTTGCTACCAATAAGGTTCAAAAATTTGTTAGCCCTTATGAACAATGGAGTCATGATTTCTTATCATATTTAAAAACAACAACCTTGGCTACCTTCTTGCTCATAAACTCCTTAGTGCAATCCAAGTTTTGAAGGTTGCACATCAATTCAAACATGTTATTGGATATGTCCATTTCAAATATATTAGTAAATGAAAGAAAATGTTGTAAGACACTTAAAGCATTTAGTGCCTTGTAAATATACAAAATTTTCACTTTTGAATCAAAATCCTTACATTGCAAAAGTGGTTGGTTTGTTGTGCATTGGTTGTGTTTTTTTTATAGTTGGATCTTAATGACAATGGTGGCATGCAATGCATCAAATAAGAGTGAGTAGCTTTTAACCTAGTTCAATACACACTATTTGATAATGTGGGTGAGAGTTTCAATACCTTTGGGACTACCCTTAGCAATAATTGAGTTTTGAAAGGTAGCCATTTAACATACTAAGAAATTTCATGGTATATATTTTATTTGGATTGAACATTACACTTTGAAATTCAAAAATCATTATTCTCAAATATAGCTCTTGCACAACATTGGGAGCTCCACAATGCATGTTGGCATCGCCATGTGATGTGCCCTATATGGCAAAGATACCCAACTATCAAATGTCCAAGCCTTTTTAGAGGTAGAATTCACAAGAGTTTGGTTGGATAGGGAAAATTTTCACAAGAGAGAAAGGTGCATTAAATGGAACCTATTTTTTGCCTTTTCATTTTTTATATGTTAATTAATAAAAGGGTTGTCTCCCACCTCCCCATTTTTGGGGTTGTTCCACAAATCAAAGGTAATTGTGGCAATGTAACTTTAGGTAGTTTGGCAATGTTGTTCTACAATCAAAGGCAACATGTACATCTCCATGGTTTTTGAAAGCAAGCTTGGGATGCATTTTTTCATTAGATATTTGTGCATGGGGAAACAAATCTTTATGTCCATGTGCATCACAAGTTGACAGAACCAAGGATACTCAAGAACATGGAAAATTTGATATCTTTTTGTGATAAAAAGGATCAAGTCTTTGACAAATTGAAGCTAAAGAGGGTCTTTTTATAAAAGTCGTATTGCCACCAAAATACTCTATAATTGTCAATGGTTGCACCGCTTGTCTCTTCTTGCATCTTTTCCTACTTCCCTTCACCCCATCCTTAATGGATTATGTCTTGTACTTCATAAAATCCTTTGCAAACTTGTTTAATATGTGGTTTTTGATTGACATGTTACTATGGGTGGGGTTATATTGGATCAACCTTTTTTGGGATGGGGTGGTGTTTTGGGAGATCCTTGAAGGTTTGATGTGGGTAGCATAGGTGTTGTGGCAAACAACACACTACAACATTTGCATAGCTTGAAAATTAAATGTAACATTTTAGTTAAAAAGGGCAAAGAATGCCCAAACGACATTAGAGCAATGGTGGGGTATTAAAAAAAATTGGTTTTCACAAGAAATGCATATCGGACCTTCAAAATGGCAAAGTCCTTTGCTACTTGGACTTCTTCAAAGCTCTCAACAAGTTGTCGCACCTTTGACATCATGTTGTCAATCTTTTGTGGTTCAATAGTAATCCATGTATCATTTGCTTCAACTAATGACATGCAATCCTCAAACTCAAAGACAGCCACTTTAACTCCAAGTTTAGGTAAGCAAACTTGGAAACCTATAAACAATTGTATTATGTTTCAAGGAAATTTTGACAATTGGTAGAACATTGTAAATCATAGCTCTTACAATAAAAGTCATGAAAGTAAATCACAACAATGACACCATCCACTAGACGAAGAGGAAAATAAGCACAACACAAGGCATCTTAGTTTTTTTTAATTTTTAGAAAAGAACAAACTTGATTCATTCTTTGTAGGCACAATGCACATTAAAAAAATGACGTTATACAAAATAGAAACAACAAGCAATAAAAACAAGTTAATGAAATGAGGCATGTACCACAAAAAAATAGACATTTGCAACCCCAAGGAGATTGTTACAATCATTCATAACCAAGATTTCCTCTCACTAAAGGAGTTGTAAAGTTTTTCAAAAACATTGTTGTGAAGCATGTTCAACCTTAAAGTGTTTGCAATATTGCTAGCTAGGTCCATTGCCTTTTTTGCAAGTTTGGTTTTTTTTTGGTTTGCAATATCACAAAACATCATACCCAAACATGTTCGTATGAGAACTTTAGGTCCTAAAGACATTCCTAGCATTGTATGAGTATCACCTAAGTACAAAGTAAAATTCATCCCTACCTCATATGTTTTACAATACTCATGTTACACTTGATATATTGATACGTAGCTAGTTTGCACCCTTTTGCAAACAAAAGCCATGGAATCACTTTAGGTTCCCACCTTCAAAATTCCTACTAGTAAGGTTTCTTCATAAAAATTTCTTCAAAATATAATAAAAAGAAAACAAATGATGTTCTTTTGGTGAAATCATAGTCAAAGGAGCCATCACCACCAAGGTAAAAGTATTTTTTCAAGGACTGCACATGACACGTGTCATTTTTACATTGGTTTATAACTTAAATTTTATATTTTGAATACCCCATTCAACATTGCATTTTAGATTTTTTACTACAAATTGATTTTATATCATGTATATTATGCATTCATGCCCTCTATCATATATATATATATATATATATATATATATATATATATATATATAATATGAACAACTTTTGTTAAAGCCACATTTTCAAAATCCATCATTTTTAAGGTCAAAAGCACTTTTGAACCAATTATGTTCAAATGGGTTATAAATTTTTTATTGATTAGTTCAAGTCCCTTTGCTTTTTTAATCATCAATGTTAAATTCTTCTTTAATTTTCAAAAGGAATGGTGCACATTTGGTAGAAAAAAAAGACATTTGAAAAAAAACAAAAATTGTCCATTCTTGAGGTTTGAATGTTGTGAACATGTAAAAATATTTTTTATTTTTGTCAAGCTTTGAACATGTAAACTTTGCAATTAATCAAAAATATTCCCAGAAAAATCCAAACTATTATGCTTCCCTTGTGATTTTTCAAACATACAAAAATGCAAATTTAAAGGGTGTCCATTCACTTGGGTGGCTCCTTTGATTGTGATTTTACCCCTTCACCATCTAGGTTTATGTTGCAACATTGATCATCTTTTTAAAAAAATTAAACTAATGAAATCTCACCAATTGGTGAATTTTTAATTAAAAAAAAGTGGTATTACCATGACATATTGAAAAAATAAAATAATAATTGCTAGATTTCAATATATTGTTCCAATGGGTGGCCAACAATATAAAAGGATGATTAATTGTTTTTTCTTTCATATTTCATATTTTATACCCAAATGTGGTTAAACCTCCTTAGGGATGATTGCCACTTCTGCTTCATCACAAAATTGATGAAAAAAAGAACATGAGAAATTTATGAAAAAATGTAAAATACACCACCTTGTTTGCAAGCTTTGGGTTGGGTTAGGCCAATCCAGTTGTGTAAATATTATTATTCATACATATTATAGATTTTGCCACTTTGTAGGCATAGGCAAAAAATGTGCATGAAATAATTATAAGTTTTTTTCAGGCTACATGAACATTTCCACATGATCATTAAATTATTTTCATCCTTTTGAGACAAATAAAGATAAGCAAAGGGTGTGTCACGCTATGTCCTTGCCATTTTACATTAAAAAGGATCTTAAAGCAAAAGAAGAACTATGAAAACTCAAATATTTCACCATGCAAAAATATTCTTCTAAAAATCCTCTAAAAAAAACCAAAAGCCTTCAAGATATTATAACTTTATTATAACTAATTTCAAGTTTCAAGACAAGACAAATTATTATTCAAAAATCTTCATATAAAAATAGATTTATTATCTAAAGGCCAAATTTTTTTGTAAGCTACTATACTTTATAATGAATCTAAACACAATAAACTTGCTTTTGTAGGCAAAGCCAACAACAAATGTTTAAATCCAAACATTATAGTTCAACAATATTCTATAAGAAGCCACAATTGTTGCAAAAAGAACTCAAAACAAAAAGGAGTAATTTACAAACCTTGTGAGATGCACCCAAAATCTTTATATAGAAATCACATTCCACAATGAGGATCAAAATCTCATTTCATGCCTTGAGAAGTGTTACAAAAAGAAAATTGCTAAATTTTGAAACCAACCACATTGGTGGTATAATGAAGAGAAAGGAAGATGAAGAACAAAGAACTAATTTTCATCCCTTTTGCACTTGAAAAACTAGTTAAAACTAAAGACTTGTAGGATTTCTTTTCTTTTCTTTTCAATTTATTTTTTCCTGCTTTTTCCTTCAATTTTTTTGATATAAAAAATGTTATTATCTTTGTCTCATTAATACATGAATCCTACATGTTACATGAAGAAAAATTAATCCTTGAGCAATTTTTTAGTGTTGGTAGGTTCAAGGTATTGGGCAAGTTTTCTAGCGAGTTTTTATCAAGTTTTTCCGTACCCAAACTAAAAGTTTAGAATTTTGTTAAAATTGGGTTTGGATTGGGATTGTGGAATTGGTTTCTTAGTTTTAAAATCTAAATTGAACTTAAATTGAGATACTATAAGGGGAGAAAATTCTTTTTAAAATTGAAAAATATCGCGAGTAATATAGATCCCATTAAAACATTTGTTGGGTGAATTGATTTTACATGTGGATAGATTGTGAAATCTCTCACTACATTTCATGATTTATATATATATATATATATAAGAATTCAATGCAATATATATATGTAAATCAATTTTAGGCTAATTAAAAATATGTGAAAATAAATACAATGAGAAATTTTCTTAATAATTTCCTCCATTTTATAACTATCTCACTCCTTTTTTCTATCCACCAACATGGATATAAAAAAATTAAAATTAACATGTATGTGTCTTTTCATGTCCATGAAATGTATATTAATTAAAATTAAATTTAACATTGACATAAATATATGAAAACATTTTAAAAATAAAATAAAATAGTTGATTATCATTGGTAATGCATAGCAACATGGGAGCCCAAATTTGTATATAAAATACAAGCCTTTTAAGAGGATATCAATCAGGGTATCAAAGCTGATAACCATGACCATAACAAAATATACTTTTAAATAGAAGCCTTTTAATGATTGTGCCAGGTATCAATCAGGGTATCAAGCTGATAACCATGACCATAACAACCCGGTTTATGTATAACCATGGTTATCATAAGAATCAGATGACCAGATTATGACACATAACTACGGTTCTCAAGTTTCTTAGAAGAATCAAATATCCGACAAAACCGCCGGTTCTTTCTCGGTTCTTTCATGAAACCCGGCTGGTCTTTGAGACACCCAGAACCGGAAGTTCTTCGGATGGGAGGTTAATGATACCCGGACCCCCACGGTTCTTCTATTCTGAACATGTTCAAATACCCGGACCCAGCTGGTCTTTGAAACACCCAAAATTTGACCGGCATTCCTTTGGGTCTGAGGCTTTTTAATACCCGGAGCAACGGTTGTTCTGTTCTGGGCCTGTTCAACTACCCGGACCCGACAGTCGTTCTATTCTGAACAGGCTCAAATACCCGGAACCGCCCGTTGTTCTCTTCCCAGCGTTCGAGTACCAGGAACCGGGGGGTATTATCCCAAACCCCCCCAAACCCTAAATCAAATACCCGGACCACCCCCAAAACCCGGGTATGCTCCTCCTGTTGTTGTGTTCGTGAACAAGCGCAGTACGTTGCTTGTGTGCGAGGAGAGTGCGATCCAGGAAAGCCGCCACTTGGCCCGAATTGCGCTTGTCTTGTGGTGCTGTGCAACAAGAAGCTGCAACATAGTCAGTGTGTCTTGGTCTCTCTCTCGATTGCCTTCATTGCTGGCCCACCCACCCACCCACCCACCCACCCATCGTCTCTTCTTCTTCTTCTTCTTCTTCTTGTGTTTGTTGTCTTGTGGGCATGATTTTTGTAAATTGAAGCACTGCAATTGCTCTGCTCTAATCTGTATTTTGTAGCTTCGAAATTCAGCCCTTTTCCTTGCTGGAGTAGTTGGTAGCAGCATCAGGCATCATGTTGAAGAAGGTGTTCCGCAAGCCCAAGTCGGTGGACACCTCCTCCACCCTCACCACCCTCAACCAGCTGAATGAGGTTTTTCCTCTCTCTCTCTCTCTCTCTCTCTCTCTGTGTGGTTCGTGAGAGATAAGTAGGCGGGGCTTTTTTTGTTCTTTGTGGACCTTGGAAGTCTCGTACCCATATCGCAGTTTGGCTTGCTTGCTGTCCACTGCGACAACCCGCAGCTCTTTTTCCCCTGCCTCTTGTGGATCTCTGTTTTTTTTTTTCCTTTGTCCATCTGTGATGGTTTTTGTCTCCCCGTGGAACTGCTGATTGTTGGGTTATCGTTCCCAAGATCGCAATTCGAGGTTTATGATGGATGACATCAGCTTGAACGATCATCCCCTGTTCTCTAGGGTTCTAGAATCTGAGCCTCATCATTTTTAGTTTTGATCTCTCAGCAAATTTGCAGAATGAAATTTGTTCCCTTACTCTTATCTATCTGCTGAATAGATTTGTTCAGAGTTTCTTTCGCAGGGATTCAGTTTCTCGTTTGTTGCATGACATGGTGATTGCTTACCATCTTTTGAAAAAAGAAGGAAAGAAGCGTGACAACTTTGATTGTTTGGTTTTGAGGAACAATTCTGATGCAACAACTTTCAGATGTGTAGCAGGAATTCACCAAAGTCTTGGATTCTCAAGATTGAATATAATCAGGATGGGGGGTTGAATGTGGTGGGCACATGCAGATATTGGAGATGTTAGAAAAGAAAGAGAAATTGTGGCAAAAAAAGATAGCTGCAGAGGTTACAAAAGCTCGGGAGTACACTCTAGCCAAAAACAAAAAAGGTTTGGACATTCTCCTTCAATGTACTTAGTTTCAGCTATGGATCAGCACATAACTGTTGGGTTCTGTACAAAAAAAATAGAGTTTAGTTCTGGTTCTAATGCACAAGCACAGATTTGCATGGAGAGTTTAGTTCTGGTTCTAATGCACAAGCACAGATTAGTTCAAGAGAGCAGTGTTTCTGGGAAATTTGCCTGCTGGTGGACGGGTTCACCTAATATGATTTTTTTTCCAAATGTGAGATTTTTTTTTCCAAGACCAATTTGGTTCCTGAAGAGGATGAAAGATGTTGAATTGCTTATTGACACTGAGACGAATAACAGATTGTAGATTCCTGAACAGCCCATTTTTTTGGTGCAAAAGTTTGCATCTACATGACACTTTTTTTATTGAGACTGTCTCAAGATTCCTTTTAGTTCACCACATTCTGAGGAGAAAAACATGGATGTTGCCATGTGAAATTTCACATCTACATGACACTTTGTCCTTTGAGACTCACAAGATTCCTTTTAGATGCCTTTTAGTTCACTACATTCGGAGGAGAAAAACATGGATGTCACCATATTTAGACACTTGGTTGTTGGAGTTGTTGGAGTTGTTGGAGGTTGCCAAAACATAAAAGGATTCTCCAAAATGTCTACTGTCCTCTCTGACTTGTCACCAAAGTTGGCTCTTTCCTCTTGTGATGGTTGCAGTTCTGGGTACATCATCACAAAATTGACCTAAAAAAAACAGCCCCTGTTCCTGAGTATTAGAGACATATGAACTAAATTGATGCATAAAACATACATACACTTGAGGGTTATTATTGGAGGGGTTGCAGCATAGCAGCATGTTTCACAATTTTTATGGGTGGTTTGGATGGTGGTACAGCTGCAATTCAATGTTTGAAGAGGAAGAAACTTTATGAAGTGCAAGTGGAGCAGCTGGGTAATTACCAATTGCGACTTCATGACCAGGTTTCACCTCCAAATCTCATCACATTAGTTTCAAGAGAGTGATTGATTGCACTGAAGAAACCATGCCCACCTGTGAGAGAATATTGCGACTTTGTAGTCAATTGCTCACAGAGGCAACTATATATATATTAGTACAGCAAAACTCTTGAAACAAGAGAGTTATGGGCACTAGGTAGAGTCCATTTCACAGCTAGCTACAAAATATAGTACTCAGGACAAACTCTAGCAATTAACAGTGAATCAGATGTTGCAGTTAGATCACTTTCAGAATTGTACTGACTGTCCACTGGTTGCCTTGGGTGGTATGCAGGTGATAATGCTGGAAGGTGCAAATGCCACAACCGAAACAGTCGCTGCACTTCGAACTGGTGCAATGACTATGAAAGCTCTTCAAAAGACCACGTAAGCCTATTGTCTGTCTGTCCTTTCAACAAGGTGCAACAGATCTACAAATTTAAGCAATCCCACAGAACAGGTAGTGGAAGAATAATAATGATGTCAGACAGTATGGTGCAGGATATCCTTAGGGTGTGACATTGCGTGTAGGGTAAGGTACCCATACTAGGGAGCTTCACAAGCTTGCTCCCTGTGAACAAGATGGGGAATACCCTGTACTTTTTATTCTCATATGGCACTAACACTTCTCAGCTATGATCCATGTTAACAAGTTTTTTGTGATTCACCATGACAGAAATATAGATGATGTGGACAAGACAATCGATGATATCAATGAGCAAACAGAGAGTTTGAAGCAGATTCAAGATGCTCTTTCAACTCCATTTGACATGGGGATAGATATCGATGAGGTACTTGTCACCTTCCTATTGTAACCCATCTTATTTAAACTAGCAGTTAGACAAGACCATGTGACCTTGAAGGGTTTGTGCATGGCTTGAAATGGCAGATGCGAGGAACAGGCTCGGTCGGGGCCTTCCTTCAACATGGATTGCCTGATGACTTGTAAATTGATGCCTGTTTTTTTTCTTTTTAGTATGGCATGGATCAGCAGAAGGTTGCTGGACTGAAATAAAATGATTTGCAATGCAGGATGAACTTGAGGCAGAATTGGAGGAACTCGAAGAATTGGAGGAGGAAGAAGAAGTACCTCAACCAGTTACAACGCCAGACACAAAAATTCCAACTCACAGCCCACCACCAACCCAACAAGTCCCTGCTAGAAGCACCACCCAAAGAACTAAAGAGGATGATGAACTTGAATCTCTCCAGGCTGAGATGGCAATTTAAGTGAAACTTTGTAGGTATTCAAATGTTGCTAGAACACATGTTGGAATTCTAATTGTTCTGTACATAGGAACCTGGATGAGATCCGTGAAAAAATATGCTTTGGATTACTGAAAAGTATGATAATCTGTACTCTATACTGACACTGTAATATGGTGAAGCTGGTTTTGACAATAGGCCAAAAATGCCCAGAAAATTTCTATTATAGTTGCAGCAATAAAAGGGCCGTATCTTACAGAGTCCAAATTGATAACCACTGGTTTGGTTGACAAGATTACCTCAGCTCATTCCACAAGAGCATCTCCACCAGCACGTTGCATAGCAAGTTTGGGATGAAAGATCAGTAGAAACTTGTCTAACAGGCTCAGGAAAATGGCTTTGTCTTGGCGCAGCATTTTTGCTCAATATGCCGAGGCTGGCAAAAGGCACTGCACAGTCTAACACCTGCTGTTGATTGGTCAGATATATCGATCGGTCCAGGTGGTTCGCTATTAGTAGTAGGTTCTGACCTTTCTCAATCCTTGTTTCATGTTTACTAGTGTGGCGTGTGCCCGAGTGTTACCACGTTTTCAACTGATTTTTCCTTCCAAAACCTGGTTTTTTGGAATTTGTTTGAATTTTCGGCGACAGAAATCACTTAAAAATATACCAAATAATATCTCTCAAATCTTACCAAATAAATTCCATTAAATCCTGCTCATCAAAATCTTTCCAACAACACCAAAGGCACATTCCAATTCCTTTGAAATTTTCAGCTACAATTTAATTTAATTTTCAGTGAAGAAATCATTCAATATTCAAGAACTTTTGCACCACAAGTCCAAACGCCATGAAACCGAGCCAATGCACCCCTCCTCCTCAAGAGCTTTCCAAAGAGACCAAGAATGCTATCTGAAGCATCCCGGTTTGGTGGATCTCATCAGTACAAACAAAACAAAACAAAACAAACAAACTACCTTCCTTCATAGATAAATGGGTGAGGCTTGGGCAAGCAGTACAGAAGCAATTCCAAATGAGAAAAATACTGTTGCAGGGGCAAATGCTGAGTATAAAAGTGGAGCTGCTCTAAACAGAACCCAATGTCTACTTTCTTTGTATTTTTAGCAATCCACAAAACTTTCTTTCAGGATTTGAGAATTTTGGGCTTTCAATTCTCCTTTGAAGTTGCAATCCACTTTCTCCATCACTATTTCTTAACTCTGGGTGTCAATGGGGAGTTGATTTCTGGTCATTTTCATGTCCATTTCACTTTCTTTGTCAACACATTCAGCCATTTTTTAGTGGAGTTTTTCCTTCTGCAGCTTGCCATTCAATTCCTCAGCATTAAGAATGGAGTTTGAACATACAAAAATCAGTTCAGGGCTTCAAACAGTTAAGCTTGCCTTCCCTTAACTAAGTAAATCTATCATTACTGCATGCTTTGCGTAATACAAACAGTATGATGGGCTCATTCAAGCCAACAGGTGCTTGCATGCACATCCAGTCAATGGCAGGGAAGGTGCAGGGATGTAAAAAAACACATTTTGAGTTGACAACATCCGCACAGAGACATTCTTTACAACGAGTGACAATTTACATGCAACAAACTTTCACAAAAGAGGGTTGGTAGGAATCTTGCAGAACTATCACTGCCCTTTGCATCAAAGCCAGGATAGCTACAATTTGGTATTCAGCGGAATCCAGCTATCTGGAAAGAAAAAAAACCTTCTTGCTTCCCACTTCTGTCATGCAGAAGTCAAAATGTGGAAGTTTTTTCTAGATACTTCTTTTTCCAAGTCTTCAAAATAGGTGCATTGGTGGCCAAAGTTGAAGGGTCCTGTGTCAGGCTCATATGAGAGTCCCCTTTCTCAGTGTTTTTGACCTGAGTGACCAAAGTAAGAAACCATAATTGTACACAGTAATGAAGCTAAACCTGATGAAGTAAGAACCACTTAACCCCCAACACAAACACACTCCCTGGTCAGATACAAACTACCTTACTTTTGGCCTCTTACTGGGCATTCCTCTTGAATCCCTACTATCCATCGGCCGTCCCTTCCCAGCCTTAACCTTCCGTCGCTGTCGGTCATCCTCACTGTCATCCTCATCACCCTTTTCCTTGTCCTCCCTTTTTGCATTTTCTTCCAATTGATCCCAAGTCAATCCTTCTTCTTCCTCATCCTCATCATCCTCCTGCAAGGTATTTTGGAAAACAGGGTTCAAAGTTAGGTTGAGGTTGACAGTTGCACAAACATGTTACTCAAGAGCTACCTGTAGCCATATTCACTATCACAGTGTTCAGCCTTCCAAATATGGGCCATATGAACATTCTGGGAGACTTTGAGATCCAGAAATACATGCTCTAAAGTACAGAGAAGATGCTGCTCATTGAGATCTCCACGCAAAGTTTCTGGAATGAAAGAACACGAAGATGTTGCCAACCAAAATGTCATCAATCACTTTGTACAGGCTAGAGCTTGAGCGAAGAAAACACATCTCAATTTCTTGACTTTGGATGGAAGAAGAAAAATTACCTCTTCTTCCTCAGATTCCACAACTGATTCTTCATCTGAATCATCATCCTCTGACTCGGATACCACTTCAACATCAGATGGTTCATAGCCTTCATCAGACTCTTCAGACTTTTCTGATTCAGAATCACTTGCTTCCATATTGAGGAACTCCCAGCCACCATCTTCAATAAATTTTTCAGGGTCCTGAAAGTGAACACATCCAACAAAATATCAGACTTGATGAGAACCTGGTACATTTTACACTCAAAAGAAAGAAAAGATTCACAGCAACGTAAAAAATGAACAGAGATTATAGGGAGATCAACCTCAAGAATGGTCTTCAAAATTGGTCGCCAATTCAAGTTCATGCGACTTTCATAGTACTTTATGTTCATTGAGTTGAGCCACTCTTTGATACCATCCAGTGATGTGGATGGAATGGCATCTATGCGCAGAATATCTCTCTTGAAATCCTTGAAGACAATGGCCATGTCAAAGGCCTTCTGGCCTAGGCCAACTCGTTCAAGGTTCACTATCTCAATATCATTCAAGCTCACTACAAGAAATGGTGTCTCAATGAGCTCAACCAAACAGTTCACGGTAGGCACAATAAAAGCTGAAGACTTGTTGGGTACACCGTGGAATCCAAGCTCTCGAAAAGGAATGTCAAATTCCAAGTCTAGTTCCCGCCATGGTGGTTGATCCCAAAGCTCTGCCATCCTCTTCACAAAGACTTCAAATTCCTTGTTGATTTTGTTGCGCCTATCTCTCTCTTGCTGCTCTTCTTCAATTTCATCTGGGTCCATCATTGACCTCCTATTCCCACCCAAAGTTTGAACTGCCTCCATCACCTGTTCATACCCAAGCATGACATTTGTTAACATATCAATTCAAGCAAGTAGGTCAACTAGGACATGCATGCTCCCTCTGGTAATATGATGACTACAGGGATCTAGTAAGTTTGAGCCCACTAGCAGAATCAAGATTTGGGTGATGAGCCTAATTACTGCAGACCTATTGCACTGATCTTTACTCATCAGGAATTTGTGTAAGGTCAAACCACCATGCCACAGAACTGTTGAAGGGAACCAACTAGATCTTTGAGAAACAAAGTGCAACCACTCAGTTTAGAATTTGCTTCTGAGGCACATTACCTACCTCAACATAAAACTGGACATTATTTGTCTTCTTTGTGCCAACCATGATATAGTTATGAAGGTGGAAATGGAGGATTGTAATCATCTCCTTCTCTGCTGGTTGGAAAAATGCATGCTTTATGTTCCGGTACATTATATCCACTTTTTCTTCTTGCCTCATGGTTGAGTACCGAAACCCATTTGCGTGAGATTCTAGTGTCCCACTCATCTTCCTTCCCCGTCCTCCAAAAGCAGGACGGATCCACAAATCTGACAACCTGCAAGAGAATCCACATTTATGAGGTTCCTTTACTGTGTGAGGACCTCATCTCTCTAATCAATGATTCACTGAGATGTTGTAACTAATAGCAGAGCTGGTGGCACTGACAAATCCAATTGTAAAGATAGTAAAAGGTTGACACCAACACAGAGCCTAGAAAATGAGACACTACCATGTGCTCACAAGTACCTCATATACCATCACACCCCTGCATTGGGAAACTGAAATGTGATTGACAAAAGGTGAGTATCCAATTGTAGGTGCTTGTAATCTGGTTCGCAACATTTTCCTGGGAAACAACAAAGAGGCATACCTTATTGGTCTCCCCTTGCCAATTTGCAGCCTCTCTTGTACAACAAGGGTTGCTCTCTCAGCTTTCTCTGATTCCCGCTGTGCCACTTGGCGGCGGAGGGTCTTGATGAGCTGGACAACTTGATTTGAATGCCGTGTGTCATTTGATCGGAATGAGACTTCCTTCACATAAATTGCCCGTGGAAATTTCTGTGAAGGCATATCATTTGGCCCAAATCCTGCTCCTGGTACATTAAAGATGATGCGAATATATGAATGGCCACCATCTTGCTGGCTTGAGACACTTTTTATTGTTGCAATGTGGAAGGGGACCAGTGAGCCATAGATTGGCAGTAGGACAGCTTCATTTTTCTGATCTACCTGCAATGTAGTCATAAAGAGAAACAGGAAATAATTAATGAACTGAAGAAGTGACCATAACCCTTGTGCCCATCAATGATATGTTTGCACATACTGAATTCTGAATTTTGGCAAATCAGACATGTCATAACAATAAATTTTTATGCAGTGATCAAGAGTCTCTGGGTTGGCCTACCTGAATCATAAGCTCCCGAGATGGAATGTCATCAACATTTCGGTAGGCAGTGATGTCATTTGTGGATTTCGCAGATCCTTGGCCATCTCCATGCCCTGATCCTCCAGCTGCAAGCCTTCTTGCCGTCTCCTCATTCTTCTGCCTTGCTAACTCTGCCTGATGTTGCCGGCGGACCTGCAGAGCAATTGAGAGAAGACAGTAAGTAACACAAGTCTTCTTTGTTTGCATGCCAGCCTAAACAATCTTCTACAGCAAAGTCACAGGCCCACAAGGAACTCACCTCCTCCTTAGTCATTTCTTGATTGTCTGATCGGAGAGTTGCCATTCGCCCAGCAAGCTCACTGGAGCCATTGGACTCAAGTTTTGGCTTTGGCTTCCTCTCCTCTTGAGGCTCTTCTTCCTTCTCCTCTTCAAAAGAATAGGCTATGTCTGTGAAGGCTTTTGAGCACCGTGATGTTGGAACCTCAGGAGACCCTTTCTCAGTCACAATAACAGTGTCCGCAAGCAACAGTGAGAAATTCCTGGACTTAGGGTTTCTTGATTCAGTTGTCAAATTCTGAAACCCTAAGGAAACATTGAAGACCATTCCAGCCTTGATGATGCGCTCATTCTTTGCATTCAGTGTCAAGCCTGATTCACGAAACTCAATACCAATTCCTGTGCCTGCATTCTTTGTGAAGTGTTGGAGGAATTCTGGACCTCCCGATTCAACCACAGCATATGCTGCTTTGTAAACTGCAGAAACAGGATTTCCAGGGCGAAGAGCAGCTATTGCTGCATCATGAGCCTTCAAGAGCACTATGTACGCCTTTTGTTGAAGTTTGTCAGCATCAATCATAATTGTGCGAGCAATGTTGGAACAGTATGACTTGAATCGGGCACCAATGGCACAAATAATGACACCCATGGCATCAAAGTACAGTACATCTTCATTACTTGCTGCACTTGGCTTGAGGTCAAAGACTCCACCACTTTGAAAAACAGGGGGGTAGCAGATGTCGACATCCTCTGGCCTGAGCTTCAGAAATTTACCAGGGTTGATGATAACTTCTTCTGTGTTCTCCATAAGCTCAGCATGAGTAATCTTCTTCTCTTCATCAATGATCACCTCAAGCTTTGGTACAACAAAGCCTTTCAGCACCTGTCCACTTAAGTGCGCAGCATTCCGGATATTTGTGATCTCTTCCTGATACAATATCAAGCAAAACATGAGGAGGCAAACAACAGATGCTTTGCTTCTCAAACAAGCTGCAGGAAGCAGCAGCTATGAAAGAAAGATTCACAATTAAAAATGAGCCATACAATCCTCCTCAATTACCACCTGCTTCAATGCAACAAAGTCCTTTCGGTACTACAGAGCTTTTCGCTCATGAAGTGTACCTCATCCTTGACTGCAAAAACCTCCGAAAACCCTCCGGCAACATCAACTTGAGAAGCACCAGAATCAGCCAGACACATGGCCCATCTCTCCATGAGCGCTCCTTCCGTGGCTTCTCGAGCAAGCACACCGATTGTAGGGGGTTTGGACTTACTTTGTGACTGCACAGCCTCCAGGATTCCTTCCATTTCCTTGCTGCCGTCCTCCTTACGCTCCTTGACGTGAAGATGAATATCAACCCCCGTAAGCATCCTGGAAGACTTTTGTAGCTCCTCAAGATGGCTCGCCTTCTTGAGACTACACACTACATGCAACGCTCCAGGCATAAAAACCATGACAGTTTCGGGAAACTCGTACCCCAGCAACCAAAGATGCAATGCCGACGACTTGAGATACCGAAGATCTTCGGAGGAGGGAGGAGTGACGATGGCAATGGCATCGGCTCCTCCCCATACATCCCTCTTATGTTCCTTCCAATGTCCG
Organism: Sphagnum tenellum; assembly: GCA_963921925.1. Lineage (NCBI taxonomy): Eukaryota > Viridiplantae > Streptophyta > Sphagnopsida > Sphagnales > Sphagnaceae > Sphagnum > Sphagnum tenellum. Next base: position 17,785,027 of record OY998142.1, on the reverse strand, counting down.
TAAAGAGCTTTGAGGCGTTTCCCATAATACTCTAAATTGATTTGCACTCCGGTTGCTCCCCTTGCATCCCCATTCCTGACATCAGCCATTCCAGATCACAGCACTGGATCTCAAAACAAAAGAAACTACCGCACTTCCTTCGGAGCAATAGTCACACCAAAACCCTAGTGCAAAACTCTCTCTCTCTCTCTCTCCCTCAACCTCTTTCAAACTCCAGAATTCAATACTAAATCCCCCCCACAACCTAACACACAAACCAAACCCCTCTCTTCCACCATCAACAATCTCAGCGGCCCGACACCATGTGTAAGCGGACTGGAGAAAGAAAGCAACAAAAGACTAAGAAGAGATATTGCAACAACACAACTGAGACAACAATATCTTCTTTTTCTCCTCCAGGAGGTGACGCCTCCAAGAAGCAAACCGACAACAGGGGGGTGGGGGGGCTTGACAGAAGCCCCTACTAAATACACAGACAGTGCAGCATCGAGTTACAAATCCAGAAGCTTTCTTTCCCTTCCGCGCGTCGTCAAGTGATCGGAACGAAGAACTTGTGAAGAGTAGCAGCAGCAACAGCAGTAGCACGATTAGGGTTTGCAACGAGAACGCTGGAGCGGGGACGAAGACGAGAGTCGTAGTTTCGCGGGAACAGCGCCAAAAGAATTAGGGTTTGCTGCACTTTGCCTCCAAAGAAACCCCCCCCCCCCCCAAAACAAAAAAAACAGGGAAATAATATTTAAATATTTTCTATACTTTTTAGTGAAATGAATTAATCAGGTTTTATTGAATTTGGACCCTGTATTTAAAATCCAGGGATTTTATTTTATTTTATTTTTCCTTCCTATTTTGTGATATCGAAAAATTGGCGATTTTTTTTTCTTCTCAAAATTAATCGAATTTACGTTGTAAAAACTAAAGATTTCAAGAAATTTCCAAATTTTTGGGCAAAAAACTGAAAAGAAAAAAATTGTAGAAAAAAAATGCACGTAACTAGGGTTTTTTTTTTTTTTTTTTTTTTTCCCGTCAATTTTGTGACGCTAGTAAATTGGTCAACATCCACAAGAAGATTTAGCCAAATTTTGGCTATAGATCAGATATGAAAGTAAAAAAAGGTTTTAAGAATCCTTTTTATATGTTGGTTATACATCTACTGGAACCAGTTGTAGAGATTTTTGTAGAGATTTGGCGATTATGGAACTTCTTTTCCCAAAATCTGGCGAATTAAAGCCAATTTTTTCACCAATATATCCTTTGTATGTGTCGAAATCATATTCTTCGCATTTAAAAAAATTTGCGAAAATTCACCCCAAAAAAAGAAGAAGAAAAAAAAAAATTGCCTTTAAATGAACCTTCAGGTTTAGGATGTCAAAGAAATAATGATTATTAGATTTTACTTGAAATTTAAATCAGTTTAATCATTTTAATAAGAATGGTACATTGGTAAATTATTATTATCGTTATTATTATTAGAACCTTAATGGGTTTTAGGCTAGTTCTCAAAAAATGAAAACTTACAAATATCACCAATAGTGATACCCACCAACAGTGATACCCGCCATGAAACCTAATCACAAAGTTCTCACTAGGGTTCACTAGGGTGAAAACTTGGAAAAGGTATGAATGAGAAAAGCCTTGAACTGAAAACCTAATTGGCTATGAAAAGAAATTGAGAGTTATTTTCAATTAGGCTTTAGGTTTAGGTTTTAAGGGTTTAAGCTTTTTGGGTAGGTGTTAGGTTTAGGTTTTAAGGGTTTAGGCTTTTTGGGTAGGTGTTAGGTTTAGGTTTTAAGGGTTTAGGCTTTGGGTGGCACCATTATTCAACAACAACAACATGGTGAAGAAGAAGCTTCACATTTGTGTTTTACACTTTTGAATATAAACAAAGTCAAGCTTTTGCTTGGCCCCATTGTGTTTTTTTGTTTTTTTAAAAAATTTATTCCTTTGTTTCATTGTTCCATTCATTACTTCCTTTATTGCTTCATTTCTTCTTTGCTTCACTACTCCTTTTTTCATTGTTCCCTCGTTTTATTGTTTCTTTGCTACATCCTTGTTTCATTGTTTGTTTGGTTGTTTCCTTGTTGCACCTTTGCTTTCAACTACGACATGCTTTGAAAACATTTGCTAATTTGGTTTGTGCTTTGCATGATTGTCATTTTAGGTTTATTTTTTACTTACTCTTGTTATTTCATTATTTTGCTCTTGGTTGCTTTTCTCATTTACATTGGTACTTCCTTGTTGCCCATCTCTTTAGCAATTGAAGCTCAATTTAGTTTGCAATTCTTTTATTAACATTTATTTTATTTTTTTGGGTTTTTTTTTTTCCAACTTAGATTTATGGTTAATTGTGAACTTTCTAGTTTGGAAGCAAGCCTCCAAAGCACTTGCTTTGGTCATGCATTTTTCAAAGCATGTCAATATGAGATAGTAAAAGAGAAAATTGGAAAAAAATTCAAATATGTTTTCATTAAATATGTCTAATCTAATTTACAAAAGTGCATAACTTGGCAAACAAATCTAATAAAAGTAAACAAAAATGAAACAATGCATATATTAATTTTAAAATTTTTTCATGAAAATTAAATATCCTTATAAAAGCAAGGCAATTTTTTTTTAAATAATTTATATTCTAATTGTAAATTGGTTTGGATTATTTTCTTTCTATTTTTTAGAATATTTTATAGGTTTGCAAACAAAATAATCTTGTTCTAGGAGGCCTTATTATATCATACAACTCATAGACTATTCAAGTTCATGTTTTTAATTGAGTTCCATTCTTTTTCACTTGGCATATTTCTCAAATAATTATTGATTTCTTGTTTTTAATTGTTATTACTTGGGTTCTAAACCAATCCAATGGTTATTGGTTGTTAAGTAACTTTACCGTCACAATGAGTTTGAAGTTGAAAGAAGAAGTTGGAATTAATTTAGCTTTAAACTTAGCAATGGATGATGTGTGACCGGTTGTGGGGAGATCGAACACCCACCTGACTCCGCTCACTGGGATTCTGTTTCTGATCTTTTGCGGCGGCGCTCCATAATGGATTGCATGGATTTGCATGGCTCTTCCTTTGAGTTGTGCATTGGAATGGGTATGGCGGCTTGTATTGATGGAGGGTGATGGCAAGACGGCGGATCGGATTGGATCGGCAGCAAATGCTTTGGAGGAGCGTGTGGAAGAAGCTAGGGACGTTCAAGAAGAAGGATCGGAGGACCGTTTGGACGGAATTTTTGGGAGACCAAGAAGATAGTGAGGCGGATAGATATTAGACCAGTAGTAAGAAAGCGGAAAGGTTGTTTTTTTTTGGGGTTTCTAGATCGAAAATAATTTTGGAGGACAGAAGGAGATGTTGAGAGAGAACTTTGTAGTTGAGAGCTTGGACTGTGTCTTTGATTTTTTCCGCTGCATCTGGTAGACAGTCAAGTTCAGGCTACATGAGGATAGAGATAGTAGAAGAGGGAATCTGAGTTTTGGGATGATCAGACTCATTCAGGCATGCTTGTGCTGTCGAAGTGTACATGCTCTACTTGTAAATGACAATTCAAAGTTTGTGATGTGTTGGTGCAGAGAGACATTGTGAGGTGGATCATGTTGAACAATATAGGTCTGTCAACCTTCAGAAGTGCAACAGATCAGCAATCGTGGAACAAATCGACTCCGGTCTAAGGAAGAGTAGGAGTCTTCTTCTGAGTGCTTGATCAGTAGAAAGAAAGATAGCAGGGTCTGTAGAAGGCAGTGTATTGGCTGTCTATTATGTGGGTCCTCCCTTTTTGGTGACAGATGATCCTAATGTTGCGCTTGAATTGTTTTTGTTTGCTTCTAAAATGAAGGAGATGTGTGGTGCACTTGATTTTTTCCTTTCATTTTAAAGAAAATACAAAGAAAGAAAAATTCACAACATGTTTTTGTTAATATTAGATCCATGATTTAAGAATCTTTGTTAATGTTTTCATTTTTTGATTATAAATAAAACATTTCAATTTTTGAAAAGTATGAAAGAAAATCTTTACATCTTATGTTTTTGAAATGTTATCATCACTTACATCTTGTGACAAATTGTGAAATTGGATATTTAGACCAAAGAGTTGATGAAAATTGTAACTTGGATATTTTTGAAATAATTGTCAACATATGAAAACCAATCAAAGAACTAGTTCATAAAAAGTTATTAATTTTTAGGAGATTTCAATAGTAGTTAAAGAGATTAAGTGTCTTTTCCAATGGTGGCAAATGCATGAATCCATTTTTGCCATTATTGGTTTTTTTTGCTCAATAAATATTAGGAATTGTTGATTCATAAATAGAAATTGAAAAATGTTTTTTTTAGCCAATGTAGTCACCAACCTTAAGAAATGCCATTTCCAATAATAAAAACTTGGAAATTGAAATTTTGTTAACAAGAATTAGTTAATCGCTCAAGAATTGATTACAAATCTCCTTGCAATTTAATAAAGTTTATCATCAAAAGAAATCTTGTATTATGTAAACATCCAATTTGTGATTATATAAAATTAATTGTCATTTGTAACTATGTTTTTTTTTCTATAAGTAGTCATCATCATTTTCAATCTATTACTTATCTTATAATTATCGTGCGATTAATTTACATCTAATAAGTTTTTCATCCTTCCAAGTTGACTCACTTTTGGGGCTTTTCATTCAAGAAAAATCTTTTATGTCAAATTAACTTTTAAAAAATCACAACTTGATTACCTCTATGTGGGGTAATTATACCTTTAAAACATATTAAGGTGTTTTTGAAAATATATTAAGGCTATATTTATAAAGTCATATATTTATGTCTTATTTAAAGCATATTAAACATACATTTTATATATATTATGGGGTTTGTTAAGTAAACTAGGTAAGTAGGTAAGTAAATAAGTAGGTAATTACGTGAATAGGTAGATAGGGTTACTTATTAACTAGGTATTATATCTAATATGTAATAACTATAAATAGTTACAAGTTAATTATTTGGTTAATATTAATTGACTAGTTAATAGTGGTTAAATATATTGAAATTTTTAATTTATTAAAATTTTATTAATAATTTACAAATCATTAATTTGTTAGATAATAATTATTAATTAATTAATTAATAATTGTTGAATAATAATAATAATTATTAACTAATTTGTAATAATAGGGAGGAATAGGTAGTAAGTAGGTTGGTAAGTGGGTAGGTGTGTAAGTAATTAGTTACTTAGTTATTTGTTTAGTTATATAATTTATAAAATTAAAAGGACAAAAAAATGGAATATACTTTACAATTACAACCTAGTTTGTGACTAAATTACTAATTTGCAAATTAAATTGCAATTAAAAAACTTATCCCATATGTTTTTTTCTTCGTTTTCATCTGTGAATTATATAACAATGTTTGTTTTATAGTTTCATGTTAGAAAACATTTGTCATCTTGGATGAATTAATTATATAAGCTTAACTTTAAAAGTTAAACTCAAAATAAAATAAAAATATTTTTATTCCTACCCCTAACTTAATTGCCTCCTCAACTTAAGTAAGCAAATACATAGTTGCCTACCTATTCACTTACCTAAATATTGATTTAATTTTTTGGCCAAAATTTAATTTAATTTTCATAAAATTTTCCACATGGCATAATTTCATTAAAACGCATTATGTCACGTGGCATATTTCCATTGATCAATGTGATGATATTGTAGGTCATTTAAATAATATTCAATTTATATTATCAGAAAAAACTAAAAAATAATTATTATATTATTACAATTAATGAATGGTATATGTTAGTTGCAAAAATCAAGATTAATTACAAGTTGCATAAGGATAGTCAACAAATAAAAACATAGGTGTTAATTGTATACATCATCTATGTGAAATGTGTTAACATCATGATGTGTTATCATTTATAACTACATGTTGCATGTAACTTCAATTATGCAATTAATAGATTTTTAGTTGTGAATATTTATAATAACTTATTTATAATTACAAAACATAGTTTCAAATTAACATTTTATTTTTTAGTGTATCAAAATGAATGGACTTTGGTAATTTGAAAGTGAATTTGAATTGGATGAAGTTTGAAATTTAAAAACTTAAATTTATGCATTTTCATCATTTTTTGCAAGTAATTTTCATTTTCATTTTTTAATTAAAAATTCAGTAGAATTTTCTGATAACCAAGTTATGAGAACCATCTTTGAAAACCATTGGTTAAAAAATTTATGAACATTGATTAGATTAAAAACTTGTTGGTTTTTTTTAAAGTTTTGAGATTTTAAATGGTATTTCAAACTTGATTTATTTTGAAAACTTGACAAGTTTTTAAAACATATTAGGAACCAAAATTGGTGGTTTTCACAAAAAATGAAAAACCACTAAACATTTTAAATTTTTTGCCTTAATTAAATATCTAAGTTTTTGTTTGTTTTGATTTAAAGTTAAAATAACGGATTTTCAAATTTTAAATTCAATTTCAATGGATTAAAAAAATAAAATGAACTTATGGAATTTGAAATATGATTTGTAATTCATCATTTGTAATGTATTCGAAATTATGGGTCGTATATTATGTGAAATATGGTGACCAATTAACTTAAATTTATGTTTAATGGTGACTTTCAAAGAGTTTTGCATTTTTGAATTTGTGGGTTTGATTTTGTGAACTCGCACCATACAAAACATTGTCTCTTAATATGTTATGTCCTTTTGATAGATAAGATAAATGGATATGAACAAGGTAAATAGTGTCCATGAAGGTGTTTTCAAAAGTGTAATCCAACAATGGGCTTTATGTTTTTTAAAACATTCACTATCATTTTTTAAGAAAATCTCATGTTACAACATGTCAAGTATCATGAATTTTTTTTATAAAACAAAAACGTGGTGTTGTTATGTTGTGTAAAGCCTTTAGGCATGGGTTTTATTGGAATTGAACTTGCCCTTAACTCTTCTTCCCACTCCAATAAGACCACCCTTTAGGACTTTAACATACATCAACCATAAGTAGGCCCAATTCTAGTAAAACTCATTCCCCATGGTTTTATCCTACATGAAGTAAAGGCTAGCCCAATTTCAATTAGACCTACTCCTTAGGGCTTTACCCTACATTTAAAATTGTTTTTAATGGTACAAAAATGGAAGATAAATCTGATTTTTGTCATCTTTGTGAAATAAAATATGATTTAGATCTTGATAGATTTTAAAATTTCAAATTAGTTTTAAATAGTATTGTGCCTCGTTTCAAATAAATTTGGTGATGGGCCAATCAAAGTGGCCTAGTGCAAAGGAAAAAAAAACAAAGAAAACTTTAGGATGAAAAACAACTAATTAAATCCCAATGACAATGGTAACATCGAAATTCATATAAGATAAACAAGTTGAAGTTTCATTTGTAATTTCATCTTATGAAAATAAATTTCAATTCAAAATCAATTTTGAATGAAATGAGAAGGTTTTTTTTTTCAAAGTTAGTTTTTCCCAACACCATAGTCAGTAATGATGGAAATGACAAACATCTTTTCAATATTTTGTGCATCAATTTGCATCCCATTTTTTTTCAATTGAATTTCAATTCAAATGTAACTTAATTTTCACATGATCAATTTATTTTTTTCGTTATTTCATTATTTGTAATTGTGAATAATAATGCAAAGCCCAAATTAAGTAACATGAATCATAATAAATACCCAAGCTCTTGTAAAAGCTTAGGCCAAAAATGGTGATGCATAAAATAAAAAATGGAAATATTATTCAAGCAATGAGGTGGGGCAACATGCACTCAAGAATGTGCAATCAAAATATCCCCCAATTACACCAAGGTGATAGTTATGTGCTAAAGCCTTTGTTTATGACCAAGGCATCTCAAAGCCCATTTGTGTGTAGTTGAAAGTCTTGCTGGTGCTTTACCACTAAGAATGTCAATGACTTGTTAGGTTGGGTTTGTGATTGTGTTTCAAAAAAAAAAAAAAACATAACATTCCCCAATTACATCACATTTTGTCCCAAATCCTTTGCTCAAAAGTGTGATATTATATTATATCATATATAGTGACTAAACAAAAACATTTTCATAATATTATGTTGATAATAAAAGCTTTTATTTGTGAAATATTCCTGTGAAATAAAAGCTTGAGTTGAAATGGCCCATAGGGAAAAATTATTGAATTTTGAGATGATGCACTCACAACTAAGTTATATTATGTGCATTTACACTTACATGTTCCAAAATTGAAATTGACACACATAATGATGAACAATTGAAAAACATATCCAAACATACCAGAGAAATAAAAAGGGGTAGGGGATATTATTAAATTAATAAACCTTCATTTCCTTTACCATTATTACCTCTGTGTCACATTTTTGAAAAGAAGCTTCAATTAAAATTTAAAATTTTATTTAACTATTAATGTGCATTTCATGAATTCAAAACTTTTTCCCCAACCATGGGGTTCTAGTAAGAATTTATGTATGTGTGTATATATATATACATACACGCACGATAAGCAATGTAAATAAAATAAAATTGGGCATGGAATTGTAAATGATTTACACTTACACATAACATTAATTTGATCAGTTTTGCAACAAGTTTTCATATAATGGATTGATTATTAAAATTTTAATGTTGAAGAACTTTGATGGGATTGATTGCTAGATGTCATATTTGACATAAATACCTCCAAAGGAGAAGGAGTTTGATAAAATAGAAGGTAAGTATGTAGGCCTCAAACTATCAGATTTAATTCTTCATTGATTTGAGGACCTCTTTTGAACATATTTGAATATAGTTCAGGCCTTGTTCCAATCCTTGCAAATTTAAGTTTTTTTCATCAAACAACCCTTCTTAATCCAAGAATGAAGACCCCCATGCATACGATACAAAGTGCAAGTGTGGCATAGTAACATACTTTTGCAACACATGTACTTTGAAAATCATACATACATAAATGACATGCACATTGCCTAAAATATTCACATATTGTTGGTGTAGTTTTTTGGATCATTTTGTTTTTGCTTTGGAAGTGCACCATGAATCCATCATGAACCACTTACTATCCTCCAAAGGGCTTGAGAAGGTTTGGCCAACTTCTTGGTGATGAATTGAGAGGCAAAATGAATTAGCTCCTTTGATACATGCCTTTTGGACATATGTAGATACCAAGAAGAATCAAGAATTTCACATACAATGGGACCTTCTTAGAGTTTGCAAAATGCCTTTTTTCCACCATGACAAAAGCTTGATCACCAACTATCTCCAGCGCTATTATGTCTCATTTCCCAATCACTTCGAGTTGACAAACTAAAACTCATAAACACAAGTTGTGGTACCAAAAGCATAACCAAAAGGAAAACAAAAGGCTAACGAATCAAAAAATTAATGGATGGACCTTTAAGGGATGATGGAGGTAGGGAGTAATGCATAAAGCCTTTGAGTTTAACTATATAATGTTTAACATATGTACAAATGGTGAGACACCCAAAAAAAGGTTCAAACTTCTCCCAAACTTAATGGTCTAAGAAGTTCCATGTTTCAGAATGTGCCAACGTTAAAACCTCAAATGCTAAATTTTGACCATGCACCCACCATCTACAAAATTACATCTCGCCACATGTGAACTATAAAGGTAGACAATCTTAACAACAAGCCAATTGCACATGAGTGATTTCAAAAATACAACAATCTTGACCTTTGATCCTTCTTTCTTGACATTTGCTTCCTAATCTACAACCTACAATTGCCACCAAAACATTTCCTTGCTTTGCTACAACCCTACCCAAGAAGAGAGAAGCTCAATCCTCTTATAAGCTTTTTCGTCCTCTCCGATTGATCTGGAGTGACTCTGGAGCAAAGATATCTTCATGATAATCTCCAGAAAATTTTGTCATTACATTAGTAGAAATTGGGAAAAGAGTTGCCAAGGAGAGATTTTCTATGTATACCATGATTCCACATTGCCATTGTCAGTATCGGTGCCATTTTGATGCACCCTTCCCTTTTTCGCCCTTCTCCTTCTGCTGTGCTTCTTGACTACAACAGTTGGGTTGTTGGAATTATAATACTCAAAATCCATCAAGGGGTTGTTGTCAATTGGTCCTGAACTTTGGCGCTCTAGACCATCAAGCAGCACAACTCCCCCACAGTCACTCTCTGGAATTTCTGCATCCTTGAGAACATGAGGTCCAACTTCAAAGTCCAATGAATTAGCTTGTTGCAAATCTGATGCAGCCACCTCTACCCGCTTCCTCAAATTCCTTAAAATTAGCATTTCAAGGAATTTCATCACTTCAACTACATGCAATAATGCTGTCATTGCATCTCCCACCTGAACAAAACAGTGACACACATCATCAACCTGGTATCATTTAGAGGAAGAACTCAGAAAGTCGGTTGAAAGGAAACCTGAACATTGAAGCACAGATGTATGAGAGTAAAACTAGAATCACTATCTCATTGCCTGTTACACTTGCTATGATAAAACTTCCACAAATGAATATAAAATGATCAAATCTTGTACAAAGTTATGGGGTTGCAAGTGGCATTTAAACATGGCGGTCTGCACTTCAGGATGCCAAAAAAAGAACAAACCTGGGTCATGTTGGGAGCAAAAACCATGGCAATGTTCCGTGCATTCATCATATTCATGTGTTTTTCTTGGGTGACATCAGTCATCAGATTTACAGCCCAATCCAGCAGAGAAGCTTTCATGGGTGGCAATAGTTTCAAAAGGGCGATACAATCTTCTTCGTTCTGGCAATCTGCCACTTGCTCTGGTGTCAATACATCCAGTATGGCTTCTGGCAGCTCACGGAACCATGCCTGCATTTAAAGAGTTATTAGAACTTCTCAGTTCTATATCCGCAAACTTGATAGAAATTTGTGTGGTTCTGCACTTGTGGTTCTAGATTTTACATATCCTAACCCTACCATCTTGTCGACAATTTCAAGACAGAGAAACTGTCATTCACATGGAATGTGGCAGTGGTTGGAAGACACCTTACTGACAACAACCATTCACCATTGAACTCAATAGAGCAAGGAAAAAACCAAACTCTAGTAGGCACCTTGATGAGACCCGCAAGGCAATGGCAATCGACATTTGCAGGTACAATCCCCCTTTTGAGTTGATCCCGTATACTTTCCTCAAGAGTAATCTCTGGATTAATTCTAAATATACCTTCCACCTGCAGGATCAAGACGAGAAAAAGGGAGGCTTTTCTGCTCTTAGAAAATGGTCAGAAACTAGAAGTTAAAAGCTAACAAGAACTGCCTGATGGGTATTGTGGAGAGTTGAAACAGGCAATACTGGAGTAGACATCTACACTATGAGAGGAAGACATCTGGAGACAAGGTCTGCACATCTGCACACTCTGATCATGTGTCTAAGGAAAGAAATGCCAACAAATGGATGCTAATATATCACAGGTAGACATCAAGGAAAATACACTGGAGATCTATCCACCTGAGAAAGACACAAAACCAAATAGATGTGCATTGTGAGAGGCAGTGGAAACAAAGACCAAAATTAAAAGGGGGCTTACAGAAAACCATGCAGACCTTCAAGGCTCCAGTTTGATAAAGACGTTCCTGCATCCGAAGAAGAATACAAGGGACAGAATTCCCTCTAGAATCATACGCACATTCCATGTCCTCGGCTGCCACTCCAAATACTCTCTCATTCCCACAAAATGCATAGTGCCAGAATGGGTGATCTGGCTTTTCATTCCTGCAACAATCCAATAGTAGTGCTAATTTCTTCATATCTTATCCCCAATCTAAGCCAAAAAATTGGATACAAAGTCGTGCAAAAAACCCAAGGCTTTTCTTTTAAGGCCAAAAATTTGAGGGGAAAACTGAGAGCAGGAAAATGGATTGAAACTGCATTTTAAGAAAACCAAAAAAACAGAACACAGAATGGAGCTTGCCAATTGAAGAAGAAGAACAAGGGCAGGATTCTTCTATCTTCACCTCCTAATACAAAATCTGCAGTTGTAACAACAAAATTTTACATGTTCACTAAGCTCAAACTAAGTCAGCCAAGAACCACAGCTTGTTTCCATCAAAAGCTAAACAAGACAAACAGTAGCATGAAACCAAACAGAGCTGAAGAATGTTTTGGAGAAATGATGTTGTTACTACTGTGTCTATCTCCCAATTCAGATCTTTGGCAGGGGTGTTTTCAATGCAGCTAAAAAGTAGGAGGGTTTTCTTCCTCCTCATGCAACCATTCTCCAAAAAAACAGTCTCTGACAAGTTATATTAAGCAGCTGAAGCTTTATTAGTCAACCCCCATGTTCCATGATGTGAGATATTCCTTGCCTAAGTTTAGGAGTTGTTTCAGTGGGGGTTATATTCTGAGTCCTTCCTGTTGACTATAATAGTAGACCCATCTGCTGAGAACTACAGTAACCTAGAATTGGAAAGTTGAAAACCTTTTTTTCTTGAGCATCAAAAGAGAGAGACAAATTTATTCTCAGCCAGTTCCAAATCCTGAACTGCTGCTTTTGAGTACACAATTCCACAGGCCCAACACTCCTGTTTGTAGTCTCCATTTTAAGCCTGAAGTGGGATCACATCAAATCAGATCAGATCAGATCCACAATTCTAGCATGTCCTTGCCAGAAAATGGAAACGAAAGAAGAAGAAACAGAACCATGCTTACTCAAGAATTAGGGTTTCACCTTGCAGAATAAATGAACAGCCAACATTGGTCACAATGATAGTAACCAGCAATGGTTCAACATGCATGTTTATATCATGAAGAATTAAAGACGTTCAAACTTTTCTAACCTTGGAACAGGATGCTACAAAAAATAATATTACAGCCATAATCTTGGAGAACTTGGAGAACTATATAGTGGTCCATTTGCACATGGAGGATTATGTGTCAATTGGTTGATTGTAGGATATGTCATGATTTTCTTGAATGGCATGGTGTGTTGGTACCCAGTTAAGTTTTATGCAATCTTTTGAACATCTACATAACCCACATGTCCAATGGCACATTATTGTTATCAAATCTCTAGTGTCAAGTTTGGGATCCAAGGCATGAGGCACGCATGGAAGTTGCAGATCAGAGTTTTCCCAAGGAACAAGGTGAACAAGAACCTTATCTGGTTCTGTGTGAAGGTGGGAGGTGTATTGGAGCAAAAAAAAACTCATGAGTAATGCTTCATGCCGTAGTGTGGGAGAAGGTGGATTGGAGCAAAAAACTCATGACTAATGCTTCATGCCGTAGTGTGGGAAAAGGTGGATTGGAGCAAAAAACTCATGACTAATGCTTCATGCAGAAGCTACCACCCAACGATCCACCCACCAATGAGTCCTAGTATTCCTTGATAGACATTTGTGGTCTGCACAAGATACATTCAGCTAAGGCTAATTGACAAAGCAATTCTGGGCTATTACCATACAAATGCCTCAATGGAAAACAAATGCAAGGTAGGTTTTCAGGAAATTTTGAGGCAAATGGGTTTAATAGTTGCTTTCACCTTGCGTGTGTCTGAACTGCTTCTGAATGACAAGCTCCTGAAGGCCAATCCTCGATTTTCATTCACCTGATCCTAATGAAATATTCTCCTAGGTTTAGAATCACACAGTTCAACCTGCAATCAGCAATTGAATGTAGACAAAGGCACTTCTGGGCTGGTTCCTCACCTTTGTTGGCTAAAATGATAACCATCTCAGGGGACAATTGTTATTGCAGCACAATTGTTGTTCAGATTAGGTAGCACCATAAAGTTCTAAAAAAATCTTGCACAAAACTGTCTCAAAATACAGATTCCAGAGTTCTGGCATCCAGGAAAGGAATATAAAGAGACTCTAAAGTAATATGAGTAAACGCAGTCTAGTTATGACTGTGCAATCTCTTTACCCACATTTGACTCTGCATTGCCAATGTCCTTCACCAAATCTACTAGTACAAAATCATCACCCACTTCTGACATGGCGTCCATAGCCTGTTCACCATTTTGAGATATCTGTTCAGGGGAAATGCGGGTCTGCTTTGCCACACTCTCAAGCACCTCCTTAGCAGCCCGTTTCCGTGGTGGAATCACTGCAAATAATGCTTTTGACCAATCCCCAAGTTCCGCAAAACGTAACATTATTTCCACAACCTGGTTGACTGTCAACACCTACAAAAACAAAGAAACACACAGAATGGCATAGTTTAGGGAACTGAAATCTCCCAATCATTTTTCCAGACACATGATAAAGAAGAAAGCAAATATTCTTGTAAATGGAACAAGATAATAAGACAGAAGAGTTTGTAAAGTTTCAGAATAAAAACTTCAAATAATGCAATTATAACAAGCATATGATGCTTGCTGCATGACATAAAATACTCCCAAATCGACAAAACCCAAATCTGCTCTGAACCTTTTGAGACTTCAAAACAGTTTTGCCCCCTCAAGATGCAGTGTTGGGATGGGTGGAAGGAATTTTTAAAATTTCAAATACCTGAGAGCTAAGCATTTTCATATGTTCACCAATGGGAAGCTTGGCAGTTTGGATGCCTTGACTTTTGGCCTTCTCAAGAGTCACCCCCTTCCACCGGTTGCGGTCAACTAATCCACCCACTATGTAAATCTTGGATGGATCAAGCCTTTCAAGGATGTTCTCAGAATCGGCTGTAAGATATACCAGATCCTCCTTCCGATCTTCAAACACACTCAAATATGACTGTTCCTGCTTGTGAAGCAGCCAGTTATTGAATCCTGAAATCTTCTCCAGTTGTGTGTGGATATCACCAGTACACCCAGTTAATGAAAGTCGACATGGTGCTTCTGCCCGTCCATTTGCTGCATATGAGTACATCACCTGGAAATAGTCCCAAGTTCAAAGAAAAAGTCAATCCCTGATGCCAACAACAACTCATGACATCAAAAACTGGTTTAAAGAGGACCATGGACCCCAAACCTGTGAGGCAAGAATCACCTTAATCATTCTGGAGTTCAGAAATGACCAGTTCAGATTAGCTTTTAGAGATTCGCTATCAATTCAAACTGAACCCTCAACGAAAAAATTCAGAACTTCAAAAATCAGGATGCCATGAACATACTTGTTGCAATAAGCTTGAAATTTCATTGGGTTTCATCATTTGACCAAATTCAAGGTCAATTACGATGTTTTGGCCAGTTTCAAGGGCCTGTGTAAGCTTCTCCCGTCTTTCTTTCCGCTCATCTTTGCGAGCTGTTCGGAGCTCCATCTTCTCCTGCTTTGCCTTTTCAATTTCTTCTTCAGAGAGCCCGGCCAGCTTTTGCACCCATTCCTGTCGCTTCCTCTCAGTTTCCTGGTGTCGTTTCATTTTTTCAAGAGCTTTCCGCTGTTGCTTCAGTTCTTTATACCGTTCTTGCTTTGCCAAGTTTTTCAAAGCAGATTTTGAGAGTGATGTTGGAATTTCAGAAATTGCTTCTGGGTGTTCACCACTTCCAACACTTGGCAATGATGGACCAAGTAGTACACTTTCAGTGATTTCAAGTTCCTTAGTAAATGCTACTTGAGTCAAGGGCGTGGGCACTGCAACCTCATCCTTGGTTGATTCCTGTTCCTTGGAATCTGCCATATTGGCTGAGGATGTGACTCTTACAGCCATACCAGTCAATTCCAGCTCCTCAGAATCCACCTTACTGGCTGAAGATACAGCCTTGACAGCAAATTCAGCAGATAAAGTTTCCTTGAGTGATGATTCGTCACCGATTTCCACTCCACATTGGGACTCTTCTAAAGCCGTTTCAGCTGATGGACCTTATAAGATTCAAAGTGCCACTAGGTGAAGTCAGAATATTTGAATTTTCTATTGGACAATGTGCATTGACTTAGGCATAATCCTGGTCAACACTTATATGTCAAGAGGATAGCACATGAGATTACAATGTGGCTACATTGTACATGGTGAATAGAGAAAGTCAATTAACATTTGGACCATGCCCATTGAGTGACAGGCATCATCAAGGGGATTGATGGGGGCCAAAAGACCAAAAAGAATGGTCTGGCACCAATTCCATTTCTTCATTGATAGCTGGTAGTGAAAGCTTCCTTCATCTGTCCTGATCAGATGTGGTCTCCAGATCTTACCAGAATAGATATTAGGGTTTGCAAAGCCTCCATAACTGCAAGTTCAAGATTCTTACCTGTTTCCTCTTTGTCATCAAAAAAGAGGCCAGTACAATTTGAAGCTTCCCGACTTTCACACCCATCTCTTTGTTGCTCCAAAGAAACCGCAGGACTTCTTGATATGTCACCGCCAAGATCCTCATTTGGAATCTCAACTGTTCCAAAGCCCCCAAGAGAACCTTCCTCAGATAGAACAGGCTCTCGTTTCAGATTCTCAGCTGTACTGGCCTCCTCCAGATCATCACTTGCATTCTCCTCTATTATTACTGCATCCTGGGACTGTGCTCTCTTGATCCTCTCAGCAGAAACATCCTCCTGCACATTTGTAGCTCCAGAAACTGCACCTGCAGAAAAAAAAAACACACACACATAAGAAAAAAAATCAGGCCATCTTTTTGGATCAATCCAGTTAATACTCTCCCCCCTTCTTCATTTGGATTCTACTCTGCCATATCTTTTTTTAAACCACCAGTATGCAGAAAGAAAGGTCATATTGAAGCCTCTTTTGTTGTACCCATGTTGCCCACAAAGAGCATTCAAAGGAAAAAACTGAACCCAAAATAATTAGGTCATCTTCTCTTGTACTTGCAGACCCATACCTCGAAACCAATTCTCCCACCCATCATCATATTGGACCAGACCAACAACACAAGGAAATAGTTATCTCATCATCAGCGACGTGCACACTTCATATGGAAGAAACGATGCATAAACTCTTATCTGTCATACTTTCAAACCCCATCCATCTCCAAAGGAGCTTTTGAAGAAAAGCCATTGGGTTAGCTACTTGGTTCCCCTTAAAGACACATATACGAAGAGAAACCCTTACATCCCCCCATTTCGTTAGACCCAATATCCGACCCTCAGCAACAACTCCCCCCAGAAGACTGCATACACCAGTGCTCTCCCCATGAATGAAAAACAAAAAAAAAACCTCCCTCTCCGTTATAGACTCATCCTTCAAAAACCTTTCTTCATAAAAACGAAAATCACAACAGAAAGAAAGAAAGAAGTTGGAGAAGATTTTATTCACCAGGGACAGAAAATAGGGCAGGAGGATTCTGAGAAGTTTGTTGGAGAGGAGGAGCAGCAGCAGCAGCAGCAACAGCGGCGTTTGTCTCTGGATTGCTGAGAAGCTCAACATGAGAAGTGGAATCGTCCATATTTCCACAGCTGCAGCAAAGTGCGGCAACTCGAATTCCCAGATCCTTGAAGAAGGTAAAAACTCCGCCAGAATTTCTATCCTCTCTTCTCTCTCTCTCTCTTTCTTTTTCTCTCTTTCTTTCTTTTTGCTTTCTCGTCGCCTGCTATTCCGTGGCTTTGTCCTCATTCATTTGAGGCCACAGCGTTTCTCATCCAATAATCATCCACATTGTGTTCTAACTTCCACATTCCTCGTCCACTTTTGGCCAATTCATTAGCTTTTTCTCATCCAAAGTGTTCACCTTTGCCTATTCTCTGGGGTTCAAAGTTCAAATCCTCAATTGCTTTGCTTGTTTCTTTATTACAGGCCAGGCTGAACAAGGCCACCTGCACTGGTTGGTACCTTCACTTTCTTGAGTGCATTAAGGTGCCTCTTAAGGTGCATTCACACCTAATGTTAAGTCAAGTGTTAAAGTGAAAATCTAGGTGGCATATTAGGTGGCACCCAATGTTCAATGGGTGATTGTTTAATACTAAGTAAATGTTAACTTACATAAAATGGGTGATTGTCTAATACTAAGTAAATGTTAACTTACATAAAATCTTTGTGGTAAATAGGTTTAGGTCCTAAATGGATAGCTTGGTGTTAGGGGACTTGGGATTGGAGTTAAACACCAAGTGTGAATGAATGCACCTTTAGTGTCCATACTTAACCTAGGAAATGTTAAATTCCAGGCTTTCCAACAACACCAAGAATGCCCCCCAACCCAAAATTCCAATACATTTTTCAGTTTTGATTTTATTTAGTTTTCATTGACAAAATGATTGAATAATCAAATAACTTCCACACCTTTAGCTCCAAAGAGTCTCAAACCCAAGTTGGTGCCACCCCTACTCTTCAAGAGCTTTCAAAAGATACTAAGAATGCAACAATGAGTCTCCATGGTTTTTGTTTGGAAGGGAGATCTTGGTGCGACAAAACAAAACAAAACAAACTACCCTGCTTCATAAATATATAGAATAGGCAGATTTACCATGGTTAGATGCAACCTCAATAAAGGTGAGGCCACATTTGGAGGTAGCCCATTTTTCCACTATCATCTAGAAAAATGTCGACTATCACCCTAAAGTTACCCACCAAGAAGTTAGCTACCTCTCAATTTTTGTAAAAAAATCTAAAGATTTTTGTAGATTTGGAGATAGCAATTAGGCTAGCAATTTGATTGGCCCATCACCAATATTTCCAGGCATTCAAAACAATCAACATCCCACAAGTGAAGACTTTCCAAGCACCCAAGTTTTGAATTAAAAACTCCATCAAATTGAAGAAGACATTTTCCAACAGACTGGAAAAGTAATCAAGATAGGTAGGGAGTGTTTTGTATTCAGCACAGAAAATGAACTAAATATTTGAAAGCCAAACCTACCAAGGTTCAAGAAACCTTTTCATGGTGATTTTTATCTCTTGATAGAAGACCACAATGCTCAAAATACAGAGTATCCATGGTACAATTCACTGGGGAAAAACAAATGAGCTGACTTCCATTGGAGGTGACTAGCATATCTGGTCTGTTTCTAGCAATTTAATTCCTGTGACACAATTTCTATCTCACAAATTAGAGAGGAGCAACCAATCTAGAAAACTAACAAAGCTCAGTGATCATGCTGTAACACAAATATACACTATTTGATGTTCTTGATGTATCAAATCAAGTGCATTCAGTGTCATCATACCTTGTTCAGCCTGTTTTGCAACACTTAGAGCTCTCAGAAGATGGCCTGTCTTTTCTGTTCCATCTCTATCTCAAACTCCTTGATTCCCATGCAAATTGCTGCAACTGCTTCCTCTTGGATTGCAAGAGTACCCATGTAGTTTTGCAGCTCTTTTGCCAGCCATAGTTTCTCCTCATTTCTAGCTCTTGAAATCTCTTCACTTATGGCCAGCTGTTCCATTAAAGCTCTTGAAATCCTTTCCTTCTCTTTGTTGAGTATCTCTAGCTGCCAATCCTGCAATGAAATATGCAGTGCTCCTCCTGAAGCATTCTCTTTCCCCCTTGGAGAGTTTCTAGCAATCGGTTCTCCTTGGAACCCTTCGACCTTGTTGTGGACATGACTACTGTTTATTTGTCCATTTCTTTCTTTTTCTTCCATTTCGGTGGCTGCTGCTTGATTGTCAAGCTTTCTGTGACCGCCTTGACCTTTTTGTGCTTGTTTTCCTGTATCTTTGACTGTTGCTGTCTGATCAAGGGATGTCATGGAGTTCTCTCCCTTCAGATCTCTTTGCACAGAAGATTCCTCTCCCTGCTCCACATCATCTCGGTCTTCCTCCTGCATTGTTCCTCCATCTTCTTCTCCACTACAAAAGAGAGCTCCAACTCCCCGATTCAGCTCTAGGGTAGGTAGCCTTTCCTTTGGCTTCTTGATCTCAACATCTGGATCAATGTTTGCTTGAGCACTTTCCTCAAGTGCTGCATGAGTCTGGAGAAGCTGTCCACGGAGATCATCTGTCTCTATTCTTAATTGAGAATTTTCTCGCTTAACAGCTGCAAGCTCATGTTCCATTTCACTCACAAGCTCCTCTAGCTTTTGGACATAATAATCTTCGCTGTTAGAGCTCAAGATTGGCGACCTAACTTGCACCATGGACTCCTGCACAAATCCACAAAGAATGAAACCATGATTTGCTCGTTTAAATGCCAAAACTACATCAATGCCTACATCTATTGATGTGGTACATGGTCATGATTGCTATCAGGGAATCAACTGCTATGAAAGCCTCCAATATGAAACCCCATTGTTTGCAATCAACTTCTGCTAAATTGTTAGAGCTCATGCCAACTGCAAATAGAAAAAAATTAAATATGGTCATTGTTAAGTAGTACCTTGAACTCAGTCTTTCTCTTTACAGTTGTATCTAGCTGCTGCCTGCTCTTTTCTGCTTCTTCCTTAACCACCTTCACCTCCTCCTGAAGCTGTACAGCCATGGATACAGACAACTTTTCTCAGCCAAAGTAAGCTACTGCATCACAACCTCCAGAAACTGCAACATAGATGAATAATAAATAACATGAAAGAAACCAGTTCATTAATGTTATTGTTGACACTGAATATAAACCACAGAAGGAAAGGGATTGGAACCTTGGAATTGAAGTTCTTTTGCAAATCCTCATACTTTGCTTGAAGCTCCATCAGCTGACGCTCCAGCTGACCACATACAGGGGTTCACATACCATTTGGCATGGAGGTTTGGAAGACATTCAGATTCTAAAAAACCAAATACACAGGGAATATTCTTATGAGTTTTGACTACTGACCAAATCTTCTCTGCCATTGAGAACAGGCAAATACAGCCTATTAATTTCCTTTCATCCTTTCACAAACTTTCAGATGCTCATCATGGATTTAGGTTTCTCTGCCTCACAAGCATGAAGTTTCAACTGTGAAATGTAATTCAATTCATAAGATAGTGAGATCTTCACCAAGAAAGAATTTCCTCACATACCACATTACTTCTGTTTGATTCTTCACTGACTCCAGAAGTTTGTCTTCCATATGAAAAATTTGCAGAAAGAAACTCATCAGCATCATGTCCATGGCCATGATTCAAGGTAGCCCAAGTCTCTTCATCAGCAAAGTTCTCAAAGAAGGGAACTGGTGTTGCTTCTCTGGAGCAGCTTCCAAACAGGTCACCTCCATCTTCATTTAAGCTCTCGAAGGAAGGAGGGAGACCAAGTGCTCGGTCTCTCTGCACTCTTATTTCTAGATCATCTGGATCTTCATTTAAGCTCTCAAATGAAGGAGGAAGACCAAATGCTCGGTCTCTCTGAGATCTCAGTTCAGGATTTCCCATAAGAAATGGAGGTGACTGCTTTGGAATAGATCTTTTGATATTCTGTAAACACTCAACAATCTGAGCTGAAATAGGTAACCTCACAGCAGGTAGGAGTACAAAAGTGAAATTTGGGCACAATATATACTCCCTAATTTTCAAGACATCATGATCTTGACTGGTCTAAATTTGTAGGACAAACAAAAGTTCAAATTGCAGCTCAAGATAATGACATTCCACACAAAATGTACATCCTACCATCACAAATGATTGAAAGAAGAACATCCATACACCAACTGACCACAGGCACACATGAGCAGGCAGCAGTGAGATACAATTTTGAAGAGCTACTACATCTATATTCCAGATTGGTAGTGTAAATGATTTATATCATTTTTCGGTAGGAAATTAATTATACCTGGACTGCAAGATCTGAGCTGACCTGGCGAGGACACCATGTCTCCCTCCTATTGCCCTGGCAAAATGGAAAACCAAGAAACTTTCAAAGACTAGAAAGAAACAGAACAAGAACCTACTAAACTTTCCTCAGGAGAAACCATAAACAGCATTCCCATTGTTCTCTTAAGTGGCATTTGCAGGCAGTCACTTATTGGTAAATCTTGTAAATTGATTGACATGATAACAAAGAGAGCAGGGGAGTTCAAATTCCTCAGAAAAGCTCCCAAGTTAGAGATTTTGCAAGAGCCCAATAGCCATCTCCAGACTTAGGCTGTGAGGACAAAGGTCCAAGCATTATGGTGGAGAAAAAAAATATATGAAAATTTCCAGGCCAAGCCATCAGTCCATTGCAATCATCATGAAACAAGCCTGCAACTGCCTCCTGAAACAGCACTTGTGGTGAGGAGATGATGAGAATAAAAAGGGCAGGAACGTAGACCTTCCTGGCTTGCTCATCACGGCCATCAGCAGCGGAGCTTATGACCAAAGTGCTTAGATTTACAATTTTCTGTTCCTGCTCTTTGATCCGTTGCTCACGCTCCACTTGCGCCTTTTTCTCCTCCTGAAGCTCCAAGGCCAGCTTTTCTTTCTCAACTTCAAACTGAAAATAAAAAGCCAGCAATGTTAATTCAGTGAACTTGATACTCTGTTCATTTGATGACAGACTATGTGAGTTGGAAGTCTTAAACCAATAAATTTGAAACTTTCAGAAGTAGTGATGCTCGACAGTCCACCACCAAACAAATGTGAAGCACAAAGTAAATGCCAATTGGAGGGAAGGATGATGGAAAGAGAGCAACACA
The DNA here is from genome assembly GCA_963921925.1 of Sphagnum tenellum. NCBI lineage: Eukaryota > Viridiplantae > Streptophyta > Sphagnopsida > Sphagnales > Sphagnaceae > Sphagnum > Sphagnum tenellum. The sequence continues at coordinate 17,762,686 of OY998142.1, read as the reverse complement.
GGTCTGATGGATTCAATATACAGTAACCTGAAGCAAGTCATTTCGCAAGGTACGAATTTCCTTTTCCAAATCTTCTGAATGAGGAGAACCCTGCCACAAAGCAATACCAGTAGTACACATGTTAGTTGAATCTAATTTCTTTGAAAAGAGGAAAACCACCTGGAAACCACCCCGCTTTTTGCCTATCTACAAGAGAAGTTGGAGCAGTGACCAAAGTTGACTTTGTCAGCATACTAACCTGCAGCTTTTGCAAAAGCTCCTCAATTTCTCTCTTCTGGCGCTTCAAGAGGGCAGCATCTGTGACAGTCTGTTAACAGAATACTAAACATGAGAAGAGCTCAAGAGAGTCCTAAAAATCAACAGTCCTGGCACTCAGATGTGCAAATATTTGAGCATCTAGTAATAACAAAGGAGATGTAAAAATATCACTGCATAGCAATAGAAGAATTTGAAAATACCTCGTTTACTTGAGCACAATTAGTGACTCGTTTGGCCCTGCTTGCAAACTGCAAGGTACCCCGAGTTTCATCGATGTGTATCTGCAAAAGAAATGATACAAGAAAAACACATTAAAAAATGGAATTTCTTCTGAAAGACTATGCTGTATCATTCCACCAAGCTGGTAATACAGATGCTTACAATGCTTTCCATGCGATTGGATTTGCTTAGTATGATTGGTAGATATGTCTTTGCCAGTAATAGTTTGATACACCTTACCTCATCAGGAGTTATTGTACAAATGATTGCAGTTCTTGCATTACCCCCCAGTGCAGATTGCAGGATGCGTGTGAGCTTACTGTCACGGTATGGGATATGGCCCCTGAAAGATTACTTTGAACATGATCAGACAGCCATCCATTGCAAGGAGAGAGAAGCAAGATAAACTAAAATGTGGTAGGGTCAGATAGATTGTAGACAGTGTAACATAAAATGCATTGAGAAGCATCCATCAATTTACTGCTAACACTGCAGGGACTTGAATGCTGAAAATGAATTGATTACTAAAACTTACCCTTGCTTCCCACCACCATCACAAAGCTTGTTGATGACATTTCCAAGTGTCATGAGGCTCTTGTTGATGTGGCCACCTTCCTTCAGTCGCACACCACCTGCTCCTGTTTTTGCAATCCTCTCAGACCCAGCCAAATCCACTAAGTTCTGCTTCCAAAGCAGAAATGCTGTTAGTATAAGTTCCTGCATTACCCAAAAGATGAAAAGACAATCACCAGAAATTGGACTATCCCCTATTTTGTTAAACCATTGCTGAAAAATTGAGACATTATTGGTCATATCTGAACAAAGGTAACAGCATCTAACCAATGCAGACACGCGCACAGCATCTGAAGCACACGAATCAGGATCAGAATCTTGGTCATCCTGGCTCTTATCCCGACTCTCAATAACCTGCACATTCACGAAATGAACATAAAGAAACCTATAATTGCCAAAACTTTCTTCTACAATCTCAGGTGGTATCTCATGAATCCAGCTGAAGTTCTCAACATGATGCTGCTTACCATCCGAAATATAGTATGAGATCGACTACTGTACATATTCATGTTTGTCTCTCCAAAATGCCGCTGTGCTGCACCAATATTGAGTAAAGTCAATGTCAAAACTGATACCCAATGATACACCCACAGGGTGAGACATAAAAGCGTTCATGATTTTATCTGATTAAGTGCTGCAGTAAGAAAACATGATTCTTAGAGAAAATATTGAGACACAATTGATCAGCATACCTTCTCCAGATTCCAGAAGTCCAAGAACCTGCTCAACACTATCAACAATTTCCTCCCTCAATCCCGCAACAAAAACTCCTCGCTGCAAAATCCAATTTGTGGTTAACTGAACATCAACACAAGTGGGGGGGACACCCAGTTTGCAGTCCACTTCACACTACCATTATGTCAAAAACCCTCAGATTATGGGTCCATATCTACACAACTACTCTGAATTACCTCCAAACTTTCATGGATTTGTAGCTTGCGATTATCAGGCGATAGAAGATCCTTGATCTCCTCATTATAAATCTCCATGTATGAAACACGAATCAAAAACTCTCTGTTTGACATCTGCAACACAGAATGTTGATACAAAAGAAAAGCATGAGACTATAATATGCATTCAATGTATATCATATTTCACTCATGGTGAAATCCTTTGCAACCATGTGCCAATAGCCACAAGAATGTATGCTGAACTGGATAGTAAAACAAAGCAAGTCTGCCTTTACAATCAATTGAAGGCAGAATTGAAGGTGAAGTTATCAGATGATCTGTGCACAAATGAGGCAACTCATATTCATGCATGTTACATCATTACCTGTTGCAATCAGTGTAGATCTTTTCTCAAGAATCATTAAGCAACAGAGCTATGTCTTTGCAAGAAGGGTGTAAAACCATGAGCATTACTGACCTCCTGGATACTGCGGAAGACATCATCAACTGCCAACCAAGTGACACCTGGCTCAGCTTGTGATCCTCGCATGGTGTATGTTTTTCCACTGCTGGTTTGCCCGTATGCAAATACTGTGCCTGGACAACAGAGTTCACTGTGAGAGATTATCTAACCCTTCCTTACTTACTCCCTTTATTCTATCTGCAGATGAACCAGACACAACAAACATCATCCCTTCAACCATCCTAAGCTTCACCCCTTGATCAACTCTGAAGCCTGAATTTGTTTCTTTCAGTTTTTTCTGTCATAGGGGAACCAAGCTTTGGAGAGGAGAATTTTCACTTCTGTGTTCCACACAAATGTGTACAGCTGTATCTATGAGAGTGCAAAGCAGTCTCGAAAAAAACACTTTGAAGGTCAGTTTTATCAGTTTGAGCAAAACTAAAACTAACATGACAAGAATGAGAGTAGTCATATTCGTACGAGTGTTACCAACAAAGTGTTAGACCTTAACATTCATCATGAACAGCAGTTATGAGCTGCCATGACTCCCTACTGACTTCATCAGCTCCTGCGGGAGGTGTAGATAACTATACAATCTCTAGCAAATTATGATACAAACATCTGTGTCCTGAGTTCCCATTATCTGTGTCCTGAGTTCCAATTGTCTGTGTCCTGAGTTTCCCATTGGATTTCTGGAAGCAACAGGGAAACTCAGCCCCAATGTTGTCTCGCACTCTAGAGATATAGCTAATAGAAAAAGCAAACCGCATCCTTATTCAAGCTGTAATAACCTTAGAGCATCTAAGCCTAAGGCATATAGAGGACTACATATATAGTAGTGGGAGGGGTGTCATGTACCCTGAATGTACCCTGAACATGTGTATACAGCCCTGTGCATGGAAGAGTTATGCAAGGAAGGGGGCAACAAAAGGATTACCATTGAAGCCCGCAACAGCAGATAAGACAACAGCCTTGGCATGCTGTTCATAAATATCAGCATTTTTTGCACTGGTTCCGAAAATGGTATCTGTCCAGAGCCCACAGAAAGAAATCAAGCTTGTATCTGATGAAATATAGCATATCAACATGTCAGTGCATGTGCCTTGCTAAAAATCCACTGGTGTCATGTTTTACAGAGAACAAATATGTTCTCTGCCTTGCAAATGGGAGTTCTTACCAAAGCTGAAGGAATGGCCAGAGACAAGTGTGCCTGCTGCACTACAAAGGGCTATGGTTTTGTCCACCACTCTCCATTCATGCCCTTTTGTAACTGATTCCTGCTTTATGGATGGAGGCTTAACCCTTATTGCCACACAAATCTTCTCCATCTCTCCCTTCTCCCAGTCAACCCTAGAGCATTGCAGTCATCCTGCTTCCCACTGCTCCAGGGATATGTGAAAATTGACCTGAGAAGAGTAGCATAATGGTTGCATATGTGAGCAACCCGTCCCATCCCTGATACATGAAGACCATCCAGGCCGATGGAACCTTGTGGACTTCAACCCATCGCCAGTTGCGAGGAGGCCAGAATCTCGAACTTTTAAGCTATGAGCTTTATGCTATGAAGGAAGAACATGTATGTGCGTTCGTTCCTATTGACATGCAAGCCTTCTGTGTGCTTCTTTAGTCCACGGATTAAGGCAGAGTAGGTCAGCTTACCTGTTGAAACCCTAGTCATTTGCAAGCATCGTCCCGACTGAAAGACGGAGGCAGGATCACCTCGCGACGCCGCCCCAAACCTAAACCCCAAATCCTTTGGAACGTAAATTCCTGAAGCACGTCGCTCCTATAACCCCAGCTCAAAAAGCCATCACACCAAGAGAAAAGGATCAGGACCTTCCAAAGCGATGGCCACTGAGCTGCTGCACCGTGATAAAACGCACTCTCCTAGTGGATGGAACAATACGAAGGCCAAATGCATCAGATCTTGCAGGAGACTGGGTATCAATAGGCGCCAGGAAATCGAAAATCGCGCTACCTTACAGAAATAAGATATCTTTGAGAAGAAAAAGCGCGGCAGAAGACGATTCCGTAGTCCACGGAGCAAGAAGAGAAGCACGGACAGAGCGTGTGCGATTCTTCGGCGACTATCAAGCGAACTGCGAGGGAGAGGGGAAAGAGAGCGAGCAGGACAGAATTTGAAAAACGGGGAAGAAGCAAAGCCCGCCTTTACTTTCAGGTGCCGAAACCAGGTCCCGTCATTCATCAGCATCTGGATACTGGATACCCAAAGGAAAGTAACGAAACCAGGTCCCTTAGTCGTATTAGCACCTGGATTGCCAATATGAATCGACAAAACCAGATCCTGTCAGGTATTAGCACCTGGATTTCCAATATTAATCGACAAACCAGATCCTGTCAGGTCTTAGCACCTGGATTTCCAATATGAATCGACAAAACCAGATCCTGTCAGGTCTTAGCACCTGGATACCCAGTGGGAATCGAGAGATCACCCACCCGCGGACGCACAATCTGAGGAAGCCTGCGTAAAACGGATTTTGAAATTTTGGGATCTCGTTCAGCACGTGCATGGTGAGCTAAGATGCTGGATTCCGATTCCATCGGCCGAAGAAATAGCGGCCGACGGACTGCACGCTGTTCCCTCCCTCGCTAAAGTCGAGATCATCTTCCACTGTACTTACTCTTTCAACATTGGAAAGCCAAATTCGCACCTTTTGGATTCAAGAGCGTAACAGAAGAGAATGCAAAGATATTGGAAAAGTGTTGTTTAGATACATAGTACATACCTATGCAAGCTCTAAAGATTTTGTTGTGGAAATGGTGTCAGCAATGAGAGTAGTTTTCTGAGACCTCTACTTTGGCAGTAGTGCTTCTGCAGCATTGCCCGAGGATTGCCCTTCCTTGCCAGGACCAGACTTAGTTTCCTTGGCAAATGAAATTGGCTGCAGCCATGGAGTTCCATTTGTGCAAGAACAATCAGTGGTACCCATCAAGAGGATTTCATGAGTGCTCTCACTAGTACTCGCCAAACACAAAACTGGGTGTCATCAACCTGTTAATGGCAAATAGTAAACTGTCCAGAAGCTTTTAAATGCTCATTGTTGGATTTTCAGAACTGACATACTTTGACTTGTGAAGAAGCTCATCATGTGAAAATTGGCCTTGGGCTATCTATGCAGGCAAACACATTGCTGCTGAGGAGTTTCAATTTAGAGTTAGGTATTGAAGAGCTTAGCTTGGGTTGTCATGTTCGTTCCCAGAGGACACCAGTGATTCTTGAAAGCAATCAGTTCCACAAGTGTGATTTCGTTCCATTTCGAAATCCGAGCAAAAGGAAATGGAAATGATAAATGACTAGAAAACCAAAAAAACACATATTTTAAGCCATTTTCAAAGAACAAAGCCAAAGCCAAAGCCAACTGCCTAAATTTAGCCAGAGAAAAAGTTGTTGATTTCTGCTGGCTAACCACAAAAGCCCACTGTGGTGCTCAAAATGTTCATTCGCTCGCTCGATAGCTGGTAAGAGTGACAACAAAAGGTGCCTCCACAGAGGATCGAACTCTGGACCTTCAGTTTACAAGACTGACGCTCTACCACTGAGCTATAAAGGCAAATCACGGAGAAAGCTGTAACCATTATCTAGATTTGCCGTATATATTAAAGACTCTTTAAATGGTAGATTACTTCACGTGCATTGGTTATGTACTTTATTATTGAAGACTGTGTAAATTTATTATTTGTGCAATTTGTTTTCACCACGATAGCCATGGGAAATTTGGCAGTTGTGCCCAATTGTGGCGACTTTTGGGTTGTATTCTCCCATTAAACAACAACAAACTGTTTGTGTCCCAAATGGTGAGGGCTTTTTTTCCCCTGTTTTGATACAAACACATTAATTGTCATCCCCCTTCATTTACATGGCCAATCTGTTTATGATCTCCTTGCACTTGTTGAATAGGTGTGCTTGATTGATAATTCAAGGGCATGAGGTTTTAAATTGCTTCAAAACATGTGTGCACAGATGGGGCAGGTCTACAATAGTTTTAAAGGGGGGGTGGGGGGAAGAATCTTATAAACTAAATATTTTGGTTTCTATTATGATAGATATTAGAGGGCCCCATCTAGCCCTTGTGCATACATACATATGTGCCAAACTAATGGTTTTGAAAAAAAAGACAGAGATCATTGATCATTGCCCCAGTTAAAAACCAACCTCTGGGTCATCACAAGTTGGTGGCCAAGTGTAATAAGGGGTGTGTCACACTATGGCTTTGCCATTTACATTAAAAAGTATCTTAAAGCAAAAGAAGAATTATGGAAACTTAAATATTTCTTCACCATGCAAAAATATATCAATTTTCAAAAAATCCTCTAAAAGAAACCAAATCTTTCAATATATGATAACTTTTTAACTGATCTCAAGTTTCAACCCAAGCCAAAATATCATCTTTCAAAAATCTTCATATAAAAGCAAGGTAGAAATCCAATAAAAACTGATCGCCAGAATCACCACACAAAAGACAAAAACAAAGATAAAAAAATAAGCAACCCGCAAGAACCAAAGAAGGAAAAGGTAGTCCCTCTTTTGGTAGGAAGCTATCCCACTCATAGCCCTTTAATGTCGTCTACATGCAAATCGTGAGATCTATTAGTAATAGGAGGTTTAGAATAAACATTTCTTGCCAATGCAATATTCCTTTTTATAGAAGAGGCTAAAAGCATGTTGAAGAACAATATTAACATTGCTTTAAAATAAATACAGAAAAACAAAAATAAATGACCTCTCGATCATCTATTGTGGAAAAGACGAACACACTCCTTGATGAAACGATCCATATCCTAGGTGTGTCATGCACCTCATGACCACCATCGGCATAAAATGGTGCCCCTCATGAAACTTTTTATACTTGTGGATATTAGCAATGGTGCTAATTCTCACAACTACACATGTTGATCAACTAATGACACTCGTAGCCATTGTCTCTCGTGTCAGGTTAATAACCACCACATTGACAACAAAGATCTGGTCTTCACAAATCATTCAAAGATTGATTTATGTTAATGGGTAGAAGTTTTTTAACTAATTTCCATCTTTAACCCAAGGGTGAAGCTAGAAGGATTAAGTAGTTCAAGTTAGTAAATGGTTAGGATAATCCACCCAATCATCTAAGAGATTTCTCGAAAGGGATTAGAAATAAGAACGCTATTTTGTAAGGGTGAATGTGGGCCTTGTGTGTGGTATATGCGGAAGGGGGATAAAAGAAGTGCGAAAGGATAAAGGGATTACTTATTAAAGATTTGTGTGGGATATGGAAAACTTTCCTTGGAAAATGATGAAAGGAATGGAAAAATATGTACATATTAGGTATGTGATGTTAATGGAAGATGGTTGAAAGACTTGAATGCCTTGTGTTGCATTGTTATTGTACTAAATGTAACAGGTAGAATAGGGCATGTTATGTAAATATGATACTTTCTGGAATTAATATCTCTACATTTTGTTTAGGACATAGAATAATGGGGTTGCCCATCAGTAGCCTCTAGAACACCAAGTTACTGGCTGCCACAGGAGGGTAGTAATTTGTCCTTGGTGGTGGGGATTAAGAAGGAGCAAACTAGCAAGTTACCCCCTATAAGTTGGAAGGTATAGTTATAGGTAGAAGGTAGGAACACAAAGGGAAAACAACTAGTTACAAAAGGTACATAGTACATGAAGGAATTATCAAAGGTTGAAGATGGTAAATAGAACCACCAAAGATTTAGCATGTAAAGGAAAGGAAGAATCGTAATGGTAGATAGGTCTAAAAACCCCATAGGTAAACATCTTGGGGGTGTTAAAAGTATTACAAAACTAAGGAGAGTAATTAATCTCAAGTTTTATCCCCCTTTCTTTTATTGTTTCCTTCCCTATGTTTTGTTTCTTACTTCTTAGTTGATATTACTTATAAAAAAATAAGTTGAATCATGGACAACAGACTTATATTTTCCTTATTCATTGTATGATTTCTTATTTCCTACTTGAATAGTTGTAATAAAATAAGATAAGGAAGGTAGTTCTTTATATGAAATAATAATGTGTCAACCTTATACCTTGGTTTTATTCCCTAATCTTACCCCCGGAAGATGGTAATGATTGGGGGCCATAATTTCTACCCATAATAATTCATAATGAAACTCATGACGTAAGGGCGTACCACCATTCTCTCTATACAACGTGCTCACTCTTTCCAACAAAGGCATACATGATGTCTCTAATGGCATCATGTGTGGCTTTACGCTGACCTCCAAACGAACAACTTGTTAAATGTGTGTTAGACATGTTTAAACCATGTGCGTATTCACACATAAAATACCTAGATGTTGAAAGTTAAATCAAACTGAAACAAAAAATGCAATTTTGAAATGAAAGTAAATTGTGCAATGTGGAACGAATAGATAGATGGCCTGATAATCAACCATAGCCCTACCCCCTTGGCCAAACAAGAACAAATATAGGTTCTAGATGTTAAAGAAATGGAGTCATCCTCCAAGATAGACTTAAAAGATTTGTCGTGATGGATGTCCATAAAAAATGCCTATAAATGTATGGCATAGGTAATTACCAAACTCTCAAAATAAAGGTGTATCTTTCTAATTATAGGAAGAAAGTTAATTCAAACTACACAAAGGCATGATTGAAGGAAATGTGGCCCTCATAAACATACTCTTTCAAATTGGGTCTATCAAAAATACAAAATCTAAAGCACAAATACAAAGCAACCAAAACCCAACTCCTTAAAAAATAGATGGGGTACAATCTTCCATAGACAAAAGGCCTATACCACCAAAAAATATTGATAGTCGAGTTTCACATCTCACTAAAAGGCCTTAAATGGACTCCCATGACCTTAAACCCATAATGCCCCCACATACATACATAATTCGGTTGTTGAAATTCGCCAAAAGAAACAAGAAGGAAAAAAAAAAAGTACTGTCTGAATAAAATAAACAGGTCAACGAGTGACACATGAAGACATAATGCCCAATACAACATGTGTATCTCCTAGGAAATGAAGATCATTGATATGCGCTAGATCTTGAAATAAAACTTCATCCAAAAAATGCATGACAAAATCCTAAGAACCCCGTAACACACCCAAAATGCATGAACCATTTGTGACCAAAATGCAACCATGAGGAATGTTTATGCCTAACAAGACCCATGATGGACTCCAAAGTTTGCATTTTGACACCTTGACCTTAAGCCCAACTATAGTTAACTAAGTCAAAAGGTGGTCAAAAGCAAAAACAATTTCATTCATAGAAACCATGATGTGTGTATCATCTACTAGGATGGAAAAACACAAATGAGGGGTTTGCATAATGGTTTTTGGGAAAGTTTGATAATGGGTTAGGAAAAATAAAAGACCTTTTAAGGGGTCACCCTACTTCGTGCCTAAAGTTAATTCAATAATGGTGACCCCCTCCTTCATACTACCCATGTTGGTAATATAAAAAAAAATGAGCAGCATAAAACAACCTAATAAAGGAGACAATGCTCGCCAAAGGTCCCCCGACATCTTATAGTTTTTTTTAGAATAACAACTTGAAAAACATTATTAAAAACATTTTCAATATCAACTTGCATCATGACCTAATCACGATGTAGGTCGAAGAAGGTTCTAATGTCAAAAGATATGGTTTCACACCGTGTTTTATCATTGTCAATAATTTGTTAGCCCCTAGCACTAAGGTCATTGACCTAGGGATATCACTAGGAGCAAAAACAACAATAGTTTGAAATAATTTTGAAAACCCTGAAAATGGATCCTTTGGTATGAAACATCTTGAGAGATGTTCATAAACCATCCCAAATGGCCCACCCAAAATTAAATTGGGAGTAATGGCTAAAACTTGAACAAACAAAATCCTATCCAAGACAAAGGTGTGTTAAGGCTAATAATTGAAGCAAAATGGAAGGACAAGGTTTTATGGAAGGGGGTGCAATTGACACAAAGTTACCACAATGCCTTTTAAGAAAATAGCTGGCATCATGGGCAAAAGAGTTTTAGTAGCATGATTATATTCTCTAGTTCTACCCAAAGTTAGACATTAACAAAGACAAGTGGTCGAGAAATCGTCCAAAAAAAATGGAAACAAGAAGCATCTGAGGCACGAAAGAACCTAAAGAAAAAACCAATCACCCACCATAAACCTCTTAAGGTGAACATAAACCTCTCACTAACATGATGACCTCCTTGAGTATAACGTAAACACCAATGTGACAACAAGAGGACAAGGAATCACATTGACTCGTCCATTGGATCTCAAGTAATTTGGTCAAGGGGTAAATGAAAAGCTTACTTGACCTCATCTTGGATGAATCAAAGGATCTATGAAACTATCAAAGGCATGTGAAAAAAACCTTAGACAATCTCAATATGAAGTTAGACTAAGCCTAAAGCCAGCCCCAAAAGGCAAAGGGGATAGCACTAGGGTGGAACACAAGAGGGGAGGACACCTATGAAAACAAAACAACATAGCTAGCCCAAGAGACAAGGCTAACATGAACGTGAGCACTTTTAACATGTCTCAAAATGTTGCTTGAAATGTTAAGGCCAAAGCAATGGGGGCAAGAGGCATTTCGAATCATTGGAAGATGCAAAGAAGGAACCATACAAGACAAAAGCTACACCTAAAACACAAGAATGCAAAAGCCCAAACAAACCTTAAAATTAAAAATTAAAAATAAAATAAAATAACTTTCCTGATGTTGTAGGAACATATCAATGATGGTGGGCTCAATCGTTGCAAGAATGCAACAACTATGACGGGCCCAACACACCACCCAAACCCTGTTCTCCATTGGTTGTGTTGAGCCCAAAACGTTCCATTTTGCCCTTTGTTTCTCTCCTTTCTCTTGTGCATCTTTTATGCATTCTTTTCTTCCTTTTGCTACTAAGCCATCATTGTTGTTCCTACCTCCCCTCTTGCATAGTTTAATGGTGTATCGTTCTACACACAAAGCTTGCAAGATCATTGCATCACCAACCGATTGCTTTTCAATCTTTTTTGGTCTTTTGATTATTGTCTGCTGCAATCCGAATTTGTCTAGCGCAAAGATTCATCATTGAGAACCATCCATTCTCTTTCTCTTCTTTGTTGTCATTGTCTCAGGCCATCCCAACTCTAGGTGATGCGGACAGGCTATAACTTTGAGCACACTTCTTCTTGCTGAACTTTGGCTACAACATGCACACTCCACTCCGTAACTGCATCTGAAGCACTCCTAGCAGTAGTAGCACTCCCAATTAAGCACTACACTTTGCTTCCTCAAATTTACTTTCCACACAACTAGTCAAAGGTTAAGAACTGTCTCTCTCCCAACAGGCCTAAATTGACCAAATTCCCACAACTCTCTAAACCCTAAAATATAAAAATAGACCTACTACCTAGGGGCCAAAATCCCTTAAGCTACTATACTCTAAAGTCTATATGAATCTAAACACAATATCCTTGCCTTGGTAGGCAAGCCCAATAAACCACCACATAGGCAAACATCCTACAGGAATACAAGTAGAGTGCCATGGCCCAATGACATGATCTTTTCTATTTTTTTTGTGAGGTTTTCATGTTTTCACCGGTCTTGGGTGGTCATTTAAATGTGAGGCGAGAAAATTTTCCTCCCAATGTTAAGAAGTTGGTTGGTCTGTCTCAAGCACACCCAGTTCTTTCACATTCTTACACCCCAAGGTTTCTCTAGTTAATAGCATGTTTCACCACCTCTGAGTATCAGAAATTGGATAAAGGTCCAGAGGGGCTCTGTTGGGGTGGTTTCTGATAAGCATCCAACACTGGTTTCCACCATGGTTACACAGGGACCTTTTTGTCAGCGCATCAACATTTGAAGTTTGATGTGTGAGGTTGTTTGTTCTCTGCACCAAGATTTGAAGTTTAATCTGCATCCAGATTCCTCTCTTCAGTGCACCAAGGTTTGTCCACACTTTACTTCTTATAGCATCCTTAAAGTTTCATAATTCACATGAGTGTCAGGACTCAGATTAAAGCATTAAGTTCTTTCCTGCCTTTAGTGATGCAGAAGCTAAAGAGAAAGTTGCAAAAAATGATCACATGCCGTGGAATCTGCAAGACTTGGCTGCAGAAAATTGCAGCACATGAATAGATGAGGCACAACTGATGCATCTGGCCAACATGAAACCTTTCTATTGCCAATTGAAGCATATTAATGCACTTTGCAGAAAAATCCCCACTTAAATACTTTGAGGGTCAAGCAAACAAATGTCATGTCAGTTCCTGAGGGACTGAGAACAAACAACAACATGAAATGGGTGTTGCCAAACCCTTGTGAGTGTTACTCAGTAATTACCAGACTGGCACCTTCTTCATCTCAAATGGCAGTGACTACCTACCATTTGATTACGCAACCACTGACTTCATCAGCTCCACCAACATCAGACATAGATAAGTACATAACAATACACTCAAAAATCTGGATCCGCACTTTCTATCACATTTCCAGAAGCAATGGAAAGACCTCTTAGCAAGTATTGATGAGGGAAAAGGCTCAATAAGAATCTGTATTCAAACTGCAACAAGCTTGCTTGTGAGTGTAAGCTTTTCTTTACTTTGTACCACCTCATGAAATACATGAGAGAAAATCACACTTAGCATGAAATAGGATAGATAGATTTGACAATGGAAAATCTGCAAGTCTTTTTTTAATCTACAAACCTGGGCATCTGGACCTCCAACATATTAATTAGCCTGTTATACAAATGAAGTTTCTCTCAAAACTTTTAAAATTCAAGAACAAAAACCCCTGCCCATACATAGATGCTTTTTCTCCTACAACAATGAAATTGAGCATAATTAAGGTACATTCAATTGCTGGAAAAGACGGTAAGCTGAGAAGGAGTTGCAAACAGCAATAAACATAAAAGAAATGAAGCTTGTGGCCACTGCTGCTTCAGACTTTGCACAGAATTGTAGTATGTTGTAGGATGAGCAACTGAGTCCAATTTCGCCTTTCCTTAAGATTACTGCTGCTGCTGCTCCAGCTGCACTTGCTGCCATGAGACTGAAGGATAAAACCTGCACACTCAACAATGTACCTCAATATCATTTAGCTTCTAACTGCCAGTTCCTCTCAAGAATAGACAGATCACTCTCAAGAAAAAAAAACCAACATAAACTCCTCAACACACAAGGATCCATAGAAAAACAAATTGTATTATGACAACTCAGAGAATCTGCGAAGTTCCTCTACAAAATTCTCGACACGATAATGTGAATGAGGTAAGTCTTTTTCTTCGACATAAAAACCTGGCCAGTGTGCATTTCAGTGTGCGAAATGCAAAGTGAGCATTACAAAAAACATAGTGTCCACCTTACTAGCAGGAACGCCTGCTGGATGATTTTTATATACAGGAAAGCCCTGGCAGCAGAGCATTACACCATTGACCTCAGGGTTCTGTCCTTGATTTGTGGGTGTAATGCCCTGCTGCCAGGGCTTTCCCCTATACAATCAGCAGTGAGAGAAGCCAGTCTGTGATGATCATTTGTGTGGTGGGATTCTGTGGAAAGAATGCAAAACCTTGAACCAAATAGGTACTACACATCAAGGATCAGATATAGTGCTCATGATTGTGATGGAAGTCAAAGCTGCTGCTCAGTGGCTCACCTGATCACAAGTGTATGTGAGGACTCCAAGGGACACAACAGGTTGCGGGAAAGCTTTGCCGGACATCAACAGAAGGATGGTATGAAGCAACTGCGTCATGGAATAGGCACACACTATTGCATTCATGGAGACCAGAAATCTGCCACAGGCTCACACCGCCATCAACAAACGAACAGAGGAAGAAGAAGAAAGCTTGATCAAGAGTTTGCTGCATTCCAAAGAAGCTCTTGGAAAAAAAAACTTCCTACATTTTGTTGGCAAAGCTCATCATCATCATTGCTGCTGCAATTCATGAGAAGAAGACCATCAGCACAAAAAGTCATGACGGAAGTGGTGCGAACAGGAAGCTTGTGCACTTACATGTAAGCTGAGAGGTCGGTGAACTTGACAGAGATGAAGCTGAACGCCGACACTCGCCGAACCTCTTTATCCAAAGACATCATCGTGATTGCAACAATGGAAAACAAGAGCGTCGCCGTCCGGAGTGTGATCGACGCCAGACCTAGCATCCTTCCTCGATCCGTCAGCGCTGCAGGTTGCGTGTACATCGCAGGGGGAGTTGCGCCTGCAGCAATCTCCGCCGAATGTCCGGGCTTCTTCGGGAAAACACGACCATCAAAAAACTGCGTGTTCCATGCCGATTGTGCCATTTTCTTCTCACTCGACTTTCTCTCTGTTTGCTAAGCTCCTCTTGGGAATTGTGTCGAAGAGAGAGAGTGTTGTTCCTCCAGGGAAAGATGGATCTCCCGCTGCCACAATAATTCTTCTACAACCTTGATGACAGAAATATGTCTCTTTGGCATCCGAAGGTAGTTGTGAAGATACGAATGCTCGCACTACGGCTGATGATTGAGAGATTGTGAAACATTTCAAAGACGTGTTGATATCAGTTTTTGCTCTCTCTCTCTCTCTCTCTCAAAGATTATGCACTCATGATGTCGAATGCACCAAGTTGTGCACTAAGATGTTTTTAGAGAAGAAAAGCACACATACTGGTGAACTTTCAGATGGGACTCTGCTAGATCTCGACGACGACGACAACAACAACAACAAACTAAGTTTCATTACAAAAAGCAGCCGAGCTCCATGCATTACGGCTCCTACTATTGTGAGTTTTTGGCTGTGGACTTTGGAGCCCATGAGCTGAAACTGGAAATTCCAGACTGCGAGAAATCTGGCTTGTTTGTTACTACTGTTCAGCTTCTACTTAGTCTGCCACCGAAAGATCCTCCCCCACAAACAACGGACTCTGGTTATCATTATCATCATCATCATCATCATCATCAACAGGCGGCGCGCAAGTTGGAGCTCGGCGCTTAATTGGCGTCTGACTGAGGCGGACTTTCTGTCTGTTATTTATGTGCATCACATGGAAATGGGCCAAAGTTTGGTATTCCTACATAAATTCAAGCTCATGTGGAGTTCACTATAGAGACATTTCTGGCATGACTTAAGGATCCACTTGCTATTTCCCTCAAAACTCTCCCATGAAATCATGCTGACAACAACACAGGACTTACAACTGACTCAGGAATCTCGTGTGTGTATGTTGACCTCTTGGAACTACGTTAGAACATGAAGCTCAGGAAGATCTATTGTGATTAGTCCATTACTGGTAATGTGAAGAAAAAACTTTTGCAGTGACAAACAAGATTTTGGAGATATATTATCTTTCAAGAGCTCCAAGAGTGCTGTGAAAAATTCTCAATGAGATCCTTGCCTGTTTTGTTTTGTACAGCTTCTAGCTATCTCTAAGAGCATCCTGTATGTTGGAGAACCAGGTTGAATAGATGTACCTTATTGACAAATGCCTGGGTGTTGTTGGCCTTCAGTCTCATTACAACAAAGTGCAGGTGGAGCAGCAGCAGGAAGTAATCTATCAAGGAAAGCTGATACTGGACTAAACTCAGTTTATTGCTCTTTCTAACTCCTTATCAGCATATCATTTCTTCCTCCACCAAAAAAAACGATACCTCAAATCATGATATTCATTGGGGCAGCAGGCCGATCAATGGATTGAAGACAGGGGTAAGCAGAGTTTGGAGCTCAAGGAAGCCAACAATGTAAGTCTGGGTGCCCAAGCATTCTGTAGAAATAAAAACATTGCCGACTTTCCTTTGTTGAGGCTTGTCCTGTGATGATTTTGTCTCTTCTGTATGGCTGAGCCACCTGAGGTACAAAGAACAGGTTAAGATCTAAGACCTGGCCCAGCCACCCAGGTTTGGAAAGTGTTCAGAAAGCTTCAAACAATCATCAAGTCCTTTTCTTCGACGTCAGATTGTGGGGACCTGTAGAGCCATGCCAGCGGGTTGAATATTGAACTTCTCGCAGAAATGTTCTGCAGATACTTGTCCCTTGTAAACTGCCATACCCAACAGAGATGGGTGGACTATTCCAGGAGCGGGTCTGTTGAGCTTCTATGATTAGCCATTACACAGGTATTGATGTTGGTGGCAAAGAGCTACCTTGTCTGCAACCCCACTTTTGGCTTTTCTTGGATCAGCTCCTGCAAAAACTGGATCATGGAGGTCACTTGCCCGGACTGGAGTTCTGTGGGCAGAGGCTCCTCATGGGTGGCAACCAAGATGAATGGATGCAGCTTCTTCTTCATCACTGGCAAAGCATAGTGGGCTTGAAAAAAGGGCACAACAACCTAATGCTCTGATCTAGGACCCAAGGACTATGGGGATCAAAAACCTTGAAAATATTTGAGTTATCTTTAATGAGTCTAGCCCTTTTTTGGTACCCTTTTCATTTTGTCGCCCTTTTCTTTATTTCTGTTTTTTTTTTTTTTTGTTGTTATTTGTAGAATTCAAAAAAAATTCATCAAACTACAAAAGGAGAGGAGATGCAAATAGTGACATTTCAAACTTGAAAAATGCAATTGGTTATACCGAAAGGGTTTCTATTGAACTGTTGGTGGAGACCTTTAGATCTAAATTGAACTAGTCTAACCAATTGAAGCCAACAACAAAAGGGAATGATGGAATGATGCATGGATATAAAAGATGCAAAAAGATGTAAGGAATTGTGAAGAAGACGATCTTGCTTTGAACTTCATGAGTACTATTGAGTTGGGTTCACAATCTTCGTTTGAGATGAATATTATCAAATACCGTGACAGAAGTAGAACGTATTGAAAATCCAACATGTAAAGATTGAATTCCTACATGAAAATGCAGTAGGATTGATTTTTTGCATCAAACCATTATTAGGTAGTATCTAAAATGTCCCACCACTACAAGATATGGCCTTCAAGAAGCTATGCATATGTGGGCACAATGTCATTTGCAAAAACTAAACACACAATAATTGAGAAAGAACATAATTTTGGGTGGAGGGTTCATGGCATGATTAGTACCTCTGAAATTTTGCCAAAGGAGAAAACCATTACAACCATAACTATTGTGAAGCGATTATAACTAGAAATATCGACAACCCAAAACGGGGATGTGTACAGTCAAGTTAAAAAATACAAAATGAAAATGCACATGTTTAATACACCCCTTCTTATAAGACATGGAAAAAATCAAGGAATGTGTTGTTTTCCCATACAATTTTTTACCTATAAAAATTTGCAGATATATTTTGTGATCGTTTTAACGTTTGGAATAATTCAGACAACGGAAGGAATAATAGAGAATGAGAACGTGTATTGATCTAAAGAATATGGAAAAATGAACAAATTTTTGAAGCCAGTATGAATTTTTGGTTAAAATAACTTTGGACAGAAGCTCAAATTTCAAGCTTGATCATAGTTGCAAGCATGCCAAGAGCACATTATCATCAAACACCTAGAGACTTAGACTTATACATGTTCATAAAGGAAATAGACATAGACATAAAGACATGTTCAATGTCAAGATCCAGCTAGAGGTGGGACATTGGGATTCAAGAAATGACCTTGAAGATCACAAGATTTACGAAATAATAATCAAAATGTTGGTACCAAAATTTATGAACAACTTGCGACAAGCTCTTAGAAACGATACATGACCAAGGCACCTGACAAATCAAAAATTATAAATCAAGATTTAAAAGGTAGTGTGATTACTTCTTGGGATTTTGAGACAAAAGCTTTTTATCACCTCAAGGATGCCTTCTTGCAAAGGAAATGGCCAAAAGAAGCTTCTAACTCAGAGGACGATCTATACAAGTCATTTTGACTAGTGTATAATAGGGAAATGGACTTGCTTGTTCTAAATGACAAAAATTCAATGTATTTATTATTGTTTTGCAAATTCATTTTCCTTGAATTTTTTTTAAGTTGAAAAAAGATATATTGTCCAAAATTAAAATACAGAATTATCAAATATTTTTATAGTGGAGCTTGTTAACAATGTTTAATCTTGTCTTATAACAGGTCGTGAATATTTGCAGAATTAAAGGTCACACATGCATATGGTTCATCTAGGAACTAGTTGTTGTGTGATATGTTCAGCTTAAAGGTTCATAACTTGGAAAGTTAATAAATAAATTGGAATGAACTCAAAAGATTTAAAACATTAATCAAAACTAACCAAGGTGGAATTAAAACTAAAAACATTAGATTTGGCAGTTATATGTTTGCGAATGTGGATTAAAAACTAGAATTAACATGAACATGAGGTAATTATGTACTATGTAATAGTCCTCTATGTTGTGAGGAAAACTTGAAAGGTTACTTTGTATCCTAATTGTTTGAAAAAGCAACATAAACTCATAACGTTAACAATCGTGTTAGAATGCACAATGGGAACCATTGATATGAATAGTCTATTGGGGAATTGAATTGTACAAAGAATTTTTTTAAATCATTATTACACATTGAAAACTAATGTTTCTGAAGGTACTTAAAATTATTTATTGCCCAATTTGAAGGCTTTAAAATTGAAGTTTTTCTAGTATTGGTTCCCTTATTTTAATCTTACTATACATTTAATAACTGAAAAAACTTGCATGAGGTTGGACATGTAGATTTATTTAGAATGCTTGCAAAAGTTTTGCATAAATTTGCACAATTTACTTCAAATTGAATGAAGATGAATTGAAATGAAATTTAGATGTTACCTTCAACACAATAATAAAATTCAACATAGATGGACATCACTAATAAACATTAAACGTGACTAGAAATAAGGATATGGAGAATAAATATTATAATACTTGAGAACACAAAACTCTCCACCCAACCATTGGACCATGAAAATGCGCATCAAACACCATAATCAGCCCCCAAGCTCAAAAAAAAACTTGAAATAGGTGTAGAAATGTAAATTGTTCAACCACCTCATTGTCAATGTGTCTTAAAACAAAACTATCATAATTAGGAGGTAAAGAAATAGGAGGTTTAAATAATGAACCTAGATATTTAGTAGTTGCTTCAAAATATACTAACAATGAAGGATTGGAGTAGAACTCCTTGCAAGCAAAAGAATGGAATCGTCCTTGAGCTTGGAGGAGAAGGAACTTTGCAATCCAACAACCACAATCTAGTGAAAAACAAACAAAAAAATAAACTTACAAATACTAAAACCATGCTACATCAAACATTTGAGGGGTAACTTATTCACAATCAATATCAAGTCTTAATATATTATTCATCAATATTTTTGGGTTGCTAATGTCCTCCTCTTCTATATATATCATTGGCAAGAACCTCCAATAATGGTTATAAAACCTCAACAAACACATGCATCATGGTGGAAATTTGGAACATAATTTTCATTAAACTTTGTAAATGATGATGGTTCATATCCCAATTTAGCATTATGTTGTGAAATCAATGCACATATGGATGATATAATAGTTCAACACAATATTATTTTGATTTGGAAAGCCCTGTCACATTTATACAATTCCAACAAAAGGACTAAGAAATACTACATTTAATAATAAATTTTCCATGGAATTTTACACATACATAAAAGAAACCATAAACAACAATCTTTCCCATCAAAATTTTCAATTTTCTTAAGGTTGGAATTTAAATAAAATGATTTTAAAATGTTCATTAATACATTATGGTATGAAAATGTTGATAATTATGATTTTTTTAGTTTAGAAAATTTTCATCCATTGAAAATTTATGCAAGTTGAATTTTTTTTTAATCATTTGATAAAATTAAGATGAAGTTTTGAATTTATTTTTAAATCGAAAGTTGCTGCCAAATAAAGGTCTTAAAAAAATTAAATCATTGGTGTACATTTACACAAATGTACAATTATGTTTCAATTTCATATTCATAATTCTTGTGACTTCTTTTGATTTTGGTATGAGATCTTTAAAATTATTCAAAGTGAATGAAATCTTACATGTTGCTACTTTTGATATTATGTAATTCCAAATTTGTCACAAATTGTGTAAACCATAGCTTGCCAACACCTTAAAATTTAAAGCATATAAAAATTTAATTCAATTTTAAAAGGCCTAATGAATTCATTGAAATAAACAATTTAAGATGAATTGGAACTCTGAATTCTTGATTTAACAATAGTGAACACCAATTGAGGGGAGCCCAATGAAATTCTAGGCCTAAACTTTCAACCTTAAACGAAAGATTATCAACCAACCAAAAATTCTCATGTTTTAAAAGAGTTTAAAATAACATTTCTAGTTTTCTATTTCTCCTATATATTGAACACACAACTAGTTTACAAACAAATTCAATAGAAAATTGGTACAAATAGTTTACTTCAAGGCTTGGGTTTTTTCTACGTTGAAAAAACTTCAACTTGCAAATGACCATGAACTCTCATTTAACTGTTCTCAAATTCTAATCCTTTTAATAAAGTTCTCATGGTTAAAATTTTTAAACCTTGCAACCCCATTTGAATTTTAAGATAGTAGATAAGTCAACTTTTGCAATATGTTTGAAATAAATAACATAATAAATCCAATCATCACTCCACTTGTTTGATATCAGATAATGTGATTGGATGATAATGGCAATGGCAATGGGTTATCGTTTTGGAGTTCAAAGGTCAAACCTTGGTAAAATTCCCATGTGGTTAATGGTATATGTTTTTTGTAAAAAATTGATTTATTAATAATGATATAGAATATAATATTTAAAAAATTTAAACAATAATTTTATTTTTTAATGTCATACAAGAATTTTTAATTTGATTAAATTTTAGTGAATTCGCTTGTCCGTACCAACTTGTTGCCAATCATTAAAAGATGTGATGAATCATTAAATTTTTAATCTAATCAATTATTGATGATTTCATTTAAATGATTAATGAATATTCTAGTGAAACTCTTAATGAAATTCTTAGTGAACTAGGAAAACATCCTTACTAATGAATGTGTTTGTAAAGGTTTTCCACCCAATGAAAATTGCATGTGCATTCACGATCTTCCATCTCCTTTTTGTTGTTATACATGGTCCTCACATCATTTGCCATTCTTATATTCATTGTGAACCTTGCAAATTTCATTTCGTTCACCTTCTGTTCATGGCAAAATGTGTTGAACTTCATTTATCACAAAAACTTGAGTTGTTTCATCCTCTACTCTGATTTTGCACAACATTAATATCATCATTCCTTGATACAATGGATCAACACATGCATCAAAATGATTTTCCATCTAATTATGTGTTTGACATGGTCAAAACAAATTTAACAATGAATCAAATTTCTTTCAAGGATTTGTCTCCATACTCCATTCCCAATGCATGTCCATGAGTGGACATTTGGAGAACATGACACAACCATGGATTATTTTGAACAAGAAAAACAATGTTTTGGAAATAGTCATAAATTGAGGGTTGCTTGATTTCAAAACCGCTTCAAAAAAAAATTTCTTTTGCTTTGTGGATGATGTCCTTAATGTTCTGATTGCACACAACCTTGAATTCTTCAAGCATGTCATCCAATTCATGTCCTTATAAGTGGGACTATCATCACCCACCAAGATTTTTTTCCAAAATAATGTTCTTCCTAACAAACATAACAATTGCCCAAAAGGATGCATGAAATTTCTCCAAAACAATATATTTGATTTTTCCTTCAATACCTTTGTCAAGGATTTTCACCTTAAAATCATCCACAAAATGTATGTGTATTGCTACTCTTGTCAAGAGTGTATCAAGACTTATAGCTTTAAAAAAAACCTTGAATCACACAACAAATTTGATAATACACCAAATTTACATTATGCTACACTGATCAAAAACATGATTTTAGATGTCAAAGACCTTTCTTGAACAAAAACACTAAATAACTCCTCTTACAATTCCAAGCAAATGCAAGCTTTTATTTACTATCAAAAATGGTACAAACAACAAAGAAAGTCGTAACACTTAACATAATACCCACTTCATCCAATTGTCCTTTGAATTGACAATAATCAAGACAAATTTTCATAAGTCAAGCAAAGAATATTTCAACGGAGATCAAATTTAGAAAACATTGCCAATAATATGATTTAACCATTGGTTCATGAATGAAGTTGATGCAATGACCTTTCACATTTCATTGATAACAGATGAAATACACACATCACTATTCACTTTTTATCCAATCAATCAAATTCATTCATTGCATTTTAATTTCTCCTAATGATAAAATGTTTAAAAAGGTGCTAGCAAAGGTTATTTTGACAATGGGCTGTCTGAAAATTTCTTTGAGCCAATTTTCCAAATAGAAATAATCCTCACACTGGCCACCAGCCCCTCCCCAAATTACATTTGGCACATTCACATAGGCAAACTTTCTTCCTTTTAGATTATAAGAAAAACCCATATCTATGTTAGAAAGAAGAAATCCATAATCTCGACACGATCTCCACAAAAAATCAAAGGTAGACATGCATATCACTCTTACAGAAAGGCATGTATATAATTCAAAATTGACCTATATAAGAAAAAACCCATATATATATATATATATATGTTAGAGAGAAGAAATCCACAACCTTGACACTAACTACACAAAAAATCAAAGGTTAACATGCATATCACTCGTACACAAAGGCACATATACGTTTCAAAATTGATCTAGTTAAGAAAAAAACACATATATATATATGTTAGAGAAAGAAATCCACAACCTCAACATTAACTACACAAAAGAATGAAAGGTAGACATGCACATCACTCTTACACAAAGGCACATATATCTTTCAAAATTGGCCCATATAACAATGTTATATAGTGGTACTTCCAATTTATTTGAACCCATACCCATCTGTCATAGGAGAAATCTCACAAATTAAAATTAAATGTGTGAAATACATGGACAACAATAGTCAATGCTTCTGGCCACAAAGAAATTGTCATGCACACAAATCCTCCGCAAATTCCTAAATTCAACAATCAAAAGATTACAAATCATTAAAGACAACATGCTTATCAAATACATCCACTAACAGGACTATTTCTTGCCAACCTAAACCTATATTTTGCAAATCAACAATGCATTGCATAAAACCACCATCATCTCAATAGGCAACACAATCTCAAGTTCATGCTTCATATGCAAATGCAATAACCATTTGTGTACATGCATGACTATGATGTCCACAAATAATGATCACATAAGGTTAGGCTCTTGCACCACCCCATTTGGGACACCCACAATATACCCATACCCATTATTGAATTAAAATTTTGTCACAAGACAAATTTCCTGAAAATGTTACAAGCAATAAAAGGAAAAAAAATCAAACAAGTACTCCAGGCCATGAGAGACAAATGGTGGTTGGGGTAAAAACAAGGGTCTTGGGGGGAAGGGAACTGAATCAAGCATGAATAAAACCAACCACCTTTTCATTATCTTTTCTGCCCCCAAGCAAGCCTTGGCATGTTGCAAGGTGTGAAAAATGACTCTTTCCAGAAGTCTGAAATCAGATCCATGATGCCACAACATCTCATCTGCTCTCAACCTCAGCTGGAGAGGTTCCAGCTCCACTGAATAGACTTAAAGAAATAGATGGCTCTGAGTGAAGATTGTACCATGCATGAGATTCCCAAGATTGTGCCAAATGTCTTCAGTAGCCTTTGGTGTATACATGCATACTCAGCCTGCAAGAGATCGCCAAGCAAATGTGAATAAAGATGAAAACCACAGACAACTGAGCATGGAGCTGTATCAGCACCTACTAGTGCATTAAAGCATTTCGAAACAAAAAACAGGAAACAGTTTTCTACCATTCAACATACCTAGATCACTCAAAGGCAATTTGGCTTTGGAACTGTTTGGCTAAGGATGAACACACAGCAGAGATCTACTGAAGTCACCATGTAATTGTGTCCAGAACTGCAGACACCATCTTTAAAACAGCTCCAGTTCTCCACCTTGCAGAAAAGTAGCAGATACTCTGTATTTATCAACTAGCTGCATTATAGGTAGCTAAAAAACATGTGAAATCTCACCATCATTTGTTGATCCCAGAGGTAATATGTTGAAATGCCCCCATATCAATAGTTGTCACACAGCATGCCACTTAATACCAAAGACCACACCATATTGAGTTACTGGGTCCAAAGAAAAAGAGAAACACAGCATCTGACACCGGGACAGCAAGATAGCCAGCTGGCCCAAACAGTAAAACTACTTCAATAAAACAGGGGGGTGTTTTGGAGCTATACAGACTACTTTAGCATCTATTCCCCTGACACCAACCATGATAAATTACAGTGTTTGTGCACATGCACAAAAGATTTTTGCTCTACAATTTTATCCCCCCAGTGTGATAGCATAAATTTGGCAAGGGCACACCTCTCCATCGATATACTTGCAATTTCCACAATGCATATGACAACAAAGCTGTCTTACGCAAAGCCTGGTTGCAAAATTGCCAAGTAATATCACAGAAAAATGATAATGTTTCTAGAACTTTGGTATATTTGCCAAAACACATCTACACTACAAGAGATACCTCATGAAGTCCTTTCCTGCAGAATGAAGAAACAGTGCTTGGATCTTTTTAAAGGAAGCATGAATGTACAATTACATATGTTGGTATTATTCCACTGACCATAATGGATATCTAGAGAAGCCTCTGCAACTCCACCTGTCTATACCGTTCTTTACGCCTCTCTTTTTCCTCTATGGCTGTAAGTCTTGGTGTATCTAGCCACCTGCATCACCAAGCATCAAGAGGACACAGATCCAAAATGTCACTCCAGATTTCATGAATCAAAATGCCAGAGGTACTCCAGTATTTCAGGTACGCCAAAAATATCTTGTGAGCATGGGCTGAAACCGCTGTTATATCACTGGACAATCAGCTAAATACAAGTTTCAAGAGCAGCCAAAAAATCAGAACCAACACAGGGACTTGGAGAGACTTCTGTGAAAATGGGTGACAGGAACAAAGAAGACAAAAGCACTGCATTGAGCAAATCGAACCTGAAGAATTTGCAGCTTTCTTCCTCAACTTCATCTGGTTCCTTCCTCTTCTTTAAAAAGGGCACTTTGTAGTTGCTACAACTCCAATACCGAAGGCCCATGTTGGCATCACCAGTTCTGGTGACAGTTTTCATCACTGCATGCCTTTGACTTAACTTGCAATTACAAAGTGGAGCACCAACTTCCTCTTCTGCAACCTCTGCACACACAGCATTAAATGTCACGAGAGTTAATCCTAATTCAAACAGTAAATGGGAGGACTGCTTAGGGTACTTTCATCTCTTGAGCTACACAGAAACATTTCCAACTGCTGTTGGTTTTGTACTGTTGAGGGAAAGCTGCATCTCTTTGTTTGCAAAATTTGGAGCATAAATGTCACAGTTGGGTCCCCATTGCCAACTAACAAATCCATAAGAACTAGAGCTTCCTGCATTCTTCAGTTCCAAAGAAAGTGTGTTGAGGAAAGTTAGTTTCTGCAGGTATTGGGTTTCACACCTCCCTCTGACTGAATTTTGCCTTGATCTGCTTCTGTCACGTTCATTGTATCAGCTGTGACACTCCCCTTTTCCAATTTCCAGGCAGAGCTCTCAAGCTGGGCACCATTGTCATCCCAATGCACATTTCTCTGGCCACTCTCCTTCATTGCCTCAGTGGTGGGTTCATTTGCTTCAGATTTGTCATCAGCTTTCTTGGCCTTCTCCACATGCATTCGATGTTCATGCTAGAGACCCAAAGCGATCAAATTTCAGAGCACTAACAAAAACACCCACATGGGCAGGAAACCACTACATGTGAACCCTCTAGACTGTTCTAAGCAAGCAAATGTGCAAATGCTGGAAACAAGACACTACAAGCAGAGAGCACAGAAGGTGTTGGTTTTGTGACCACCTTTCTCATTTCTTCTGCAGGAGGAGAGGCATCTGCAACCTCCACACTCTGACTGAGCTGACAGTCAACTGCTGTAAATGTGATCTTGCTGGGAGAACCGGCTTTGTTCACAGTTCCATTTGTGTGCTCCTTAGATCCATTGCCTACTTGATGTGCAGATTGCTCCTTCAAATATACCTTGTTGGGCACCTTTCTTGATCTGCCCCGCTTGGCCACCTTTTGTGTCTCTATCTTCTGGTCTTCTTGCTTCCTGTCAAGACTGTCCTCAACTTCAACAATATCTTCATGTTTCTGTTTACCAGGGTCAAGATCATCCTTGCTGCAACCTCCAAGTGAAGAGGCTACTTCTTTCAGTAGTGGGTGAGCATGAACCACACCCTTGCTCCCTGATGACTCTAGTAGAGAGTTGTTCATATTTACGCTGGCTGCCTCTGGCTTGAATTTGAATTCGGCTTGGACCTCTATGCTGTCTTTAACTTTCAAATCCATGGCACCACGTACATCAGCCCCTCCATTAATATCCCCTGCTTGCTCAATTTCCAAATGACCCTGCCAACCATCCTTCTTGTCTACATCCTTTTCTATATCTTGAACTTGCACATCCCTTGTATCATCATCCCTCCTACCAAACTCCATTACCTCTTTGGGCTCCATGTCAACATCAGAGCTTGGAATGCTTCTGTTGAGAGCAGTTTTCAATTCCTGCCCATCCCTAGGATTAAGCACATTCTGACTTGAAGTACCACTGCCAGTGTTCTCTACAATCTCCAAATAGCTCTTCATCTTCAAGACTACAGTGGTTTCTTCAAGTTCCGAACCTTCCCCAGCACTTTCTTCATCTCTAGCAAGAGCGGCTGTGCTCCAACCATGACCTTTACCTCGGGCAGTTCTCTTGTGTTCATCTTGACCATGGGCCACTCTTGATGGAATTCCCCTTGCACCAGCACCTGTACCATCACCAGGTTGCAGGCAGTATGGACCAGTTATCTTCAGAGCTGCAGTGTCACAAGTGACCGTTACATGTTTCATCTTCCCACATGACTTCTCATTTCTCCAGTCTAAAGGCACGTCTACCCATTGAGCTTCAACTGGAGTTCTTGAATTTCCTTCACTGTCTACAGCATTTCCACGATGCTTATGCACAGGAGCCATGACTGAGCGAGCTCTTTTGCTCATTACCACTGGTGCTCCTATGGAGCCCACTGATCTAGTTTTCCTCCCAGATGCCAGCCTCCAGACAGAACTAACAAAACCTGTGGTCTCACTGGCTGCAGGTATCCTTACAGATACCAATTTCTGACGAGTTTTACCAGGTGCAGAATGTTCCTCTTCAGACCCTGTCCACCCACGTTTCTTGTCAGCTGGACCTTGGGTGACATAAATTGGAAACTCAGTCCTATGAGCAACAATGGGAACAGCATCTTGAAGAACTGGAGTATCACTATCCAGATCAGGCAGCACAGACTTTTCTTCAGTTAGAGCCACCTCACTAGATTCGACCATAGAGGTGTCTTCAATTAGTTTCTCCTCGGCAGTGACATTTGTGTTCATACAAAGCTTTCCCACTTCAACAGCACCAAAATCAGTCCTCCCAGATGCTGTATGCTCACCAGTCTCAACCATGAAAGTATTTTCACTGATTGCATTTGCAGTGGGTTCATTGCCACGAAGACCTTCTGCAGGCCCACAGACAACTTCATCCAGCCCTATGCATCCTGCAGCCATAGTTGGATCATAGATCACTGTAACAAAGGTTGTTGATTTGGCCTCCATGACACCCTTTTCAATGCCTGGAACCTCACTGGCCACAACTGGCAACACAGAACCAACATCCTTGTCCCCATTCTTCCTGTTCTCCTGTGCCAGATCTGCAATATTCTCAACCATTTGAATGTTTTCAGTGCCTGGTTCATCTCCCCTTGATCCACACAACCCAGAACTGTGATTCTTGATGGAATCCTCGGCAGAAACTCCCAGTTCAACATCTTCTGTAACTGTGACCTTTGACATGGTGAGAACACTGTCACTAGAAGGTGGCCCTGCAGCAACAACTCTAAGTCTGTCTTCTCTATGTGCCTCAGCCACAGGACTAGTTTCAACAACCTTTACACCAGAGTCATCAACAGCATGCTCTAGCAGTTCCCTGGAAACATCTTCTGTATCCTTCATGATAAAACCAGTCTCCACATCTTTGACAAGTTGATCACCCTTCTCAGACATAGAAGGCTCTTGTCTCTCAACAGGACCTTTGATGCAAGTATCTTTATCACCTGCTTGTACTGATGCATCTGAGACTTCTTTCACCAGGTCCTCTATTTGAACTCTAGTTACTACTGGATTCAGCTGATTCTGAGAGTCCAGCACAGAGGGGGTCTCAGCTATTTCGGTATGCCACATCCTGACGTCCTGAGCAGTATGAGTCTCAGGAATTTCAGTGGCTTGCTCAATTATTTTTTCTTTGCCTTTTGAGTCTTTGCAGGATTCAGAACCAAAACCAATCTTGGGTGTTGTACTAGACTGCCCTGGCTGCTTGGCCACCTTTTTCTCCACCCATGGAGCATCCAATGACCACGGATCGTCAGGTCCATGATATTCCTCAGCTGGAAGCTTTGCAGCATACCGGGCCATGAGCCGAGCCTCTGTTCCAGAGTGACCACTTGTCCATGGAGAACCAAGATCCCCAAGTTCTGCCAAGTACTGTACATAAGCCAGGGGCACTGCATTAGAAGGTGCTTGCTGGACTTTCCAAGCACTGCAATAGAATCAGACTAGCAAATCTGGAGCTACATGTTTGCATCTTTCTAGACTGTGAAAATGATTCAAAATGCAAAGATGCACAGGCATCCTTTAAATTTGAATTTACAAAGAAATCCTATTTTAGTTTTTGTACATTTTTCTGGTCTGGGCTTAAACTCAACTATTATACCCTCAATGCTTGCATCAATCCAGGGTCTGGTCCTATAGATTGAAGACATAACAGGAACTTAAACAGCATTCCCACTTCTGAAACAAAGAGCTTCTAATGCAGTAGATTTCCCCAGCAAGCTTTGCCATGGAAATGGGTCTGTATTAATTTTCTCCTTTTGATTTCCTCTGCATGGGCATATATCAAGGCAATTAACTGCAATTAAACATGCAAATGCAACAGTTGACACTCCAAATCCATGACAGAATGCCCAATGAGAAATCTGAAATAGTCAGACCTTGAGCAGTGTCAAGATAGATACCCTGAACTGGAACATAGGAGAATCTCTACAAAATGTTTTTTATTAAGGTTCACCAGCTGATAGTATGTTCATCAGTACCATAAGATTCATCAAAAGCAAGTGGATGAGTTTGAATCCATTGATGTAGAAGCAATTATCTGAGGCTCCTTCAAGAACATCACATTCATCACCTGAAACAGCAGCATCATGAATTGAAACTTACCTCTTTGGACTCAATACTAATCTTGCTCTTCTTGGCTGTGGACTGTCCAAAGCCGTGGGAATCAGGAGAAAACTCCTCCACAAGCAAACATTCCTGTAGTTGCTTCCGCTTCTTTGAACTGCTTCTCAACTGTTCCCCTGGTTCATTTTTTATTAACACACTTGGTGGGGAAGACTTCTGCAGGGCTGCATTTTGTGCTTCTGTATTTCCAACTGCATTTCCTCCTTTTGCAGATACTTTGGTGGATGAAAGTGGTTCCACAGTACCATACACTTTCGAGAGTGGGAGCTCTCGCTGCTGGTGACGACGAGACTGAGACTGTTTTCTCCTTGCAAACTCCTCTTTAGAAGACTCTTCATCAATTTGGCTGGCTAGGGTTTTTTTGGGCCTTGTCTTGGCAGGTACATCTCCAGTGGAGCCTTTGCGTATCACCCTTGATTGTTGCTCTGTCTCCATTCTGTTTCTTCTTGCTGTGGCCATTACATTATTATCATCTTGCTCATTTTCTTGTGAGCAAGATAATTTCTGATTCCTTTCTGCACATGAATTTTCTTGTCTGGTGGAGGATCTTCTTGTGTAGTGGTGATCTTTCTTTTCTGAGAAGCCAACTACTGGAGACCTTTTAACAGCTACACCTCCAAGTGGAATCACAGTACTTTGGTGAACTTCAGATCGAAAACTGCGTTGTCTCCGCACCTGTCCCAACTTTGGAGACATCACCCCAGTAGGAACTTCTGGAGAATCTGCAGCTTGCTTACCCAGCACAGAGTGTGCAGTGTTGGAAGGAAAGATGCCCTGATCCACACCAATTTCTACTGTGCCTTTTTTAGCTGCAGACCTTGTATAGTGGCGATCTGCGGTGTCTGTGAGATTGGACAAAGAAGATGCTTCGATGGCATTTAAACTGCCAGAAATCTCTGCATTTGAAGGCATGATCTTGGGTGCAGCAGTAAGGGGCTCCTGTGTAGCTTCTGCTTCCAGGGAAGCTACTAATCCACTTGTATCCAGGGCAACTTTGTGAGTAAGAATCAATGACTGTTCCGCCTTTCCGCTTGTCAGACCTTTCTTGACTGCAGATCTGGTTGCATGTTGACTACCTTGATCTTCCATCAGGGCCACTGATGGGCTTGAATCACCAGCTTGACCTCTGGTTGGGACTCTGCTTCTGTGGTCCATCTCAGTAACCTTAGTGCTGTTTATTTGATGTCCCTCCTTATTCTTCTCTTCCATGTTAGCACTCAGTGTACTTGTTGCACCAACTAGGGAGATTCTTTGGTTGAGGTCAGCATCAACTTTCCCTTCTCCTACCTGCTTATTCACTTTCTCAGCATCAGCTTCAGCCAACCCCGGCAAAATCTGACTTGCCTCAGGATCTTCCAAAGTTGGTGAAGCAGAAAGGGGAATGTCATGAGCTTCAAGAGTGGAGGGTATTGCAGTATCTGGTGTGTCCTGATGTCCCCTTTTACCTGCAGACCTGGTGGAGTAAGGGGTACCTTGCTGTTGCAACATAAGATCCTTTTGGTGTAGCTTTCCTCTTTCTCCTTCACTTCTGTCCTCTTTGACAGGTCTTGGTGCATCAACCCACCTAAATGTGCAGACAGAAACCAGGGTATTAGAGCAGGCTACTATAGCATTGTAAACCCAATAACACATGAAAAAAAGAAACTCCATTGATGACCTGCAAATGCCTCCAGTACACTAGTATACATAATATTTTCCCTGTGTTCAGAACCACAGGACCACCTCACAACTGCTTATGTTGCATTTACCACACAATCATCAAGAAAGGCATGTAATCTATACCCCATTAAGCTCTCCATGCAGACTGCCAGCTTCATATAGACTACTCTATACATCATTATTGTGCCAGCCAACTGCAGACCCTATAGCTATCCCACTCAACTGAATTATCACAACAAGCCAGCTTGAGTGGTTCTGGAGCTAAAAGAGAAAGGGAGCACATTTATCTTTCCAACATGGGAAGACTGTTGAACTGATACTTCCAGCCAATGATATGAAACAAATTTGTGAAGATTGTTTCCACATCTTTCAGGTGCATGCTCTAAACTGCTACAGGGCCTGGTGCAAACAAAATATCGGCAACAAATTTTATCTCATATCTTAACCTCGAAGTCCAGATAGGTTGGGTAAAGAGGACATTCTATTAGCTTGTCTATGAGGTTAATAATGCAGCCAAAGGAAGAAACAGCTTACTGGAAGAATCTGCAATTCTGTGTATCTGATCCCTTGCGCTTCCCCTTCTGTTTAAAAAATGATGGTTCCTGGGCTGCACACATCAGATAGCGTAAGCCCCTATTGGGGCTCTTCTGCCCCATCATCCTTACCACAGCAACTTGCCCACAGTCACACAGCACACCATCAGTACTCCCTCCAGCAGCATTTGCTTCAGGGCTGCCATTCAGATACTGATCATCTAACACAGCAGTTTCTTCTGCAATAGCAGCTGCTTCTGCAAGGCCATCTACCACCCCCTGGGCCACTTCATGTGCAACAGCTTCAGCTATAACTTCTGCTACTGTCTTTACAATGTCAATTGTCCCTGCTTTTCCAGTTGACTCTCCCTCCAATGTGATGCCTTGTGCTAATCCACCTCCTGTCTCATTGGCAATTGTCTCCACAAGACTCTGTGCTATCCCTTCAGCAACTCCTTCAGCTACACCAGCTGCTACAGCCTCAGCTACACCATTTGACAGAACCCCCAACCTTTTCTGAGACAGAGCCAACCTCCCAAACTCCTCAGACTGCAGAGAGACATGATTTTCCTTCCCAATTTCTTGAAAACTTCTTGTTGGGCTGCAGGACCCAACCAAGTCATCTGTATTTTTCAAGTTGGTTTCTCCTGAAAAATCCTTTTGTTGCAATTTTACTACATTCTCAATTTGTACCTCCTTTGATGTCTCTGCTGCTTCATCCACTGTGGCAGCACCTTCAACCAAGGGTTTGGTAACATAGTTAACTGGCAAAGAAGTGTCTGCAGCACCAATGAGAACATCAAGTACCTCATCCTTTTGGACAAATCCTTCTGCATACCCACCTCTCCCACTGCTCCCTGCAGTTACTACTTTCGATGTTGGAATTTCCTCCTCTCTTTCAACTGATGCAGAGGCAGCCAAACAAGGATATCAGTAAACCAGTGTGAATCTCTCAACACAGTCCTGAAAAAACCTAGAAGCTACACATTGTAGCCTTCAAATATAGATGGTGCAGAACGAGAGAAATTAACCACATGGCGAAATCTAGAGAAAACAAAATTTTAGTTAGCTAGTTCCAAATAACTAGAATACAAGAAGCTGTACCAGTTGATGTGATGTTCACATTCCCAACCAATTCAGTTGGCAATGCAGCTAGTTGAGTTGGAGCTTTCAATGTATGCCCCTCCAGACCTCCTCTACTTTGAAAGTCTTCCAAGACAATTCCCCCTCCAATCACAGTCTGCAAAACTGAAGTATCTCTGAGATCCTCTGCTTGCATAGCTGCAACCTGTGTCTGCAACAACAATGACTGGTCAAAATAGGAGCATCATCAAAGGTTCTCTTGACATCCTCTCAGTAATTCTGTGTGAACAAAGTTGGAGACACTATTTGGGCACTGTTACTATCTGTTCTTGAGACTGTAGTGATATAGTTGAGTGGAATTTGTCCGAGACCAGTGAAACTCTAAACAACTTCCGCAAGGAAAATGCCACTCACAGGACTCTGAAGCTGCAACCCTGGCGCATAGTAAGGTTATATTCCATCAAGAGATCATCATCTTCTTTGTCTGCAGACCATCATCACACACAGGATGAACCTGCCTACCAAATTCATCTGCAAGAAAGGATTACTCAGTTTGCTGCTGAGATGTGGAACTTCAGATTCTTTAGGGTCCTCAAAGGCTGAGCAGAAAGAAAAAGAGAAGAAGGAAAGATCACTGAAGGTTGTTGTGCATGCTTCTCTTGTGAAGGAGCTTAGACAGAACAGACCCAGAAAGGACAAGTAATTGGTTTGTAATTTTCCAAGGATATCTGCTGTTTACTATAATTGATCATGCACAACAAACACAGAACTCCTTGCTAGGCTTTGGTTCTGCAAAAGTGCACAAGACTTGCTTGTGTTAGATGTCGAGATATAGAAAACTTACCAACAAAAGACCAGCTGTCCCCATTGACGTGCCTGTGATAGATTCCATAGCTTTCTCTTCACTCTCCATTGAATTGTCAGAGGGTTTGGTCCCTACTTTATTTGTGGCTACTTCTACAATGGCCTTCATAGACTCTAAAACACTCTCATCATTCTCCATGGAGACATCAGACGGTTTAGTCTCCACTTGGTTGGTGTCTCCCATCCCTTTTCCTCCTCTTTCTTCAGTACCTTCTTGCAAAACTGTGGTCTTCGCTGGAGAGGCAGGTTTCATTGAGGAATTTGAGGAGCCATCTTTGTTATCAAATTCACTCTTGTTTGTTGCATGCAAAACTTCCAAACCTCCACCTTCCTCTCCTGATGAATTTCTCTGTGCCCCCAACAGAGTAGGAGTATCCTCTGTTTCCATTTCTTCAAACAAATGAACTTGAAGAAGCTCCCTCCCTGTTGTTACCAACCCTCCTCTGGCTACGAGGAGCTTGCTAGCTAGGAGAGTGTAAATGTCATAATAATAGTGAACAGTCTTGACCTACAATCCATTCTGGAAGAAGAAACAGTTGATGGAGGAGAAGCCATCCTTGGAAAAACAAGAAGAAGAGCCGCTTTAAAACTGCCTTGCAGATGGCATACACAGAAAAAACCCCCCAAACCAAACCCCACCTCCTGCTGCTGCTGCTGCTGCTTGCTATTAATCTTGACAGGCCTTGGAAAGTCTTCTTACAAGCTCCTTCCTGGAAATAACAAAAGTCTTATAGTCCCCAAGTTCTCAATTGATGATGATAATGATAATCTAGGCAATGCCTTAAGAGCTCCAAAAACTTTTGATGATGAAAACTATCTATCACATAAGATGGCAGGACCGAAGTGTAGAGTTTTGAGGACATAACAGAAAGCACACACTACTCTCTATAGCCTAGAGTACAAACCAAATTCCTCTTCAAAATTGCTTTCTTCCTCATCAAATGCTTCTCTTTTTTCTTCAGATGTTTTCTTCTTCCTCTTCAAACAAAGACAAAATCACAAACCCTAATGCACCTTGCCAAAAACACACACACACACACAAAGACCGAAAAGAAAAAAAGAAAAGAAAATAGTTCACGGCAGAGTACAAACCAATGTGAAATACTAGGCGACCGATACAACAGCAGCGGCGGCAGCAAATAAATCGAGCACAAAAACCTTCACAAAAACATCCCGTGAAGCTCAAAAACACGCATGTGCGTACACAAGTCAAAAGGCAAAACCCTGAAAAAACGGTTCTCAAAGAAGAGAGGTTTGGAAAAAAAAAAAAAAAAACTAACCTCTCTCAAAGACACCGGCAATTGTCGTCGATTTTGATTCCAACTTCACAACAATTCGACACAGAATGGTTTTTTTTTTCTTTTTTTGGTTTTCTTCCTTTTGCAATCGAAGTCGCAACTCAAGTCAAGTCCTCAATCGTTTCCTTCTTCTTCTTCTTCTCCCAACAAATTTTGCGAGTGCAAAAATCCAGAAAAGCGAAGAGATCCAGAGAGCAAGCTCGCACACGCAAGGAACAAACAAACAAGGGGGCAAAAAAATCCCAGTGGAAAAACCAAGAAACACGGGAAATAGCTAAAATAATAAACACGTTCGTCTCCGCCGGGGGGGGGGGGGGGGGGGGGGTTGGGCCATGTGTGAGTTTCCTGTGTTCCTATTGGTTGCAATGTTGATTCCACCAATCAGAGGCCCGCTTTGGTTCATGTTTCGTGGGAAATAAGTAGGTGTCTGTCTGCGTACCTACTACCTACGTAGTGATAAAAATGGCCCTAATTCGCCAGATTTATGCAACAAGGTTTTCAGTAAGTAGCCAAAATATAAAAGAAGGATTTTATTATTATATTACTTTCATATCTGTCCTATAGCCAAATTTGGCTGAATGTTCTTGTGGATGATGGTCAACACTCACCAAATTTTTATTTTTATTTTTATTTTTTCAATTTAATTTATTTTTAAAAGAAATTAAACATCTCACCCTTGGTAGCTTCAACATTAATTATATTATTTTCAGAAATGTTGAAATTTTTTAACCCACCCCTTCTTCTTTTTTTTCAAAGAACAAAATCTTGGGCAGGAAATTAAAATAATATTTCAGAAATTTTTCTAATATACTATTCTTCTAGATGGAATCTTCAAAAAATAATAATTAATCAAATATGATCTGATGGGTACTCCATGTTTCTGATTGGCCAATCATAATGATTCGTCCAGGTGATTTGCTGTTAGTAGTGTCCCACCTATTTGTAGTCCCAGTTTTAGTTTTACGAGTGAGGTTGAAAACGATTAAATAACTACTTGGTCTTGAGAAATAACGTTGCAGGGACACATATTGAGCACTACTGGAGATGCTCTACTACATCCTGTGGCAATCTTATATATTAAAACAATCTTATATATTAAAGCAACAGCGTCTATCTGTGTGGGCAATGCCTGAAAGATTAAAACTAAAACATTAACCAAATTTTAAAAAACCGGGGATTTCACAGTGGCCGAAGGTCATGGGCACCCACTAGTCACTATCAATTCTAATTGGACCGTTTCTAATAAGTGTTCCCAAGTGCCCCTAGAGGTTGACATGCTAAGGTTAGATCAATTTGATTTGGGTTGATGGATGATTTCATGTGGGCCTTATAAAAAACACTTATAGAGTCCAATCATGTTCATCCAAGGCAACATAGGGTTTCCACATAGGTTCTCTTTATAATGGGCAATATGGGTCAAGGATGGAAGCCTCCTTTATGTTTTTTAGGAAACGAAAACTGAAATTATATGTGTTTTGGGCTTGCACATAATTGGTCTCTATGTAGACTATGTTTGTAGTTGATGTTTGCCATATATTAATGGTAACATTGACTATGGAAATCTCTACCATTTTGTGAGGGTTTTCTTCCACAAAATATAATTTTTGGGTCTTCCAAAGTAAGCAATCCTTCAAATTATAGAAATTTATCAATTAAAGAAGGCATTTTGTTGGGCCTTACTCTCATAGGCAATAAGGTCTCTTGTATCAATTTCTTTATGTAAATTTTGCATTAACTTGATTTTTTTTATTAGTGCAACTAGTTTTATTTAGGAGGTTTTGCCACAAGGGTGGGGGTTTGATTTTTTTTTCAACAACTAGATTGCTTTTAAATGAGAGAAATCAAGGTTTTTTTTTTGGTTTGAACGCATTTGAATTTTTGAGTCTTTAAAATAGTGGGGGGTCTAGTTTGAAGTGGGGTTCACGATTGGTTAGGTTTTGTTGGAAACATTTTAGGGTTGTGGATGTCATGTTAGGGTTAGGGATTTTTTTTTGGGAGATTGTTTGGAGGTAGCAACAAGTTTGTAAGTTGTTGCAAAGGTGGAAGCACCATTGGTGTTTTGCAAGGTTTATGGGTTGTAGTGTTGGGTTGTTCACAACTTGGGTTTGAAGGTGTTTGGTTGTTTACAATTGTTCATTGCTAGAACAAAAGGGGAAAGGTTTTTCAAGTTTGTGATAAGTTTTCTAAGTTTCTTTGGTGAGGTTTTCTTCAAATTTCGGTTTACTTATTTCATAGTGAGATTTGGAGTTATTAGTTTATATTTCTTTTTTTTTTAGATTGCAAGAAATTTTATGTGATTATTATTTATGTGCATTTTTTTTGGTGTCCAAAATCCTTTGGAATTTTGTCTGAATACTTGGATTTATTTTGGTGTTTTGGTTTTTGTTATTATCATGTTGTTTCAAAATAAAGAGATTTAGTTTTTTTTCTTAGTCATAATTTTTGACGTGAAATTTTACTATCACATTTTGCAAAATTTTATGGAATGGTGATAAAAACCTTAAGAATTAGAATTCTATTGAAATTCAATAATACAAACAATGTGGCATGAACAACTTACTTAAGGTTTTATTATTGTTATATTTGTAGGATGTAAGTAGAATTGTATACATTATATATATTGTATAAACATATAATCATAATATGCATAAAGCTTATTATAAATGAGACTATGATATATTTGTTGCTTTGTGTAAATTTGAGGAATCTAAAAAATAAAAGTAGATTCACCATAATTTCAATTAAAAGAACATATGTTATTCGTCTTATTGGAATGTAGCAATTCACTATTTTAAAAAATGATTGTCAAGTGATGTGCCATGCATGAATTATTTTTTTTAAATTTTGAATTATGAATGATTTTTTTTTTACAATATACATATGGACAAAGATCCCCACAAAATCTTATGAACATTAAGCAGCTAATGTAAATAACATAATACCTTGCCCATTAAAAATTTCAACAAATAAAATTTTGTGAATAAGAAACAGAATGTTTTGAAATATTCCAAAATATTCCAATGTTTTGGCATTAATGAAACACTTAATAGACTTGTGTTGAAATTTCCCTTATGTTAATATGGTAGTAATAAGTAAAAGGTTAATGGGGGATGGGGCTTAGGAGCTCAAGTTAAACAATTATGAAAAATCATATCCCACTACAAAAAGGTGGGCATGGATAAAATATATTGACAATCTTTTGGAGATGTGCATGATAGGAATTCAAGTTACATGTTGAGTCCAAGGAGTTGCATATACGTAAATGATATATAGAATACTAATTAAATCATAAAACTTAAACTTTGTTTTTTTTGTTTTGAGCATTGTTTGTTTGTTTTTTTTGGGACATGTTTAGTTTTTTTAACTTGTCAAAAGTTACAAATTACACACATTCTATGTCAAAAACAATTTTGGGGTATCTTGTTTTTGGAAAGTTAAAGTTGAATTTGGACTTTGAAGTTGGGTTTTGGGGTGATTTGAATTTGACTATGAACTTTGATCAAGGTTTTAGAATTTGAATCATGGGTTTTTTTCCTAGCTTGGTTTACTTTATGCATGAGTCTATTGGGTTTGGAAACTATTTTTGAAATAAAAATCACAATTTGAAATTTTGGAGTTGTTTGGAAATTTGAATGTACAATTTGAAGTCAATTTTGAACTTGAAGTATAAAGCTTGGAATTGGATGCCAAAGGTAATAGATTACACTTGTACTTCAACTTTGAACTTGAAATTAATAGGTTACATTTAGACTTGAAAATAACCAAAATTGAATGTGGTGTTGAAGTTGGTGAGTGATATTTAGAATGTGAAGCTTGGTGTTGAAAGTTGAATTGGTTGGAACTTATGTTGTAAATTAACAAAAACTTTACAACACAAATCCAAACATCCAAGTTATTGAAGAAATTTGTGGAGATACATTAGTACAAAACATTTTGGATCATAAACAAATAATTGAAGATGATATAAAATCAATAGAAATTATTCCAAAAGAAGGCTTTTAGTCACTTGGATTATTTCACGATGCACTTTCTAGAAATTATAATTTTCCAACATTATTTTTTGACCATCCAAGGTCATCTATACATGTTCATGTCACAAAATAATTCAAGTTGAACTAATAAATGTGAAAAAGTAGTTTACATATCATATAAATAATTTTAAAAAGAAAGATGATCAAAATTATAATGGATTTCATATTGTCTTTTTTATGGATTTGCATTTGAAAAGAAAAATTATTAGGTTGAAAATTTACAACAAGTTATGTGTCAAGTAATGTAAATTTGGAAAAAATACTTAAATTTTATTTAGGTTCTAAATAATTAGGTTGTATGTGAACGTCTCTGAATTATTTTGAACCCCCAACATTTTCGTGACATATACCACAAGTATAAATGACTAACCAAAATTTGGAAAAATCTTGAAAGATTTACAAATTCAACATGTTGGTAATAGTGTAAAAAGAATGATTCTTTGACTGTTATGGATCTTGTTAAAAAAAATCATGTTAAATGTATACAATGTTTTGAACACGTCATGAATAGTTTTCAAAAACTTATTAAAAACTACCATATTTTGTTTGGTTTATTTTTATTTTTTTTGTAACATAGTTTCAATTAAGAGCTTTAACTCATGATCATGGATTATTATGGTCAAAAGATGCTCCTCAATTTGGAGTTTTTATAAATGGAATTTTTTTAAAAATTACTAACAAATATTTAACAATTGAACAAAAAAACATCAAAGAT
Organism: Sphagnum tenellum; assembly: GCA_963921925.1. NCBI lineage: Eukaryota > Viridiplantae > Streptophyta > Sphagnopsida > Sphagnales > Sphagnaceae > Sphagnum > Sphagnum tenellum. The sequence continues at coordinate 17,722,781 of OY998142.1, read as the reverse complement.
GAAAATTGCAATGCACAAATACATCAACACAATGAACATGTGAAAAAAATGTCAACCAATTTTAGATTTCAATATCCCAAATCATCAATGAAAAATACAAAAATATTATTGCCTTTAAATGAAAAACATTTATATTTCAAAATTTCTATGAAATAACAACTCAAATCTTTAAGAAACACATTGATATGGGATTAAATTTTTAAATTAGATTTGATAAAAATAAATGAAAACATGTATTTTGTTTACATTATGATCCACATTATGAAAGTCAACATTGTTTTTAAAATGCAAACCAAATTATACATGAACAATGTATTTAACATATACCAAAAACCTTTGTGAGAAGCAAACACATATGCACAATTTATTTTAAATTCATATGCTACTAGAAGTTATTGTTTTTTTTATTTAACAAAAGTAAATATACATGTGACATGATAAATGCAATTTGTACTTAATATAAATGCAAAAAAATGAAACATTCAAATGAATTAAGAAATGTGTTTTTAAATGCATAACAAATGTTGATTCAACAAGCAATACATTTTTTTCCCATTCCATTTTATCGTCCAAAAAAATCATTTCAATTTATAAACACATGTGAAAAACATGATAATTTTTTGTATGATTGCCACAAAAAAAATTACATCAATTGTTTCTAAATTCAACAAAAATCCATTGTACATCATCAATTGACTTATAAAACATTGACACCAAACATCAAAAGGACAAATGTTTAATAAAATTTGTTGATATTAATGATACAAGAGTGTATAAACAATGTAATCACAACAAAATTATTTATTGGGTCTCATTTAATATTCAAAAATATCCAAAAAGTCTATAACAAAATCATTATAGATTTTATATTTTAAAACTTTTTTTTTGAGTTACAAATCAATTTGAAAGGTGACCATGATTTGTGGAAATATTTTTATACAAACAAAAAAGATGATATTGAAAAAACATGAAAATAATGTCAAATTTTGAATTTGGAAAATGATTTGGCAAAAAGATTTTATATTCATTTTTGGCACATTATGTTACAACTTCATATGGTTATTGGTAGGTGAAAAGTCAATACATTAAAAAGTCAATTTAAATTAAGGTACAAACAAGCAATTTGGGTGAAAGCACATCCAAAATCCAAAATTTGGAACCAAAAAAACACACATGTACATGAGTAGGACACAAATTAGCTTTTGTAATAAATTACTTTAGGAAGTCTTGTGTGTTAGATTCCTTCACTCATGTGTGCCTTCATTGTTATGCAATTTCATTCTTGCATTTAATTATTCAAATCCTATGCAATAAGTATGTCGTCATACGTCTAGTAAAGCATTTGATACCCAATTTCAATAAATTTTGTTGATGTTTTAGATAATTGAAAAAGGAGTGAATGTCAAATGAAGGACAAAATTCAAATTCTTCCTCAATTACTTTGCAAATAACTTCATTGGCTTGACACCACGGAAACCAAGTTCAAATTCTTGTTATAATGTATAGATTATATATTTATATCTATAAATATATATATATTGTATTGTATAGATGTACATATACATGCATAAGTAGGTTATAGGTTGTAAATAACTAGATAGGTACTCTCTATTTAATTATTAACTTGGGCTTCATGTTGTTTTACATTACTAATGATAATCAACTTTTTTTCCATCTTACATTAACATATGGTTTCCAATAATTCATCATTATTTATGTCAATGTCAACTTTAATTTTGATTTATATAAATATCATGGACATGAAAAAACACATGTTAATTTGCCCTTTCATATCCATGTTGGCGGGTAGGGAAAAAGAATGAAATAGTTATAAGGATAGGGGGTAATTATTAGGGGGAAAATGAGGTAGTTAGGCTTGGAAATGAGGTAGGGTATGAATTATCTTTGGGATTGCTTAAGAACAAGCATATGAAGGATTATGCAAAATTTTCCATATACCAAATTTTCAAAATTTCTTGTCATGACTGGAATTACATTTTTGGGTCATGATTTTAAAAAATTGAATGCCTATGACATATATTTACATGATTAATTACCTACATACATTATGTACTTGTGGCCATTTTCAGATTTAGATTTATCATTTTAAGCATTATTTTTTTATACAATAATACTTATTATATATTATAATTATTTTCCATGGTGTGAATTTTTTTATTGGGTTTGACTAATCAAACGAAACATATACCACTAGTCAAATTGGACATGTTCAAATGACTTATTCAAATAACTAATTCATCGAATTGACCAAGTGTCAAATTCAGTTATTTTGGTTTAGTGTTTAGTCAAAAGAACTATGAATTCTTATGGATTGAAATTTAATAATCTTTGATAAATGGTTTAAAATTTTGTTTCCATGTTTTCAAGGTGTATGCAGTGAAATGGGTCTTCTTCAACATTTGACCTCAAGAAGCAACAAGCACATTGTTTGTTTTTTTTGTTTTTGTTTGAACAAATAATTTTGTTGTTGTTAGTTTTATTAATTTGTAGGACTTTCTTCATTTTATATCTTTTTTTCTTTTTAAATTCCTCTTGTAATTTTCCATTTTTTTTTTAGTTGAAGAAGAAAGAAAGTTTTAGTGACATTTTAATTTTTGTGTGTGTGTAGGAGTTGTGTTAATTTTTCATATACATACATTGAAACATATTAAAAAGTAATTAATTTTGTAATTATGAAAAAATGTGAAAGGAGATAAATGTGAATATTTTGTTTTGTAAATGTTTTTAATATTTTGGTAAACCATAGGATTGTTTGATTTCTTTTTCTACTCATCAGGCAATAATGATTTGTAAAATTTGATTATGGATTAGTGTTTTAGTGCATGTGATTTTTTCATGAATGAAATGGAAATCGAAGATGAAATTCAAAAAATATATGAAGGAAATCCAAGTCTTTAAACTAAAGTAAATGTAAATCCAAAAAATGATGAAGAAAGAATGAAAGACAATTTGCAAAAGTTGCATGTCCAAAAAAAACCACACTTTATTCTTAGGTAATTTATTGTGTCAATGATACAAAATATTTTGATCCGAAGTCCCCTCAAGTGAAGTGTTAACTCTTTGTTACACCAATCCAATTTTAATTAAAAACCCAAAAACTCAAGCAAGAAAATGCTTAATTTAATATAATATTACAAATGGAATAACTACATTGAAAAACCATGTGTTTGCATACCATTCTATTCTTGTCAAATTGTTTTTGAAGAAATGAATAATCTTTTGAAAGGAAAGGAGGAAAAACGACTAGCAACAAAAAAGCTTAATATATTTGGTAGTTTTATCTCCAATTTCTGTCATTTATAGGAAACTTTTAAGAGAGATGATATGTAACAAAAACAAAATTTAAAAGATTTCGCGCTTTAAGTGATCAAAACCATTTGCTTTTGCAATTTGTGCAAAGTGTTTATTTAAAGTGCTTTAGTATGCATTTGTGCCAAAAGTTTTTCCTTCCAATAAATAGTTTTCAAAAGAATTATTGCCCATGTTAAGGGAAAATAGATAATTATATGTTTTGCTAACCTTAGCAAAATGTAATTATGTAACTACAAGCTTTGACCTTTGGGTGTTAAAAGGTGCACATAATATTTTTGCACCGGTGATCTATTTTTTGGGGTTTGATTGATAACTGAAACATATTATTCTTGGACTTTTTGTGGCCACATATACTATTGGACAAACTTTGGCTAGAAATTTGATTGAGTTGTTGGATAAGTATGACTTGAGAAAGAAAATTACTACATGTGTGAAGGATGAGGGGTCTAATTTGAATAATATGATAACAACAATAAAATCAATTGTAAGTGATGAGGTAATAATGATCTTGGAAGAAAGTTTCCAAGGAATTTGCTTTGAACATGCATTTTCTAGAGCATGTCAATATGTTGTAGTGAATCTTGAAAAAATTGCAAATGTTTGAAATATGTGTCTATCAAGATGACACAAGGGGATTTGCAAAAGTGTGTATCATTTGGCTAGAAAAATTAGGGAAAAGCACGTGTGAATTTTGGTCTATCTTGATGAAGATAAGGTATTTAAAAAATAAATTATTTGCATTTCCTATTGAAGTTCTTGAACAAATATAATCTAACCTATTTTTGTTGCTTTTGTAGATGTTAATAAAGTTATTTTCTTTCATGAAGCTTTGCAATTCAAAGAAGCTATAATATTTTGTTGTAGTAGGTAGAATATTGTGAGGATGATTGCAACAATGTCACCTCCTTTGACATGACACATTGCGAAGATTATTGTTGATTGCTTGGCCCTATTATATTTCCTTGTGTTTTGAACCAATATAAAGGTCATTGATTGTTAAATAATGCATGAAATTTTGCCATATCCGTGTGTTTGAAATTGAAACTACAACTTCTTTTGTAACCTAATGGATGAAAACAAAAATGTTGTTATTAAATTAACACATTTGGTTTAAAACATAGAAAAGGACATTGTTAGGGTTTTGGATTTTTTTCCTTTTAAACAAAATATGAAGAAATAAACTCATAATCTGCTTTCTATAATGTTGGACCTTATATTAAAAAGTCTTTTTTGCTTATTGTCATTGTCGAAAAATATGATAAAAAGTCTTTACATCCCATGTTTTTGAAATGCCATCATCATTTACATCCTTTAATTGAATATAAAAATGATATTTTTCATCAGGAATTGATGAAGATATAACTTGTATATTTTAAAAATAATAATAAACACAAATAAACCAATAAAAGAACTTGTATTTTTTTATAAAAAAAAAGTAATATCAAGTTGATATTAAAGACATCAAATGTCCTTTATATGGTGGAAAAACATGAAATTGTGTTTTCTAATATTGAATTTTTGCCCACCAAAATTTGAGATTGTTGGATCACAAATTGAAACAAAGTTTTTATTTTCTTTAGTTGAAATACTCATTAATCTAAGGAGGTGGTTATAATTAAATAATTATAAAAATTTATTTTTGTGACAAAAAATTGGTTGAATGACTCTAAGGTTGATTGTAAGTACCCTTCTCGCTTGGTAGAGTTAATTGAGATTGATGCATATTTATAAAAGGAGTTGAAGAAGTTGCAAGGAACTTTTGAAAAGGATGAAGTTGTGAAGATATAAAATTTGAATAAAAAATATTATTGTAAAGAAAATCATCAAACTTTAACATATTTTTACTATTTAAAGTGTCAAAAAAAAATTCTTTTCAATGAATGAAGATTTGATAATTGGGTTGTGAGACCTAGATGTGAGAATTGCTTGATATTGTATGTGTGAGAATCGATGTTTGACAACCAACTAAGAGGATTTGGAATGTGCCTTTGGTGTTGTTGGAAAGATGTTGATGAGCAGGATTTAATGGAATTTATATGGTAAGATTTGGATTCAGAATGTGTGAGATATTTTATTGATTTAAAAATGATCTCTACCACTAAATATTACAAATAAATTCCAAAAAACCAGGTTTTGGAAGGAAAAATCAGTTGAGGAGGTGGTAACACTTGGGCCAATGGCACAGGCCACACTAGTTAAATTCAAAACTTAATTAATTAATTAATTAATTAATTTTAAAAAAAGGAAAAAAAGGAAAAAAACTTGCCACTAATAGTGAAATTCCAAAAGTTGGGAGAAAGCCTTTGGAAATGGTTGAAAGGAATGGATGAGAAATGCACTCATCACCCCCACAACAGTCTAGCCTAGTGTTGGGTTTCATGAGTAGGTGAAACTGTAACTGAAGCTGTTGCTGGTTGTGCTTGGTGCTAGCTAGCTAGCTAGCTAGCTTTGTTTTGTTTTGTTGGCTCTGCTTGCCTGGCTGCCTGGAAGGAAGAAAGACTATGATGATAATAGTTTTCAGTTGGTCCCACATTTTGAGGAAATGTTCACCAAGTGTATTATTGTGAACTATGAGTTCATATTTTTTTGGGGGGAAGAACTTCATGGAATGTTTTGCTCCTATTTGAACTGTTTGCTGGTTTGAACTTTGCCAATAAGAAAGAAAGAAAGAAAGAAAGAAAGAAAGGCCAGAGGAGCCATGATGCCATCCATGAGTGTCTGCTGCTGCTTCTTGTTGCTATAGCAGCAGCAACAACAGCAGTTGCAGTCATGGCCACCTTCCTCAAATCTCTGGTTTTCCCTTTCATCTCTCTCCTTACAACACCGCATCTCTCACATGCACATCTTTTCCCCACCTCTCTGAATCCAATTTGCCCATGTTTTTGGACTTCTGGCCTGTGATTTTTCTTTAAGAGAAGAGGATGCACATCTCTGTCTGTCCAACTCTCTTCCAATTTGCCCATGTTTTTAGCCTTCTGGCCTGTGATTTTCATTAAGAGAGGAAAGGGGAGGAGGAGGGTGGAGTAGATGGGGTGTAGGGACCGACTGACTGATTGACATAGGGTTTGGTTGTTGTCTTGTTGAGCTTGGTTGGTGGGTGGTGGGAGGACAACCATGACGGAGTTTATGCCCAAGTTCAATTTGAAGAGTATTAAGAATGACAGAGATCTGCGTAAGGTTCGTCTGAAACTGGATTGTCCTAGTGAGATGGTGTGGGATAAATGGAAGCCTAGTCATGAGCACCCGAAAACTTTCTACATCAAAAACATCCTCAACAAAGTCCAGGTAATAATATAATAATAATTGCAAAGAATTGGAATGGTTCTTGAAGAAAGTGGGGATGGGTGAGATGCATTTGGGCTGGAAGTGACTTTGTTTAGGGCATGTGAGCCCATCTTATATTGTGGCCTTTTCCAAGAGCTTTCCAATCATCCAAGGATCACTCAATTTGAACAAGTCTTGATCACCCAAACGTTCTTGGCCCAAAGTTTTTTTCCTGATTTGGATTTGGATTTAATTTGAAAGTAAATCATATTGTGGGTTTTGTGACTATGCAAACTCCAATGATTATTGTGGGTCTGTCTTTTGGGGTGGGTTGGGGTCAGATGCTGCGATGGGTGGAGCCTGACACACCTTATTTCAATACCAATTTTCAGGAGCCACATGCAAGGCTGAACCCTGGCATGACAGCAGCAATTGTCATATTTTTCCGGCCTGAAAGTGTTGAAGACTATTTCAGCAGCATTGTCTTCCGAACTGCTCGGGTGTGTTGTTCATCAGCCTCCTCTTTTTCTCACTTTCTATAAATCATCCAACATGCAAGAGAACTAACTCTTTGATTCACTTTGACAAAGGGGAGACAGTGAGAGGGATGCACAGCACCACTAAAAGATTTTATGGGTTTTTTTGGTTTGTTTTGGGCAGGGATCATTTACCTTGCAACTGAGGGGTCTGCTCCCAAGTGTGAATTTAGGTCTTCCTGAGCACATTGATTACAAGTATTGCCCAGTGAAGGATGTGACAACAAAGACATTCGATATCCACAATGACCAAGACTTCATAGTCGGATTCAAATGGCTGTCAGTGACACATCCTTTCTCAATCACACCGACACAAGGGAACTTGCGGCCTGGCCAAGTCATGACCATGTCATGTCATTTCTGCCCAGACAATGCCACCGCATACAAGGGTGTGGTGAGAAACATGTTTGTCTCCCCAGAAGTCTTTTCTCTGCTAGCTGTTGTTTGTCTTTGGAAAGTGAGTACGTGTATGGACTCTCTTTTTGTCTTTTTCTTGGAAGAAGTAGTCTAGATGGAGTTTAGTGATACTCTCTGAAAGAAGATACTAACTGCAGGTTATAAAATCAACCTTTACAGGCAAATGTGGGCACAACAACAAAAACAAAGGGGCAAGTGAAGTTGTTTGGGATAGGAAAGTACTCATTTCTGGCCTTGAGTACTCCTGTGCTTGACTTTGAGGCTGTCCTGAACCGCACATCAAAGGAAATGGAGCAGATTGTGACCAATCTCTCTCCAGTAATTGCAAGGTTTGCTGTCCACAGGGTGGAGGCATGGTACAATGGCCATGACTCTGTTTATACCATCAGTCCCATGGAAGGAGCCATTCCACCCAACTCAGCACTTTCACTAAAGGTGCTTGCTTTTCATAACCTTCACACATCTGCTTTCTTTGCAAGATTGTCTACTAGAATGTTACCTCAGAACAGAGGATTGTGTTGCAGTATGTGCACTTTGTGTATTGGAGCTATGAAATGTGGTTAGTTAATGGTGTCTTTTGTTTTGAGTTTTAAAACTCATTTGTGTCTTCCTTGCCTTAGAGGTATCTGAATCCACCTTCAACGGTGGTGTTGTTTTATGGGTCTTGTTGCAAAAGGCCTAGCCTCATTGCTAGATGATGGAGTTTTATGACCAAACACATGGCCAAAATGGAATGAAACCATTGGGTATGTACATGGGGTAATGAAAGACTGTGAGAGGCTCAGAGTCAATGCGATGGTAAGGAGCCTGCTGCCTCTGCGATCTCTGTTGCAGGTGCTTTACCATCCAGTTGTAGCCGGAACCTTCTCATTAGAGCAATTTGAGATCTTTACATCTCAGGCTCGTCGTGCTTCGTTTGCTTGCTCAGGCACTGCAGCCCGCCCGGTTATCAGATTCACAGTTCCCTTCATGGATTTTGGCAATGTGGAGTGTGGCAGCTCATCCCATCGTACAGTCACTTTGGAAAATCTATCAGCTGCATCTGTTGCCTTCCAGTTTGTCACAGATGACCTCCCCTTATTTGAGTTCCTGCAAACAAGGGGGATCTGCAGAGCCAACCGTTCGGTTCTCATCCATTGTCACTTTCGACCGTGCAGATCCATGAACTACTATAAGCGTGTGCTTGTGTTATTGCAAGACCAGTATCCACTCTTTGTTGATGTTATGGGTACAGGCTACAAGGTTGCTTTGAGATCTGCAACCATCTTACCATATCATATCTATGACCACCGTGAGAGCCTAAAGCTCATACGAGCAGAAAGAGAGATGGCTTCTCTGCTGCTTCTGTCAGACATTCCTCAGCTTCCTGCAATTGGGGGAGGAGATGGTTATGAACCTATGTATACAGACCCAGTGGAGTTATTTTATGGGCAGCCTACTGATGACACTCAAGATGATCCACCTGAATGGTCATGGGTTGAAAGACCAAAATTTGTACATTCAAGAGTGCCTGGTGGCAGCAGCATGGGTAGCCCTGGTCAATCCTCAGGGGCATTGGCAAATATGTTGCTCACAGCTCAACCAGAGGAAAGACAGGCATTCTCTGATGCCCAGAACTTGGAGATTCAGGTGGGCATGCTTCATCACAGTGTCTTTTCTTATGTGCTCTTGCATGTTTTGGTCATAAGCAATGCTCCTCTTTCTAAGGATCAAAGATCTTAGAACTCAACCCCTTTTTGGCTCTTTTCCTTTATGTCCCCTTGGGCCTTTATCTTGACTGAAAAGATTGAAGTTTTCATTACTATTACAGGTGAAGGATCGTAGTGCTGGATTAGTGATGTTGCATAGACAGCAAGCTTCTGGGAGGATTTCAGCCTCTGAGTGCTGGGAGGAGTACTATATGGGAAGAATGGTGGATTGGGATCCTGTTACAGTAGATCACACATTTCTTGAGTATGGGTATGGTCAGAAATTGGTGGAGTCACCTGTTCAAATTGTGTATGTGAAGAATAACCTGGCTGATGATGTCACTGTCATGTGGCTGCCACCGTGGGAATTTGAACAACCCCATGTTGCCTTGAGCAGGGCTCGAATTGCAGCCAGTAAGCTTCCACCAGCAAAGACAAAGCCAGAGCCAGAGCCTTTGTGCAATGTGTTCCTTGTGGACCCAGAGATGACTGTCATTGCCCCAGGGATGTCAGTTCCATTCAGTTTCATGTTCAGACCAACACAGGTATGCCCTCACTCCCATTCACATAGGGGACTGTTCATCTCAGAAACTGTCTCCAATGCTATGCAGCTGTTTTTGTGAAGGGGTGAATTAATTTGGTGCCACTCCTTGAGCTAGTATGTGGCTAGAATAGTTGCAGCCACAAGTCCAGGAACTAAGTCCTGTTTTTGCTCATCACAATTGGTTCTGGGTTCCAAATTACTGACATGGATGTGCATGCAAGCATCTGTGTATGCAGGATGATATGTACTTCTTGCAGATGCTGTCATGCTTTGTATGGACTAAGACTTCATACCATGTGGTGCCAAATTGGTCAATTGCTGTGCAAGCCTCAGGCCACTCATTCCACGACAAGACCCATATTTTTATGCCACTGGCTTCGTTGTCAAGGCACAAAGTTGTGTTCCCACCTGCTGTGAAGGGCACCACTGTGTATGAAAGCATTATGATCTACAATCATGATGCAAATACACCAATCAGGTAACTAACTACTCCTTTTCAGATGAGATTTCATCAAGGTAGTTTCATACAACACTGTCAATACTGCTGATTGCCAGGAGCTGAAGGTTTGCCTTCTGGGGATTTCTGTTTTTTGCTACTTTCCTAGCAACTGGGATTGAATAAGACCCAAAACCATTTTGCCCCCCATTGACGCATTTCTGATTCATCATATGCCTGCCATTTTCTGGGGGCTGTCTTCTAATGATCCCAAGCTTGAGGATGGACTATACAATCACTGTGAGCTTATTCTCAAGATCAGAAGCATTGTCAATAAGAAGATGCATTTGGGAGGATGATGCTTCAACAGTGTTGTTAATTTGCAGATATCATTTCATGAGTGAACACCTGCCTGGAGAGTTTCAGATGAAGCCTTCACATGGCTTAGTTCCACCAAAGGATTTCAACATCATCACCTTCAGATTTGAGGCAGGTGAACCAAAGCTGAGTGTGGGTCATGTGGTTTGTACCCTGAACAACTCACCAGCTGAAACCATGCAGGTCAACCTCACTGCTAGCAGCCATATTCCAAAGGTATAAATTGGTATTCAATTCCTCCAGCTGCCATTTAGTGCAGGTCACATGAGCATCATATCCTGCATGGTGCCTGCAGGATATCATATTCTTGCCTTCCAAAATTTTCCAGCACAGAGAGTCATGACTGTAGTTCCTCATATTGGCCGGAGGCACAAGAGTTGTGGACCAAATGGGTTCTTAGATCCTGACTGACTTCTGCTTTGCAGGTGAGACTGGAGAGGATGGACAAGGCACTATGTTTCAAGCCCACAAGTATCGGGACACAGGCAATACTATCGCTAGTACTGGTCAATATGAGCAGTATTCCAGCAAATTTTGACTGGCAGGTGCCTCAAACGTTTGCCAAAGTTTTCATTATACAACCAGCATATGGCCTTCTACGAGCTGGAGAGCGGATGGCAATTGAGTTTTCTTTCTTTCCACAGGCTGAAAAGCTCTATTACTGTAAAATACCATGTCTGTATGCAGCCTGCTTGGAAAAAGCATTTGTTCAGGAGAACACCCATTTGATCGAGGGTGTTACTAGCAATGATGTCAGCCGCTTCCTGCTGATCGTCAATGGGGCAGGAATATTGCAGACAATTAGCATCACTCCGCAACATCTGGATTACAAGACAGTTGTTACTGGGTTCCCATACAAACAAACATTTGTCCTCTTCAATCCAAGTGTTGGGAGCTTGAGGTTTCTACTGGAAAAGAATCCAGGAAAGTTGCCAGTGAAAGATGACAGTAACCATCTTGTACTGGACTGTGAACGAGGGATACTTCCGGGTGGATTAACAAAGACCATTCTTGTAACTTTGCACCCACTCCAAGTGCAATCCTATGATTTTGTGATAACATGCAAAACATTCTTACCTCCTCTAGCATTGAATTTTGAGGATGCTACTTTCCAGAAATTGTCAGAGCTTGGCGGACATGAGACACCGTATGATGAGAGTGAAGAAGCAGTGGAGTCAATCACTTCTTGTAGCATGTCAATGGAGGCTATCCACCCGACACTTTACATTGCATCTGGTAGGACTCATGGCATGAGTGCAGCCCAGCTTTTCCGCATGGGTCTATTAAGGCATTGGAATCGGGAGCTCCAAGAGGGGAAGATTGTGTTGAGGCCAAATGGAAGGGTAGTGTACCAGGAACTGTTTTGTTTGGGGGCACCTGTTGGGGACAGCCCTCATGACTTTCTTTTGAACTTTGAAGTGCGGGAGATTGGAGCCAGGTCCTCAATCATTTACCTTGCGTTGAAGACTGGAACACCCCTGTCAGTGAGTTGGAGATTCCGTCTCTGGAATGATATTGAAATTGATTCGGAGAATTGGGTGATGGAGTTAGATGCCTCAGAAGATGAAGAGAAGGCCTTATTGATGCGATCACTTTTCCAGATTGAACCCAGGAAAGGCCACCTGGAGCCTGGAGAAATTGCATTTGTGAAGCTCTCATATTGGCACAGGATTGAGGGAAGCCACAAGTTCCCTGCTATTCTTGAGATTACTGATGGTCGCACTGTTCATATATACCTCAATGGAAGGACAGTTGCAAACCCAATCCGGATTTTGACATATCGACCTGATACACATTTTCTCAAGTCAATGGTGGTGGGAGATGCTGATCCTCCCCTGCAGACAACTGAACTAATCAACAGAGGCCAGTTTGAGCTGCAATACAATCTGGACATGACTCCCTTGATAGCAATGCAGAAAAGTAACTATGGTTTCCGGGTTCTTTGGTGCCTCAACCCACAGGGGGTCATTCCTCCTATGGAATCTGTGTTGTTACTGTGGCTCTTCCAGCCATTGGAAGCCAAAACATACTCAGTTGAAATTCCTGTGCACCTGAAGGATGGAGAAGGTGGGATTCTCATTCTTAAAGGATCAGGGAGGCTTCCGACTGATCCACAGGACCTGAATTCTACAGATGGTGAACCTCCTAGGCATCCTGGTACCACGTATAACTGGCCTGGTACACCAGCTGTTTTGACCTCTGAGCTTTTGGACTATGGAACAGTCAATGAGCTATCTGTCAACCACAAACTCATTGGAATTCAAAACCTTTCGACTGAGAACCCAGTATGTGATTTTCCTCCCTATGCTGTCAATTATATGAAATCATTCTGCCTGCATTGTTCTTGGATGCCCAAAACAAGTCTTCAGTGCATGTGTAATCAGTGTGCAAACATGTCTTGGTTTACCACTGTACAGTCAACACAACAAACAAGCTTGAGGTCAATGGTGTTACGTTTCCTGTTGGGGTTATATTTGTGCCTGTGCTTCAGTTGTCTTCGTTCTACAAGCTGGGCTGTTGGACTAGCGATCCTCAGAATTGCTGTTACAAAAGGGCAAGACAGCTTTCCTGATTAAGCTAGCTAGATCATTATTATCTTCCATCAATGTTTTCTCCTCTACAACAGAAGTGTACATGATGTATTCCTCAGCAACTTTACATGTTTGTCAGGTGGGATTTCGATGGCGTCATAGTGTTGGGGCTGACAAGATGGTTTATGGCCAGTTCACTGTAGAACCTCAGAGTGGAGTCATTGACCAAGGGAGGCGTATCCTGTGCAAGGCTAGTTTTGTTGCAGGGGTGCAGCCACAGTTGTTTGAGACAACCCTCTACTGTGAAATCAGTGTGTTGTCGGAAGATCCACCACACTCATTTGCTGAATCTTCTACATCAAGTGACACCGGGTCAGAGATAATAGTCGATACCTGGCCAAGAGAACTTGGGTTTGGCACATACAACAAGGAATTTGAGCACAAGTCTGCCTTGACATTGTCAACAGTGTGCTCCAGATCAAAAATCACAGATTTTGCATTGCAGAAGAGTGCTGGAAACCCATACCTTCATTTCCTTGCTCGCATGGACACCCAAGAGATACACACTCCGCCCGCCACATATTTCATCCTGTATGTGACAGTTGTGGCACACATAAGAATAAAGCAGTATCACCCTACCAGCGAGGATCTTTTTGCAGCCGACAACAGGTTGCCATGGGAGCCACAGGAGAGAAGTGACATTGAAATCCAGACTGAGTTGGTCAATGGAATTTTATTGGAGATTCTACAAGAGTCATTGCATGATGAGAGCCACGATGCCTCCTTTGACAATCTTGATAGTGACTGCATAATGCAATTTGAAGAGTTTCAAAGGGAGCATCCAACACCATTAACCGAGGAACAAAAGTTCTCACAGTTGTTCATGAATTTGGGGGATGGTGAGCTTCCACCTCTCTTACCTGGATCCAATCAAGAACTCACACCTGAGACACGTCATCCATCAATTATAGGCAAGCCACTCATTCATGAGCTAGCTGATGGGAATCAGGCTGGATCCAGTAGTGAACAAAAGAAAATACGAACAGTAGTCCCACAAGTACCAAGACCTAGTTCTGTTGTGAGAGCTATTGAGTCATCAATAGGCACAAAGGAGGCAGTTAAACCTGAATCACCTGACCATTCAAGTGCTACTGCCATATCAGAGACTGCTGAGCTCCTACTTGAAGACGTACTCTTTACCTTGACTTCAGATCTGTTTGAAATTGGCTAGGTTTGCATTTTTTACTTTTTCTTAGATTATTTTGTACAATAGCATCTGTGTTTTCTAGTGTATTATGCCTCCTTGACTTTCCTCTCTTTGCCTTGGTTCTTCCTCCTTTGCGACAATCTTTGCACCATCCCCATGCCTTGATCAGCATTTTCCAGATTCAAGACATACAGAAATACCATACAAGCATTAGTCACATCTTGGCTCTCTTCTCTGCGCTTCAAATGCAAATTATGCAACCCAAAAACTAAAAGGATCTCCAGTCTTTTGATGCTCACTTAGAAACCCTACAAACATTGTCATCTGTTGTGTCTAATGAAAGAAGCAAGACATAGATGAACCTGTAATTGCATCTATTCATTTTGATTGTGGCATGGTATAAGATTCCAGTGGGCTGAAGGAGCAAGAATTATACAGTAAAACCTTTGGTATGTTCAGGCAAAACTGTTATTATAAGAATCTATGTTATGAGTTTCTTCCACATTGGGAAGACCCAATCATGCTGTTGACTAGCACAACAGCATAAAATATATATGTATATTATAATCTCATTCAGATGCAGAAAGGAGAAACTCCCATACAGAAATGCTGTACAATCGGTGAGTCTGTACAGCAACAGAATTCCAACTTAAGGTCTTTAAAGGACTCTCCAAAACCATGTGCAACAAACTAGAACCTGAATGCCCTATTTATGTTGTCCTGGGCAAAGGGGGGGGGGAAGGGATCTTTACACAACCTGCAAACAAAATGCTTGAAAGGATATGAGTCTTAAATTAAGAACCTGACAATCCTTGTCAGTCAGGGCTCTTAATTCTCCTACGTCCCCACATAGCTGCAAAATTAGAGGTCTACATTACATTAGCCGCAAGATCCCACTCTAGCCTGATGACCAGTCAGAAAATTGCCTCCAGAAATACTAACCCTCTGGAAGCTGGCAGACAGAAGGGAGACAACATTTGAGACACTAAAACTACTTTGTGCCAGGCATCAGTGGTGATGTTGTATCTTGAAGATCTGCTTGCACCTCATCCTCAGAGCCTCCCTCAATGGTGGGAGACAATATCTTCAAACTTCTTACACAGCTGCAAAACTCCCTGTTGCACACAAGTAGGGTAAGGAACATCAAAACAAGACAGAAAACAATGAAAGACACAAAAAAGCCAAAAAAAGGGTAGAAAACTCCTACCCCCAAGGGTCATCCCCAACCAGGAGGACATCTCCTTCATGGTCTGTATAAACCAGCTGCCACTGTTTGGCAGGAGTTTCAAGCTGGCCATGCAAGCTGAACATTTGTTCCAGTGCTCGCCTCAACTCAGTATAGCTCTCATATCTGGTCAGATCAATTGAGCGGCCTGGTTCACCCTGCTTGTGAACCTTGATAAAGCTTCGCACAGGAAAGGATGGCAGCTTCATAACTGCACCACTCTTCACAGCCAACTCTTGAGAATTAGAGCCCCCAGAATTTGTTGGGCCTGATGATAGGGGCTCCACATCCATCTCTGCCTCTTTGGGCAAATCTGTAGATAGGGCAGGGTTTGGAGCATTGTCTCCATTAAGAGCAAAGCCAAACAGTTTGCACTGTGGCTTTGATGGTGGTGGTGTGGGTGCAAGAACCTTTCCTTCCTGATCCTCCCAGCTAGGAAAGAACTCTCCTCTTGCTCCCAATGACCGAGACAAAGATGCTGCAGCATCAGGGAAGGCAGAAGTTGCAGGCCAAATAGGGGCAGGGGAGGATGGATGCTCACTCTCAGGCACAGAAGGCACATGTGGCAGGTTAGAAGGCCATGGCAGTTTCATGGTTGGGTCCCAGATACTTGTAGAGTTGACTGAAATCTGCATGTCTTCACTTCCATACCAAGGCTTGCCATAGCCAGTTGACGACAGTCGAGGACTAGGACTGTCTTTGTGTTCCTTAGGCTCTCGCAAATAGTTTTGAACACATAGCCGGAGGTGCTCCTTCTCCCTCTCTACATTGTGTTGCGATGGTTCGCGGGTGAGGACTCCAGTGAAATCAGCCCTTGGCAGACCATGTGGAATCTCAACCCCTGGACAGATCTCAGGCTGCCGCATTGGGAGCCAGCCTTCTGCTCCTGTTCTGTCCTGTCCCATCAAAGGTGTCTTGAGGACTTCTTCACACTTTACAGCTCTACCAGAAAGGCTCCAGGATGTGCCACCTTCCTCATCCTCCCGCAGTTTCAGACCCCCCTGGTCGTGAACAAGAACTCTTGCTAGCTTGGTGGAATGAAAGGACTCTGGAGCGTTTCGGCATGTCACTGCCACACAGAAACACTATATAGCTCAGCACCTTTCACCAACTAATCATGTCTGCCACAGCAAACAATTGTGCAACTGTCACACCCTGATGCAGGTCTCTTCTACAACTTTCAAGGGAAGAAATATGATGAAATGTTGTGTGCATACTGGAAATGGAATCATACCAAGGGTAGGTCGGACTGGTCGCCTCTTCTGAGAAGGATTTTGTCCCAGGGATGGTGGGGGCAGAGTTGCAACAGAGCTGAAAGGCTCTATCTCCCATAGAGATGCCCTTTCATGCCTCCCACTAGCCATGGACTCATCCCATTCTACCTGCCACAAAGGAGTATATCCAAAATTAGATTTGAACTAAATTATAATTTAATGGAAGCACAGAACAAGCCTGAGAATGATGTAAGAACACATATATGCACTATGTGATGCAATATGGTATGTGATAAGCTTGTACCTTCAGAGATCGCCAATATGAATTAGGCCATCTCACAGGGTCAACATCACCTATACCAGTGATTGTCCCTGCATGCCTGGAACAAAAAGGATACAAAATAAGTCAACCTCAAATCTTGCAAAGACCAACCAGAAAAAATCAGGAAGAACCTTGTTCAACTGAGGGCCACACTTGAATTACCCCACACCCAGGGCCAACTCAAATTACCTCCTCTCTGTTGAATCTTCAGATTCAAACCTCATCTTGAAGCGCATTCCAACTGAAACGCTGCTATTAATAGCCTTCATATACTTGTGATATGGGATGACAAATTCTGAGGAACAGGTGCTGCACACTCAACAGTCAACACTTCAGCCTCCAATGTACATACATTACCTCCATCAAGGAAGTTGAGAATGGAAGAGAGGGACATGAAAGTAAATATTTTAGCTGAGTCAAGACTTGGACAACAGACCTGGGGTGATAGATTACACTAAAGCGAAGTTTCTCTGTGGCAGCATGAGCAGCTGTTGCAAGCACACCAATGTGCGTACTCTGGTTTGAAACAACCATACTGGGAGCATCTTGCTGTTGCTTCAGAGCGCGCCTGACTCCTAACCTGAGCTGTTCATTCTCCCCACTGAACAATGAAGTAGTTAGGCATAAGGTAAAACTCCAGAAGGTGAAATGGTGATCTGGAGTTGACCTTCACTTACCGAAGGAAAAGGACAGAATCTCCTGCAACGAGCCGTTTGCTACTTACAAACACACTCCAGCCTGTAGTAAGCAGATGACGGCGTGGGTGCCCTGCACATAGACCATGCTCTAGCATATTTTAAGTTCTCTTCCAAGCAACATTGGACCTTTTCTATAGCCCATGTCAATTATCATAACAAAAATCATAATTCATCCTCCACAAAAGACATCTCATAAAACAAATACAAATTAAACCAAATGCCAGAAGCAAGTGAAATAGCAGCATAGTGTGCAAGATGGTCGAGATACCTCGATAGATGTGTCGGAACTTCCACTCTACACCATGTACATCCTTTGCTACCAACTCTTGACAAGGTGGATTCATAGTGTAGTCCTGCAGCAGGCAGACAGTGAGTGAATGTTGATAACAAAGTCCAATAGCTTGCATTTGTATTTCCAAATGAAGTCTTCAAGAGAAGAATCATTAGCAGATGTGAAGTTTATATCTTTACCAGTTCAGGGAGACACTCTTCAGCTGCTCTCCTGGGGACAGAGAATCCTCCATGTGTGCTAGTGTCACTTGCTGTCAATGTCTTGCAAAATGAGTTGCTTTTCCTCTCCACAGCTGGTGGGGGTTCTTCTGCAACTAAGGGTTTCTCACTCTGCCATAAAACCAGAAAAGAATAATCAGGAAAGGATACACCAGATAACTTCAGAGAAAGAATATGACAATGATTGCTTCTGCAAGAGTGGTCAAGCCCATTCGAAAGAATACATACCTCTCGAACTGGTGTCAGGTCCATCTGGGCATACACCTTGTCAGTGTCAGGATGTGCCTGTTAGAGATACCACCCACATGTTAGAAATGCATTCAACTTTCACACACCCCTATGGTACTACTCATAAATGCAAACTGAGAATTGACGCACCATGAGGGTAATATCTGTGAGTCGACACAGAATGTGTGGTGGGAGATTATATTGTGGGATAGGAGGTTGTACTGCTGCCTGTGGCGTACAATTGGCAACCTGCACAGCATAAACAAGAAGTGTCAACAAAAAGTGTTTCTTTCTACATTTCAACAAAAAAACCAATGATGATACTCGAGCACACTCATGTAAAGAGTCATAGTAGCCAAAGCAGACTCTACCTGCTCGAGATGGCCTTGTGGCCAGTAGACAACAAGGCTGTTCACTGGAGGCAATGATATGAGGGGCCCTGCGCATGCATGCCAAAGCTCTGAATCTAGGTCTTCGTTCCCTGCACAAAGCGAAAGAGGGGGGGTAGTTTCAGACAACAAAAGAAAGTGAAGAAGGTGCAAGCAAAGGCGAACTTGGACCCAATGTGTGCAAAGGGCACACACCTGGAATGCCAACTGGTGATGAGTCAGATGACGAGGGAAGAGGACACTGAGACATTGGGGGTGAGATGTGTTGTTGCAGTGCCACTACACCACTGCCACCGCCATTGCATGACCTCATCGTGGCAGCAGCAGCTGCTGGAACCCTGAAGTTGCTTTCAGACATCATTTTCGAAACCCTGTGTGTTCCAGATTTGCATGCTCTCTGTTTACCAGAACCGGGCGTAAGCACCTAACCATGGGATGATTCTTCTTGTTGTTTCCTAACCCTGTCTACTGCAGCAAGAAGCCGCCTCGTGACTGCAGTTCCCTGCGACAGCCACACTCAGCCAATCAAACACAGCTTTCGCGATCTTCGTTTGTTGATTTCTAAGGAACAGGCAACAAGAAAAACAGTCACTACAGCAGCAGCGACTAATTGCACACGCCACAGGTCGTTAATGGCCTACCACGATCACAGACCTTAAAACTCTACAATTTGCAAAACTAGCTGTGTCTGGTAGACCTGTTGCTAGACAAGCGCATCCTCCTGCTCTCTTACGACACATGCGTACCTCCAACAAGCACAATTCCCCTCCTGCTGCGCAACAACGCCCGAACGCACCTGGTCCGAGACGAGACAACAACCATCAACACACAACCGCGGCCGCTCCTCTAGGTCCTCCCGTTTTCGCTCCTCCAGAACGCCACAAAGAAACACACGGAAAACACACACACACACTCGGTCCCGGCCAGGACGAAGACCGCCAGGTAGAAAGCCTCCAAAAGACACAAACAAACCAAAAAGAGAGAAAAAAACGCGCTGCAGAAGAAGCAAGAGACGAACAAGAAGCAACCAAACAGAGAGAGAGAGAGAGGCGTACAGGAAGTTGTTGTGCAAAGTTGTGGAAGGCCACACACAAGAAACGACGGCGGGCGGGGACAGACCACTGCAGCACCGCAGCAGGCAGGCAGCCGCTTGTCAGCCGACCCGCGGTAGCAGCAGCAGCAACAACCAGAAAAACAAACAACAAAGGCCACGACACCGAGCCTTGTGGCAGCAACAAGCGACGAACGTACCACGGGCACCACCAGCACCGCTGCTGTTGGTGCTTCTGCTATGGTGTGTTTTTTGCCGCAGACGCGAAGGGGGCGAAGAAGGAAGGACGACTCAAAGGCAGCAGCAGGGACAAAGAGAAAGGGGAGTTGTAGGCCAGTTCCGACAAACTCCCCATTGTAGGGCCAAAGCCCACCACAACCTGACCTGAACCGCTTACTTTGGTAGGCCCCCCCTCCTCCCCCCTCCCACCCCACACTTTTCACACCCACTTCCATGTCGGTAAAACTAGGAACGCCACCCACGGTAAATTAATAAAAAGCCCACTGCAAAATACCCTATACTCCCACCTCCAGCCCCCCCCCCCCTAAATATGGCCTGTAAACATACAATTTCCAACCCAAAACCCAACTAAAAATTTACTTCCAAAGTGGGGGAATGATGAAAAAAAAAACAACATACACACACACAACAAAATGGGCCAAAGATTACATTTTCTCTTCCATTTGTGCCCCTCCCAACCCCCCCCCAAAAAAACACAAAATGGGTCAGGCCCCTACTTCCAAAATGGGGGGGAATGGGAAAACAAACAAAACACAAAGTGGGTCAGGCCCAGGAAGTAGGATTTTGTTTCAATAAATTTTGTCGAGTAAAGTCGTGTGGGTAGGTATTAAATGCCGCCGTATACTGCGTGGCAACTCCTATACCTACGTACCCAGAATACCTTTTTCTCATCCACTACGATCCGGGTGCGGGCGGGCGCCCCAACCGGGAGCTGACACTAGTAATGTAATGTATGTCAGGGGCGTCGAGGCTCCAGTGTGTGTTTTTTTAGGAATTTTTTTAACGTAGCTTAAATGGGGATCTTCCATAAGAAAGATATAGAAAAATGGTGATCTTCCGGAGAGGATTTAGCCACATATGGTTATAACCCAGATATAAAGTGCAAATTGTTAATTAATTAATTATATATATATATATATGTGTGTGTGTGTGTGTGTGTGTGTGTGTGTGTGTGGGTGTATTTTTAGTTTTTCTGGTGCAATTCATTGCTTTCAGATTCGGCTGATTTTAATTTTTTTTTGGGAGTGTCAAGGGTGGTCCCGCTGGCTTTTTTTGGTTGGGTTTTGGAGGCTGGAAATTTGGAATGTGTGGCTGGCTGGCTGGCTTCTCCATGTTTGGATGCAATGTTTTTAGCACGAAAAAGTGGGGGAAAAACATTAAGGAGGTTTTTAGGTCTCTGTGAGAGAGTTTCTCTCTCCGAGGATTTTGGTTGCAGGTTCTGGCTGAAAATTTTTTTTCGGCAAACCTCTGGGATTGGGTCTGGTCCTAGGATGGTGACGCTACTCAAATTGCGGGCTTCATTCTTACCATTTATACAGTTCCCAAAGAAAGACAAAGAATCTGAAGAAGAAACAATGGAGAGTTAATTCTAACTAGAAAATGAGAAGACCAAGAACATGGTACAAAGAAGAAGCAGCTGTGGTGAGAGAGAGAGAGAGAGAGAGAAAGCTAGCTTTCCAAAGGATTAAGGCAAAGTAAATTATGGGTAATGTTCATTTTCCTGAGAAAAAATCTCTGTAGCCTACATACATTCTAAGACGACTCAAATTGTTAGAGAGCATCTTGGTGAGCCTTTTTTCTTTTTAATGGCGAAATTTGACCAAAATGAGATAAAAATAAAATTTCAATCATCTGAAGTGTGCACAAAAAAATATCAAAGTAGCCAGATTTCTATTTATTTTTTAAAGGAGGCAAACAAAACTTATAGAAAGATGAGTAAAGATGACATCTAGTTTGTACTTTTTATATACTTGGCTAAATCTTCCTAATGATGAATGTCAGTTTTTACGTATCCTCCTACGGATGACTGCCGCTTTTGCGACAAACCCAAATTCCTGAAAAAAAATACTCATCTCTATCCATACCACTTAAGTTATTTGGGTCTCTATTGGGTGTTCAATGTTTAATTATTCACCCATCCGCACCCATAAACATGAAAAAGTGTAGGTGAGATATTATTTAAAATGTCACCACCTCGACCAATCATTATGACTGACCAATCAAGAACAATCATTTCCTTTTACTCACCCTTTGCACCATACTGTATGCAAGGCATATACACCAGTTCTGCACTATTTCAATGCTATACTTTACCCAAAATGTTGTGTATAGGCCATTTTATTGGTTGGGAGGAGGAGAAAATATATTTGGTTTGATGGGGAGGAGCTGGTTTGCAAATTTTGGTTTGTCCTTAGAATCTATCTTTGAAGCAAGGTAGTTTGTTTTGTTTCATTTTGTCGTGCTCACATCTCTTAGATCAATGAGGTTTCACATTGCACTCACTCTTGGTATCTTTGAAAAGCTCTCGATGAGTAGTAGGGGTGCATTGACTTGGTTTGAGATTATTTGGGGCTATGGTGTGAAAGCTATTAATTGTTGAATCATTTTCTCAATGAATATTAAATAAAATTGAAACTCAAAACTATATTGAAATTTGGGGCCATTCATGGCGTCGTTGGAAAGCCCTTGATGAATCGGATTCAATGGAGTTTTTTTCACAATTTTCAAAGCTAAGGGGGTGTGGAAGAAATTCATTTTCTAATGGATTTTGTTGCTGAAAATTCAAACAAACTGCAAAAAATTGGGTTTGAAACGAAAATTCAGTTGAACCCTCAAGTGTTCACAACTGCACAGGGCTAGACTAGTATATATAATTTGAGGTTCACATTGCTGCACACTACTAGTGACAATCAACTTTTTATTTATTTATTAATGTATTCATGTATTAATGTCAATGTCATATATAATTTAAAATAATTCACATTTCAAGGACATGAAAAAACACATGTTATTGTTTTTTCAAATCCATGTTGGTAGTAGTTATGAAATGGAGGTAATTCTTAAGAAAGGTGAGAAAATAATTATTATGAAAGTTAATAGGAAAAAAAAATAGTTATGAAATAGTTGAACTTGAAAATGAGGGAGTTATTTCTGAATTTGGAACCGTTTATATGGCATTGTTGGAATGGTCCAGGGGTGACCATACGACCAAAAATGATCATATAAAATGCGACATCTAAAACATTTTTGCAAAGAATCCCATATAAATCAGTTCCTATGTCAGTGAAATTTTAAGAAGTTGTAGATAATAATTAAGTGGAAGAATCATTTTTTTGTCCATGTATAAAAATAAAAAAGAATACAAAGTGCCCCCATCATTATCATTATCTGGTTTAGTGGGATTTGATAATAAATGGTGACTGCACAATCACTCCCTTGTTGCAGCAACAACACTTGCAGTACTTTTATTCTTTGTATTTGAGAAAGAAGGGGGTGGCGTGGGGGTACCCTCTTCATGACAAGTCTGGAGATTGTGTGTCACAGAGGAATCTAATATTTGGCCAAATATTTGGGCTCAAGGTCGCTGGCCGGCAGACAAGCCAGATCCTCCTTCACACACTTTGCCTCTCTCTCTCTCTCTTTCTCTAGCTTTAATCCAGAGTGCTTACTACTCCTTGCTGTATACAAAATCAATTAACCCATCTTGTTGTCATGTTTCATCCAGAGTGCTTACTACTCTTTCCTATATACAAAACCAATTAACCCAACTTGTTGTCATGTTTCATCCAGAGTGCTTACTACTCCTTCCCATATACAAAACCAATTAACGCATCTTGTTGTCATGTTTCAACCAGAGTGCTTACTACTCTTTTCTATATACAGAACCAATTTACCTAACTTATTGTCATGTTGTACATGTTTGCTTGGTCTCGAGGGAAGTTGTATGTTTAGTGCGACATAAAAAGGGCGTCAAGCAAGCAAGGGCGAGCAAAATGAATGAGCTAAATTCTTTCCTCTTTCCAAGGAAGTTGTATGTTTGATGCAACATGCAAAGGCCGTCTTGCAAGCAAGCAAAATAAATTCTTTCTTCTGACATAGGTACCACTCATTTGTAAAAGTGACACCGTTCAAGCAGCTCAGAAGTTTCAGGATTCTTGTTTTTAAGCACAACCCAACCAAAATCCCTCACTCTCAGAGAGGACAAAGAGTACTACTACAACATACTTGACTGGCAGGCTGTGAACATCTTTTTGCAAAGCTTGAGATCTCTTAGAAACCCACCAAGAATCAACAACACACACAATCTATCCGTTTTCTTAGATTACCGGAGACTTCAAAAAAGGACTTTCTTCTACTTGCCGTGATTTAGTGCTCTTAGAACACACTCATGTTCAAAATCACATCTGCACGGTCTTCCCAGATCCCTTTCACAGAGAGTGTAGTAGCCTAGTACCTTACCAACAAGTGCAGCTTTTTCTTTGCCTCACCTCAAGGTTTCCCCAACTTCAAAGGACCACCTTCTTCTCATGTCCCCCCAATTCAATGACCCAACCTTGCACACTAAGCTGAAGGGAAAACTCACCAGATTGTTCCTCTTCTTTATGGGAAAGGAAAACAAAAAAAACACAAAGGCAAGGAAAACCCCATTGTTTGATCAAAAAACAAAAGAAGAAAAATCACCCAATCTTCAAAACTTCTGAATTATATTTTAAACAATGTGAAGATCTGCTCCAAGTTGTTTTTGTGTAATTTGGAGGACGTATTAGAGATGCCCACAATTTCACCCTTGTCTTTGGGCCTCCTTTCACTCCCTAACCCCTCTTTTAGTGGTATCGGTAAAGTAAGGAAATTTTACCAAATTTTATTGATCTAAGGAATTGTGTTTCTTTTACTCCGCTGCCAAAATGCACTCATTTTTTTACACAGATTCCCCACCGGGTATCCGCCAGATATCACAGGAGGGAAACAAATGGAGCAGGTTTAGGCTCATTAAAATCTCATGGCCTCCTTGGGGCTTTACCATACACACACTTATATTAATCCTAGCCCTTGCTGTGCACTGCAGTTCCTGCCAAGGAAGAAAAACATAATGTAGTCCCCCAATTTTATACAATCTAGAACAAATAATTTGGTAACTTTCTCCAGGGGATCAATCCCTGCCATTTTCATTAAACAAAATTAATGATGAAAGGCGTAATGAATCTGTAAGCAGAAGCAAGCAGTGGATAACCCTAAATTTTTTTCGCCCTTTCTATACAATAAATGTTCTCATCCGGCAGCTCGAATCAAGGGAGGGAGAGAGAGAGAGAGAGAGAGAAGGGGGGAGAGCAGATACCCGACCCTTTTATGTCACACTTTCTGATCATTTTTTGAGGGAATAAAAGGGGACAAAAGTAAGTTAAGTTCCACCCCCCCTTCCAGCAAAGGCCCAATAAAGTTTAAGGAAAAGATCGGGAATAAAATCATAACATTGGGTAGTTAAAATAATACAAGTCGAATGCAAATGACAAAAGTGCATACAACCATCATACTCCTGCTGCTGCTGCGGCTTCCCCTAATCCACCGTCCCCTGAGTCCCGAACCCCCAAAAAGATGGGCTTCATGCACATCAGATCGCAAGGCTGCATTGCATTATTGATGGTGCCAGAGCAAACAGATGCAAACAACAATGAGTAATCCCCTTTCTCCCCCCTAACCTTCCCCCCAACCTAACTGGGTTGCCATAACTTATATTTTTTAAAACATAAGAAAATTGGAAAAACAGAATAAATCTCAATAACAAATTCATACTTTTTGGAAGAATGAGTGTGAAGAGAGAGAGGGACAAAGCAACAACCCCTGCAGTTAACAACTACTTTCAATATGGAATGTAATAAGTAGTACATACTAGTGTTTTGTTGGCTGGTTATTGAGTTCTGTGTTGATTATCAAGCCGGTTATTAAGTTTTGCCTTGCTTATCAAGCCGATTGTTGAGTTTTCCCTTGATTATCAAGCCGGTTATTGAGTTTTGCCTTGATTATCAAGCCAGTTATTGATTTTTGCCTTGATTGTCAAGTCAGTTATTGAGTTTTGCCTTGATTATCAAGCTGGTTATTAATAACCCATTCAAACCCCTGCTCAATAACCTAATCACCTGATATTCAATTTTCAAAATCTAATAACCTGCCTGAATGACCTGGTTATCACTCAGGTGGGTCATCTGTCCTGAAATACTAAACATTTTTTTTAAACGGTAAGAATTTTTTTTAAACAAACAGAAAGAAAAATGATAATCTTAGTTTTTACAAAACCCTGTAACTGATTAATATAACCAGCAAGATAACCAGTTATAATCAATTGGTTATTTGATAACCTATCCCTATGCATTTCAAGTGGTTATTATTCAAAAGTATTGATAATTTAATCGGCACCCAATTTTTTTCTATTGAGATTGATAACCTTATTTTTTTGCAATTATTTTTCAAAAATCCCACCCATCGGTTACAATGTGATGTTGCGACACTAGAGATCAAGCACAAAGAGAGACTAACTATGAAAGTAGAACTTTATTAAATTCCTTTTTTCTCTTGGCTAGTTGCTTTGAACAATAAGTAGAAATATGGTGACTTTTTAGGGGTTTTGTATATATATAATTTTTGACAATTATTTTTTGAAAAAAACAGAATTTCACAAAATAATTTTTTGACAAAAAATCACCAAATGGTGAAAAGTTAAAAATTAATCTGATTCATTATGAAAAAAAAGTCAATAATTGGCCCAACAGTGGTACATACCATAGTACCTTATCAGCAGCTTTGACACTAATTACATAATTTTCAAAAAAATATTTAAATGTTGAAAAGAATTCCAAACAACAAAAAATTTGTGAAGGAAACTATTGTATCTTTCAGGAAAATATTTTATTTGTCAAAATGAAAATATCAAAAACAATTAATTATTGGGGAGACATGTATGGAAGTTGCCAAGGGTGTTAATGGTAATTGACAACTTATCACTTATCCAAAGATCTATAGCAAAAGCATCAGTACCCAATAATACCATTCTTTGAACAAAACAAAACAAAACAAAAAGTAGGTAACAAGATAACCTACAAAACTTAAATGGTGTTTTTTCTTTGTGGGGGGGGGTTTTTCCCATGGTGTTGTGCAATTTTTTAAAGACAGGCTTTTCTAGGTCTCCTCCATGACTACTGCTTCCTTCTGACATTCTCATATCTGACGCCACTTGGAACACGATACATACACGGTTTACAAGCATTCAAAGTGGGCGAAAAAAAAACGCCGCAGAAGCAACAGCAGGCTCCAAATCCCCAGCCACCCAACAATCAGACCAAAAAGAAGCATATGCATAGTTCCAGAGCAAGTAAACAACTTTATTTGAGTTATTGGAATCCCGAACTCAGTTTAGAGAATTCTCAAAAAGCACCATATAACTTAGAAAACAGGGTTCCCAAGGGAGGGAGGGAGGGAATCCTGCATTGAGCATATAGGGTTCTTGCTTGCTTTCAGTCCAATCAAGCTTAAAGACAGGATTAATGCCTAATTTGTATTAGGTCCAATGACTTTAGCATGCTCACAAATCATCCAATTGCTTTGCTCACAAAAGGAACAAGTTTGATTAACGTGTATTTTTTTTAATTAGGTCTAAAAGTGTTTACAGTAGGCTTTTTTATAGTTTTAGATTGACACTACCTTCCATGGTTCCACCCCACACCCCCCTCCCCCCCTTGGCTCTTGGAAAGCCCTCAATGCGTAGAGTGCACCCAGCTGGTTTCATAGTGTTTATACCTATTATGCAATAGTTATTGAATTTTGTATAATTTCATCGTCATTGGAAATTCAATAAATTTTCTTAAATAAAAAATTAGGGGAATTGGGCACTCTTGCAACTATTGCAAAGCCCTTGATGAGCATGGTTGCATGGAAATTATTTTTTGGGGGTGATTTTTTGGGACCTACGGTGTGAGAAATTTTGATTTTTGATTTATTTTTTCATTGAAAATTCGGTAGATTTTTAAAAATCAAATCTGTACTGAAAATTGGATTTCTGACTTAGGTTAAAGATGGTGTACAACTTGACCCTTTCAAAATTCATTCAATAGGGCAATATGTGCTCTGACTGCACAGGCCACCCTAGTGAAGGGTGGAATTTGAATCATACAAGGGAATTAACTAGAGCATTTTATTTTATTTTAAAAGGGAAAAACCAGTTATTATGGATTTCATTTATGAAAAAATTCCCAAAATATATATTTTTTCTTTTTTCACAATATCAGCTTTGTTTTCTCAATTCTCTGAACTAAGAAGGGATTTAAGAAGGGGGCATGAAAGGAAAGGAAAGGAAAGGAAATGAAATTCAAAACTCTGGGCCACCAAATCATAGTTTTTTCTCAACAATAATTTTTGTAGTGGAAAGGTGTGGTGGCTTTATAAGCTCAATTTTCTAAAGGTCAAAAGGGGGATCACTCCTAAGAGAGGGATGAAAGGTGTCAAATTCCACACCTGGGGTATCGAATTCCACTTCCCGGTGGTCACATTCCACAGCCGAAGGGATATTGAATTCCACTCCCCAGTGGTCACATTCCACACCCGGATGCGCCTCCACATGGTGAAGAAGAGAGCTAGTATTCACATTCACACCATACCATCTGGAAACTCCTTTGTGTTGGTCATTAGGTTAGGTAGGGCTGGTCACTTGTCACAGGGAAGTGGAGTTTGTAGTCATCCAAAGGGTGGGGTAAGGAAGAAACTGAATTCATTGGCTTTTTATTCTTTCTTTTTTTTGGCCCCTTTTTTTGGCACAAATGAAAACAAGTTCCACTGTAAAAAACTGATATTGGCTTCATTTTATTTTTTAAGGGAAATTATTCTAAACACACAAAAAAAAACAAAACAAAACAAAACAAGGGGTGTGTCACACTGTAGCCTTGCCATTTTACATTAAAAAGTATCTTAAGGCAAAAGAAGAATTACGGAAACTCAAATATTTCACCATAGCAAAAATATAATCTTCCAAGAATCCTCTGAAAGAAACCAAAATCCTTCAAGATATAATTATAACTTCTATAATAACTAAGCTCAAGTTTCCAACACAAGCCAAAAATATCATCTTTCAAAAAATCCACATATAAAAAAAAAAGAAAAAAAGAAAACCTATTACTTAATAGGAGCCAAATCCACTTAAAAAGCTACTAGGTATATAATAGTCTACATAATGAATGAATCTGAACACAATATCCTTGCCTATAGGTAGGCAGGCGAGGCCAATAAAAAGGAAGAAAGACTTGGGTGGGGCTGGGGTTGTGTGTGTATGTGTGAGAGAGAGAGGCCAGGCCTGAGCAAGAAGAGCTTGGGAAAGTGTGAGGAATCTTTTATATCACAAAACAAAAGTACTGGTTAAGCCAATTCCACAATAGGTACTCTGACAATTAATTGGAAACAGACCTAATTTGGCTGTGTGTAAAGTGAAGTGGTGCAGTGGGTGACGGGGGTGGGGGGGGATTTATTTTACAGTGGAGTATGAAGATACCTACCTAGTGTTTGAAACGTGCCCTTTTTTTCCCTGTTGGCAGTTGCCAGAATCTGTTTGGCTGTCCTAAAAATTGCCTTGTTATGTGGTATTTGGTGGGGTTCGGGGGGATCTTTCAAAGCTTGATGTTGTTGTTGTTGTTGGACCTTGGCCTCTGTGTGTGTGTATGTGCCTCTCTAGGAATTTGACTACCGATCTTCAAAAACCCCAGCCCCCAAACAAAAATTCCACCTTAGTGTTTATATATATATATATATATATATGTTTCATGCATAGATTATGGGTGTCCAGAGGAACTCTCTTTTTCATGTTGAAATGAAAAAGAGAACGAAAGGACTTTTGAGATCATTTAAATTCCGTCTCCCCCAAAAATAAATTTAATTTGCACGTTAGTTTTTTGTTATGTTTCAAGCATAGATTATGGGGTCTCTTTGGAGGTTTCTTTAAGTGTTGAAATGAAAAAGGGTAGAAATTTTTGAGATTATAAAACCCACATTCCCTTTCCCCCAAAAACAAAATTCCTCCTTAGTTTTTTAATGTTTCAAGCATCGACTATCATGATTTTTCTTTTACATTGTAATGAAAAAGTGAAGACATTTTGAGATCGTAAAACTCACATCCCCTCTCCCCAAAAAAGAAAAATATTCCACCTTAGTGTTTTGATATTTCAAGCATAGATTATCATTTGGGTCTTCAGAGGTTTCTTTTATTTTGAAATGAAAAAGGGAAGACATTTTCAGATCATGAAACTCACATTCCCTCTCCCCCCCCCCCCCCACAAAAAATATATATATATATATATATAATAAATCCAATTTCTGTGTTAGTTATTTCATATTTCAAGCATAAATTTAGGGCTCTCTAGATGTTTCTTTCTTTTATTAAAACAATAGGTAAAGCCTCCTGAAACCAACATTTGATGGTCTGGTTCCATTGGTCAAATTCTTCTAGTTTTAGCATCTTGTCATGGTCTTGTATGTACATAGAGTCTCGTAGGAGCAACAAACAAAGAATGGTAGTCTTTAATGACGTCCCAGGTCAACAACCTCTTATGGGCCACCATGTACATGGATTATCAAATCTAATTTCTTCCTTGTTCATGAGTCTAAAGCCACGTAACATGTAACTCCCATGTTGCAAGGTTGCACATATACATGAAGTAACCACATGCATGCCCTAATGGCATGTATTTCATGTCATGTCATGCCATGCATATGTGTGACATCCATGTGTAGCATTGCTTTGTGTGCAGAAAGATTCCTTTTCCATTTCAAATCATGGTGTCACAACAACATGGGAAAATAAGGAGAAATAAAGAACTTCCAAATGATCGGAAAACCCTACTACTCTTGTATGACTAGATGAAAACTCAAATTGTGTTGGTTGCATTAAAAACCTTAACATAAAATGATGTGAAGATGGTGGTCCCTTTTTCTTAAATCTTGTCACTTTTTGCTCCTAGTGTTTTTGCACACATTTAACTGCATTATTGTCTATTTTGTAGGGTTGTTTTCACAATCCATTCCCATCGTAACAATTGTAGCTTCTTAACTCCATGCCACAATGATCTTATTTGAGAACAAACACCTAGGACACAATTTTCAAGAATAATAGTGAAGGGAATGGTTATGTTGATAATACTGTGGATTGAGCAAACATATACAAAAGAAATATAACAATTGCTCAATCCACAGTAACACAGAAACAATTGTTAACGCATGAAAGTTTTCAACAAAGAAAACGTGAGACATTAGGTGGATTTTTATTGAACATGGAAGTTTAAAATGCAATGCCACAATGTTTTATCATTTAGTAATGTTGAATGAACCAAAATTTTCATAATGCAACTTCTCCAAAAGGTGTGATATTCTATCATGTAACCGTGAAGTTTGGGTGTTCTTAACAATGGACATTCAACATTTTGCTTTATGCTTGGCTTCTATTTCTTGAAGATGAAAAACAAGTTGATCTTAGTTATCTATAAAAAGTGTTGTTTAGTATTCGACTATTGGGTACACATATGTTTACCCATGTTCTATACCTGAAATGTAAACCATGATTTACAAAAGAAAAGTGTTTCATATATTCTCAAGTTGCAACCCACACTGACCTTCTTGAGAAGTTCAAAATAGAAAGATAGATCAAAGTGGATGTATTAAAGAAACCTTTCTTTAATGAGTCCAGAAAATCACTAATAGTATCCAACAAACTTTTAATTTGATAGTTGAATACATCCATTAGCAACCTAACATCTCATATTCCTTAGGTGATCATACCCCATGGATGATAAACTTGTCATATATTCACGAGTATTCCTTTCATGGTAGTGGAAAAACATTAACTAGGAGTTTGAAAGTTTTGACAGGTGATGTAGACCCATGTTGGGCGGATATATCAGGTTTAATAAATCAACTATGCACAATTAAACATATAATTTCAAAAAAAATGTTAGTCAAGTGATGATAAATAGGCTTTTGAAAAACTATCAATCTACGTAGGATTAAACTTAAATGAACAAAATTTACCCTACTCATATGGTGAAAGTATGGTAAATAATCTACCCTTAAAGGTATAAACATGTAGTTAAGGTAAAGGACATGTATAGTTTTGGTATAAGTTTCACACATTGGCAACTGAAGAAAGAAAATTAGTTGTGCAATTGGCATCACAAAAGTGAACACCTAAAATTAAAAAGGACCTAGAGAATTCAAAAATAAAAGAATGGAACTTGTAAACAAATTTTAAATACATTCAAATCATTCATATAACGGGAAATGGTGGTAAAATATAAAGAGTATGTGGTTTAAGTGCAATGAATGAAAATCAAATGACAAATGAAAAAAAAATGTTAATTATTTACCCTAATTCAAACAAATCCATCATAACTACATGCATTGCATCAAAATGCCGTATATGCAATTATTATGAGGATGATGTTCACATGTAACCCCCTTTTTACCCACCTCAAAACAATTGCCCTCCCTTGGATAAGGATAGGCTTTAACAAGCTAAGTTTTGAATATTTACCATTTAGTAGCAATAAAAATGATGAGCTGAGGGGGGGACACACATTTATATGGGATACCCATTTGTATATGAAGTTAAATTCCAAAGACAATGATTTCATCGAAGCTAGTTTAGATGGGATGACCTATAGTCATAGGTTGTACAAAAAGACAATTCCAAACTGCAAATTTATTAAAGGTTGATTCCAAACCAGAATTAATTATATAACAAGTTGTAATGTTTCAAAATGTCCTTATGGATCCTAAGATATTGAAAGAAAAACAAATCTCTTTATTTTTTTTCAATGTTTTTTGGATCTTTGTGTCTTTCTAGTTTCATACACATGTTTACACGTAATTTGAATATGTTGAAATTATTTCAAGAGATTAACATTTTTATTTATTTTTGAGATTCAGCTAGTTTCCAATAAAAATTCTCCCTAAATACCTAATTCAAGAATTTAATCCCCACTTCCCTAGCTGATTTAATGTTTATCCACCCTAATTGCTTCCAAAATTTCAATGAATTCAAAAAAAAGATGGCCAATTAAATCTCCCCTTGGATGATAATTGAACAATATATTTTACAATTTGAATTCTATATATATATATATATATATATGTGAAAATAACAAAGCTTTCAAATGTAAACCCTTCTTTTTTTTTTGGTCATTTCATTATCACTGGTACTGCGTAGGGGCATGAAGCCCAAGTATCTACCCACCTAACACAGGTGTAGAGTGCAGAGGGTACCAAGATGGAAAGTTCAAATTTGTGCAACAAGTTCAATGCATTCGTCTATATACTATATGCCCACCCCCCTTCACTTGGGAATGGATGATGGTTTGATGTTGGTCCGTGCACTTACAGTCTAGAGTTTCTATAGTCTGAAGTGAGAGATCAATGTTGTAAGCCAAATAAGATACCAGTGACAAAATCATTGGGCTAGCCACATAAATTATAATGCATGTATGCCTCTTACATAGTTTAATGAAGGCTTCAGATTGGATCTGGATAGGTATGATATTATACACTACAAACAGAATATGGTTGGTTGTTCCCTATGACAACAACACGCAATTGGGTCCAGACTTGTTGTAAGGTAAACAATATAGTTTCATCCATTTATTTCAGTATAAACATCACATGTGTATCATCCATATTCATTCATTCAAGGTTCATGCTTCAAATACCAAAGCCACTACTGCAGTTGTGAATCCTGATGATGATGCTACTACAAACACAGGCAGGCATCCCTTGGACCATTCAAGGCAGATGGGAGCTGCTAAAACAGCAGATAGATAAGCACAAGGAACTCTTGTTGCATTGGAATTTGGGCACCAATGTATCTATCTCCAAAGGACTTTCATTTAATCCATGAAGAGTAGGTAGGTAGTGTGAGTAGTGACTACCACAGGCACCCTCTGTAGCTCAGTTTGGGTTCTAACAATTTAATTAGAGTGGTTCCAATTCTGGATTCCATCAAGATGGAACTTAGGATCCAGTTCTGTGTCCAGTTCTTTTATAAGAAGTCTGGTCCAGGTTCTGGGTAACCCACCCAAAACCAGTAGTTAACTTCCAATTAACCTTCTGGTTTATTGCCAGGTTCTAGTCCTTTCAATTATTATTTTAAACTTTATTCAAAATCTTGGTTCTGGTTTTGGTTATGAAAAAACTGGAAACCTTGTTCAGGTTCATTAAAAAACTCAAACCCCAATTCCAGTTCCAAACCCACTTCCAAATATCAGACCCAATTGCAGTTCAAGTTTTACTAACTAACCACAGCTGGTAGTTCTAAACCTCCAAACCAGGTACCCACCCACTCTTATGCATTTGGATGTGATGTAGAGGGGCTCCCAGTTCTGCTTCTAAATCTCAATCACACTTAATAAGATGTGATTCTAACTAAGCAGAACCAGTGATTCTTACCCACTTTCCAAAGTGGGTAGTGGGTACCTGCACAACACAGTAGGTTGTACCACTCGGGCATTAGGGTCTGAGATATATGGGCCTCCAGTTTGTATCAAAGCTGACTATTATGCAGATCGAAGCATTCAAACTCACATGCTATTCACATGCTATAGACCTCAAATCCAGGAATATGATTAGCAAAAATGTTGACGGGGCCGAGGGTTTTATATACTGAAGACAGACTTTTCATTATCTTGTCACTGCAGCCTGATCTCGTGGGTTCATCAATTCTCAAGATAAAATAGATATCCATATGTCACCCTCTTTTCACCCTGTCTTTGGGCCTGCTTTCACTTTCTATCCTCTCTTTCAGCGGTGTCCGCAAAGTAAAGAAATTTTATTAAATCTCAGTATGAAATGTTGAAACTCAGCGTTTAATGCACAAGGTTTGTGAATAATTATAGTAGTTGGTACACGTAGGAGCAGTGAAGATATATGTAGCAATAGTGGAGGCACTCAGGCAAAAAGAAAGACAGGATGAAACTCAGTTTACCACCAAAATTGGTGGAAATACTAGTTTGGGTCCTAGTTATTTCACTTTGTGAAATTTTCATTCTCAAATACAAGTTTGATGCCCTAATAAGTCCAAACTGGCCATTCTCTCCCCCTAATAGGTGGGACTTTAGGTTGTAACAC
The DNA here is from genome assembly GCA_963921925.1 of Sphagnum tenellum. Taxonomy (NCBI): domain Eukaryota; kingdom Viridiplantae; phylum Streptophyta; class Sphagnopsida; order Sphagnales; family Sphagnaceae; genus Sphagnum; species Sphagnum tenellum. Next base: position 17,687,648 of record OY998142.1, on the reverse strand, counting down.
TAAAGTTCCATGAAAGATTTGTGACTAAATATGCACTTACATTGCCAGGATGTTTCGATATGTAAGCTGGCATGTTATGTACACCGCCCTCAATGGTTTCTAATAACTGAAGTTTTAAGAGCTAGGTATGCATTTAGTAAGTGGTTCACTTTTTCAACCCATCTTCCAAAATTAGATCCAAGCAAAGAACTGTCTGTCTGTGATTACAAAAGAAAAATCAACTCAAGGATCAACCTCTGATCAACCACCTTATTGATTGTGAAATTCTGCAGCTTTTATCAGGAGTCATTTTTTTTGTCTTTATCCTCACAATATAGGATCCCCTTGATGTGGCTACCAACAGCTAGCTACATATCTTGAGAAGCAACCTGTTCTAAGCCCATGTAGATTTTATTTGAGTTGGAACTCACAAAGAATGTACCTTGCATGTGAAGCACATGATGTGCCCCTCCAGTCTTTTAATCTTATTTCTATTGGATATAATAAAACATATATTAGGTGTGAACAAGGGTTGTTTTCTCTTTTTTTCTCTTTTTTTTGATATCAAGTCATTGGCAATTTTTTTGTGAAAAAATCACAAACTCATTCAAATTCACACCAGAAAATCAAAAGTTTGGAACTATATTTTCTGAGAGAAAAAAACACTGGTGCTGACCCTCTGCTCTTTCCATGTATTCAACAAATCTGCAGAGTCTTTCATAGGAAAGTCAAGTAACCTTCTGTTTTAATCTAAAAAATCCGTTAGGTTAAAACCCCAAAATTCATCTAAATCATCCACATCTGGCTAAATCATCCATAAGATGATTGTCACTTCAGCTACATCACATTTTTTTAAAAATTGAAATCAAAATCTTAATTATTAATTTTAAAAATAATTCTAAAAAATTTAAATGAAATTTTAAAAAAGCACCTGACTATGAGGCCTCACTCAAGAAGGTGAAGGTACCAGTGTGTGTGCTGCTGGCTTACCATGGCTGAAAATGTGTCCACCATGACCATGGTTAAGAAGCTTGGCCCCTCTCCCAACCCACCCCCAATAGACTGTTCTTTGTATATGAGAAGTGGGAGTTTCATGGCATGGGAAGGAAACGTTGTTCACAATTTAATGAGTGTCTGGTCATCCCGACAAAAAAACTTAGTAATAATTTGCACTCCGCAAATCATACAAACAAAGAGGCTTGCTCATGAGGGTCTAGTACGTAAATAAAATTTATTTACAAAACAATTTCTGAGGTTAAATGTGGTGTCACCCAAAATGGAGACGGATACAGAAGTAGTGGGGTGATCATCGATTGAAAGGTTTGTTTGTCCTCTGAATCCATCCAGAGGACAAATGTCTGGGCTTGGGGATGCCAGTGCAGTGCCCACCAACGAACCAAAAACACTTTCAAAGGGCCATGCAGCAGCAGCATCAGCCTGTTGTTTCTTGCCTCTGAACAACTCTGTAACCCGACTCAAAGGCAAATTGTCACTAAAAGTACAAGATTAAAGCAATTGGGTAAGTACTAAAGGCTATTATTCTTTTCAGGTTCTTTTCTTTCTATGTTAGAGAAAATCTGGATGCTTGCTTTTTACACTTACAATCGCATAATGTAAATGTTAAAGACATTGCAAATAACAGTATTGTCTGAGGTGACAGATTATGCCATTTTCTTGATCATGACATAATCTTCCAACAATTGACATACACACTCATGTAACAATGTTCAAAATGTTTGTTCAACACAATTTTTATCTTCTTTAATTTGTGTTGAATCTGTCACCTACGACATTAATTAATCTGTCATGATGGAATGGTCTCACCCTTGCGCATTATGTTGAGTGTATCACCTAGCTCGCCTAACATCTTACCCAACATATTGGGCACGGGCTTAACCATTCCAAACTATAGAATGGGAGCTCATGGCCATCTGAAGGCGGGGGCCAGAATGAACCAGCACCCAGCGGCAAACCATGAAGGATGGATGGTGTGTGGCCGCTGGCAACAACTTTCCATTGCATTCTTGTCCCATAGCTAACCAGAGTTAAATATGTACTAAATAGCTATGCACTATCCATCCACATGATACCCACTTACATAGGGAGAGTTTACAGGATAGGTTACACAGTTGGAACCTTGATAACTTTAGGTGCGGTTCATAGTTTCATACACAAATCATAGTTTCATACACAAAACATGGAGAGTCAGCAAGTAGTTAGTTAGGCTACTGGTTGTTGGGGCCATGCCTTATGGCAAGACTACACAATCAGTAGGGTTTACAACAACTTTTCATCAGAAGTAAAAAAATTTAAAGCAACTTTTAAAAATTAAGTACTTTGAACTTCAAAACTCTACAAGTAAATAAGGGGGAGGAAATTGATTTGATATTCCATTTGATATTTCAAAGATCATCTACTTCATTGTTATTCATGTTGTTTTCCATTTCATTCTTTTGCAACTTCGATTAAGTTTCATTTTTAATCTTCAAAAAATACAAAATAAATTAGATAATCAGAAGTTCAATTATAAGTTCAAATAAAATCAATGTATACATCATGGCATTGTGTGTATGTGTGTGTTTTTTGGACAAAATTTCACAATTTTTCTAAATTTGTTTTCATGAAAGAATGAAAAGAACATTATTCAATCTGAATTGTGTTTTTTTCAGAAGAAATTCACTACTTTTGCAAAATAAAAAATTGAGGGAAAAAAAACACACACACACACACCATGGACCTCTACCCACCTACCTAGTAGCCACTAAGTCCCTTTACCTACTTACCTACCTTCATAGTAACCAATGTAGTTATAATTGGCTCCCTCTGGGATGTTTTTTTGGATGCTAGTGATGTTTCAAGAAGGGAAGCCCAGTGGCTCATGTTTGCACAAAACAAGGACAATGAACAAAGTACCTAGGGAATTGGTATTATGCTATCGACGGTTCTTAGGTCTTACTCTTCTCATATTAAAAAATTTAGTTAGTTATACACACAACTGATTCTCCAAATTGTCAATGTTCTATTGAAAACAAAACATTACTTACATTATTATTTTTCAGTTCGCCTAGACATTAATTCTAATCACATACAATGAATATATATTATATTGCAATATAAAATATTATAACAAAACATATATCATGTTCAAATGAACTTTCAAATTCCTCTAAATCTTTTTCCTAAGTTAGCTTTGGTCTCAATCAATTCAAACCAATCCTAGAATTGAAGGCCTTTTTTCATCACAAATCACTTTTTCAAAGTTCTTTGATTGGAGGTGGAATCTTGTTAAATATGTAGAAAGGTATCTTGTATTCGTTATGATTATTCGATTTCTATCATGTGATGACATGTTAGAGATTTCCCAATGTATTGAAAGGGCATATAAAGAATGACTTTCACAAATATAAAGTTCACAATCTTTATCTTTTTTTTTCAATTTTAAAATTTCATTCTCAATTGATTGTTCCATTATAGACAGGTTTCATTTCATTATGGGACCAAGGTTGAGGTAATTTCTCTTGTGCAAGATTATTAGAAGATTGTGAACCAGCTGAAGTGTGCCCTGTCACATTCTGCTTTGGCTTCCTCCACTATCAGCAATGAAAAAACCTCAGACATTTTTCTTAGTGTATTTGATCGGTTGACTCATGCTGCTTGCTCTGAACATGAGAGACTCAACAAGCTCCAGTCACAATCCTCCAAACCCTGGTTCAATTTTGTTCTTCTGTTCAATCAATCAACAAATCACTTGAGTAGAAGACTAAGGAAAAATGAATGAATGAATGAAATGAGCCATATTCAAGGTTTCCACTCATGCAAATCAAGGATGCAAGTGAAACAAGGTTTGATGAAAAAGCCCTTAGGGCTTCTTCTGGTAATTCCCTTGACCAAGGGCCTTACCCTATGCATATGCAATTATATGGATTGTTTCATTGTAGGTAGTGGTGAGACCCATATAATACTTCATAACCAAGTGTTGACCCACTTCTGGTAATGCCTGCAACTGAGGGCCTTACCCTACACATATGTGATTACATTATAATTTGTTTCATTCTACCAGTGAAACCCTTATATCTCATAATTTTTTTGAGGGTTTTGCCCTGCATGGCTGCATCTCTCAGGTTTATTCAGCATCTACCAATCTTTCAATCATTTGGCTTTGCAGAACAAGTGTGTGTGAAAATAATCAGGAACAAAACAGTCTAAGTTGTATTTGCAGTTCATGATGACATGTATGAAGGCTCACCTTTGTAAGCTGCATGATAGGTTTGATGCAGGTTTTTGTGGAATCAACACAGTGGGTCTGGGGTCCCTAGGCAAAATGGACTGTTTTGCCTACATATAAGAAGACACTAACTTTCTTCATCTCCTCCTCAGTTTCTTTGCTGGCTATTCAGCCGATTAAAATCATAACCCATCTAGACTGATCTTGTTCATTGAGGAGTCAAGGGTGTGTTATGCCACTCTGAAGTTGAGATACTTGTTCAAAAATGCATCAACCCTAAATTTATAAAGAGATAAGTTACTACAAATCGTTGCTGGCTGTGTTTGAGCAGCAGAAGTTCAAATTTACCTTCTTCTGGCAGGTCTTCTTTGAGCAGGTCAGGATCAACGACAATTGAAGAACTCAGAATCTGATATTTCAAAAGAAAATTTGGTACAGGTGACATGCTGGATGATGATTGCTGGAGAATGACAAGTGCAGGTGCACATCAGGAGTTTTGTACAATTTGAGAGCAATTTTGGGATATGAAGATGAGGGTTTCTTTGACCTCGAGACAGACAACTAGTGCTGCTGTAGTGTTAGGGAGAATAGCTGGAGACACCATTCTCATCCAGGAGGAGGCAATTTGGTGAGAAGGTATGGTCTAAACCAAACCATGCTGTGCGGTTATTTGAGTTTTCAAAAAGCTATCATTCCAGTTTAAAAAATATTTCAGAATTAGAGAACCACCAGTTCCAGTTCTTTGAAAACAAATTCAGAATCAAAGCACAGTCGGTCCTGGTTATTTCAAAACCCTTAAAGAACCTGTGGTTTTCATGAAAACCCCTGTAAAGAACAGGCAGTTTTCTATTTGATTATTTCAAATTTTTGAGAACCGTGTCTTTTTACTTTTTTCTATGTGGTTATGAATTCTAAGAATCTCTCTCATAACTGTTGGGGGTCTGTTCCTGTTTCTAATAACAGCCTAACACTGATCCAAAGGTATACTATCCCTTCTTTCAGATGGAGAAGGAAAAATCTGTACCTTAATCTGAGATCTGAAGTCTCCTTTCTTCAATCTTGGACAAACAGGCTGGCAAGTTTCAACAACTGTTAAAAACCAGCCAGGGACCAGAAACGAGATTTCTTGTCCTGTTGTCTCCAACAATCTGTTGATTTAGAAGAAACACACTTTCACCATCCCACTGTAACCTTAAAAAAAGGAGGCTACCTCAAAAATCCAGCAACCTAATGAACAGCAGATCTATGTATGTTCCTCATGAACACCAAAAGGATACATATTCAAATTGCAATGAGTCCTGCAACGTAAATACTGAAATCTTACAGTGCCAAGGGAACTTTGAAAGATTCATGGTCTTTGGATCAGAACTATCTTGTAGTTGACAGATGGTCCTTCACTCTGCCCAGTTCCCTTTCTTTGCAGGAATGTCAATTGTACATCCATGCAAGCACACCGAAACAGCAACAATGCAATAACCCTCAACCCTTCAAAATCCCAGGATTGCCGTTTTTAATAACAGGAAAACACAAGCAGTATGGATTCTAACTTCAACAAGTAACTTTGCTTACAGAGTCGAATACACCACCATAACAACCGCAAATTTGAATGTTGATCACTAAACCCCATATGGACTGCTTGATTTCCAGATAAACCTCAACCCAAGATTGCACATACCCTCAACTAACCTCAAGTACCCCAATTTCTCAAGTTTCTTGCTGACCCTTTTCAATCAATTGCTCTTATTGATTGCACATACTGATCAAAAGAAAAACCAAAGCTTAGCTTCTTGCACGACCCTCTGGAATGCACCCCTCCTCTCCTCCATTCACCAATACTTATTTGCATAAGCCACTTATAAATCTCTGTGTGTAGTACAACAACATGACCAATTAAGATTGTGACATAAAAATTTGGACAATTTTTCCAGATAATTAGCAATAATTAATTGAATTTACACTTTAAACATACATTTTTCCAAAAATTTCTCAAATTTATTTGCCAAGAAAATGACAAAAATTGTACCCCCAAAAAATTACCACTGCCAACAAAGGAAAACAACAAATTCCTAAACAAGACCAAATACACCACCTAGAAAATCATCAACATCCAAAACCAAATCAAAACAAGCAACATCCCAAATTCATTTTACACCTTTTTTGAATTTGTTTTGCCATTTGATAAAAAAATCCCAAGAAAAAAAAACACGTATCTTGTTATTTCCATACAGTTATCTTTTTTATGAACAAGTTCACTTAGTCTCTTGAACCACAAAAAAAACAAGCTAAAAACATTCTAAATGTTGGATATCAACTCTGTGCCAAGTTACTTAAGTTTTTTTACCAGTTATAATTATTTGAGATATTTTTGTTATATGCACATACTTTTGAGACTATGGAATATGTCAGGTAAGTTTATGTAAATATATTTAGTTAATTTTAGTGTGAAGTAGTTCATGCATGAGATGATGTCCTTGTGCATGTGCATGCACTTCTAAGGTAGGTAACATTTGCATGGGGATGGATAGAGAAACGTTGTCAAATATTGGATTGATTCTTTATAATGGTGCACTAGCTTAGCAAGAAGCTCTCGAATTTCCACCAATTTTTGTATTTTGACCTCCCTTGTAATCTTCTTAAAATTTGCCATTTCAAATAAACAATATCTTAAGAAGCATTTCCAAATATAATTTAATTGCTGCTGAGCCCAAAATGGTACTATGTTAATGCATAGGTACATGCAAAGAAATTTTGTTTTCCCCCTTCAAACCCTTCAAGGATGGATTACCAAAGGGACTTAGAAGTGTAGACTAACACCCAGCTTCAAGGCCATTACCCACAAGCAATCACAACAGAAAAAAATAAAAATCATTTCTTCCGATGATACCTGGTTGGTATCTGACAAGTAACCACCGGGTATCACAAGATTAATACAGAAAACACAATGTAGAAATTTTTTTATATACAGAACACCTGTGGGCATCTCATTTTCCAAAATGCCACCCAAATTGTTTTGCTATATAAAGTGATCTGCAAACACACTGGAATTTTCTGATCTTGCCTTTACAGACAGTTTAGAGACTGCACAAGCAGTATCTGACCCATGCCTTAGTTCACTTTCATCTTGCGTTCATATGTCTGCAGCACGATTTGGTTTCCTTTGATGAACAAGAGCATTGTACCTTCACATTTGCTCACTTTATATGAAGTATATGCTTTTCCTTCCTCTTCAAAGCTCATTAGGAAAGTCTCCAAGTGTTACCTGTGAAGAAATCTCTTGACATTGCACACTCATATGCCAGCTGAGATATCAGTTCACCAGTGTATTCTCAACTAGTTGTGGATACCAAGCCCTTTACTTCCAAATCCATACTCAACTTCTGCAGTCAAGCAAAGATACAGGGGGATTTTACGGCAAATGTGTCTTTTACACCTTTATGCCAAGACTGAATCATGGATAATAAGACTTTGGCTTGCCAACCAAAGCATAACCTTCCAGTCAACTACCATACCCAGTAAATTTGTAAAAGTCTTACATAAGTTCCTAAGATGATAAATGGTTAGGCTGTGACTGTCAGACTACACTTTGCAAACAAATTTCTTACTGAAATGATCTAGAAGAAACACTGCTTTGTGCACAAATCTGTGTACTGGCTCCCATGGGCATTTCTGAAGACCATAGATATTGTGAGATCTTGTTGCATCACCTACAGAGTCATTCTCTGTGGAGATATATGGTGTGACAACACTCTATCGCCGTTGTGGGCAATCAGAGGCACGATGTCCAGGTTGGTTGCAGACAAAGCAAGTTCCAGAAAAGGTTCCTCTGCATCACTCCACACAAATCTTTACATTAGACCTTGGGAAAGGAACGAACTCAGTACTTCTGTTTCACTGCATCCCAACAATACCTTGCTCCTTACAATATAGATAATGTAAGATAACCCTTGGTGTGAAATGGCCTAAGTACAAGTTGGGCATAATGTGTTTTATGATAGTATGGCTATTACCTATCAAAACTTCTGTCTGAGCGACCTGAAGGGGATCTGCTAAACCTATCCTCATCAGCAAATCGACTGCCACTGCTGGGGCTACCACGGCTCCAATCATCAGGGTGACCACCCCCTCGACTCACTGTCCTGTCACTGAATCTGTCACCTCCACTTCTACCAACAAAACGGTCAATTCCTCTGCCACCAGGCCGGCCCCCTCTATCCAAACTGCCACGACCACCACTGAATCTTCCACCACCTTGTTGGGAAAAGCGGCCATACATATCTCCAGTTCGCCCTCTTCCTCCAAAGTCACCCTCATCTAGTCTTGGTAACTGCACAGCACCAAAAATTAGGAGCCTACTTCTTGGCAGACTGCTTTTGGGTGACATTCATAAAAGTGCAATATCCAGATAAACACATCATTAGATTGTTCAGAACAGTGAGTCCTGCACTGCAATACTCCACAATACCCTGTTCATTAGCATAAATTGTTTTCTTAAAGTGAACAGTTGTGTACCTTCACTCTATATGTCTGGATCAGATGTGTACAAGAAGGGCACAAAATGGAAAATACCTTCTTTGGAGCATCGATGACATCTCCAGGTGGCAATGGCTTTGAAAGCAGTTCCTTGGCAATATCCTCAGGTAGGTCAAAAACTGCTCCGGCAACCTGCTTGTCACCCACCCTCCACAGTAAAAATAAGTACATGTTCAATAGCATGACTTTGTAAAGAAGTGTAGCAATGTTGCTATAACCAAAAAATAGGGCCTAACAGAGGCAGAAGCATGTAGGTTTATGAGCGAACCTTGGGATCATCAATGACACGAATTTTCCCTACATTATCTGCTGCTGCTTGCCAGATATCTGATAGCACACCCATGACCACACGTGGTCCCAGGGGTTGAGATGATGACATCCGCACAAGCCGCAATGTTGTCAAACCCTAAAACACCCCACAATTGCCAAAAAGTTGCCCCCTTTTAACACCCTTCAACACATTGCACACTCAACAGAGAGCATCTCAAGCAACATCCACCCCAAAGGAATAACACTGCAGTGCTACATTCATCACACCTTCCACTGGTAAAATGGAGAGTGGGAAAAACCAAGGAATAGACAACAGGAGCAGTTTGATGAATGACCTCCTCATGAGTAAGGAGAGAGCGTGATGCTGGGGGCTGAGTGAAACCGCTCAAATGTGCAAGTGCTGCAGCAAGAGCACTTGGACCCTGATCTGCCAGCAATGTCTCAGCAGTTTGCATGAACACATCCGTCAACTCTGGGTGGACACGCTTGATAAGCTGCGTGGCTTGCTCACCACTGGCACGCAACACATCATCCATGTGGGGTGCTCCAATGCGCTCAAACTTACAACCTATATCCCTTTCAATCAGCCTCATTGTGCGTAACTGACTATCTGTGAACATCAGAATGGCAGACCCTTCCTTTCCTGCACGACCTGTTCGTCCAGAGCGATGCACAAATGTCTCAGGATCATTTGGTATTTCATAGTGGATGACCTGCCAGCACATAGCAATCAATCTCCATTAGAACTCATTATTAGTCATTCCATTACTGTCCCACATGCAAAACTCAAATGCAGCATTCAGCATCCACATATCCTAAGACCCTAGACTACACAAAAGGTCAGGATGTACCAGATCAACATTGGGAATGTCAAGACCTCGTGCAGCCACATCAGTCGCTACAAGCACTGAGAACCTGCCTTCACGAAAGCCATTTAGTGTTTTCTCTCTTTGGCTTTGAGTGATGTCACCATGCAGAGCTTCACAACCCACAACTCGTCCCAGAGCAAAAGCTACATCATCTGCATCCCGTTTGGTCTGTGTGAACACAATTGACTTCCCTCCTTTGGCATACACCTGCCACATCCACAGTTCCTTAGAAACCAAGGTCTCCCCAAAAAGGCCCAACCAACAGCCCTGGATCATGGGAAATCATTGCTTCTGTTTGTCCTTGAATCATTCTTCAGGGACAAAAACAAGCTAACATTTTCCACGGAAAATACACAGCTGCATAAGGCACCTTTTCTAATGTGCTCCACTTTCCAATTTTCAATACATTATAAGTCTAAGGACCCACAAGTGTCAAGGTTCAAAGTGCATGCATACCGCAATAAGGTCATTGAGAATGGAGCGTTTGGCAGATTGCCCAGTTGATAGTGCATAAAGCTTTATGCCCTCTGCCAACTTCTCATCAGTTTCCCCCACCTACACAAGCAAGGATGAATCCTTTCTTAGAAGGTGGACAACTATGTAGAGAATTGAGAACACTTGATACAGCAATCCTCCAAAAGCTCTGGAAGCATTTTAGACACTAGCACTTGTTGTGTGGACAGGGAGATGATATGAATACCAGGTCAATTGTCAAAGGATCTTTAAGGTACTTCCGAGCCAGCTTCTTCACCCAAGTGGGCATCGTTGCTGAGAAGAGCATACCCTGGCGGTTCCTGGGCATCTGCTCCAAAATCCGCTCCACATCTTCCTCAAACCCAACTGCCAACATCTGGTCCGCCTCATCGAGTACAAAATGGCGAATGTCGTGCAGGTCCAAGACCCGCCGGTCAATCAGGTCCTGTATGCGTCCTGGTGTCCCAACAGCAATGTCCACACCTCGCTCAAGCTGCCTCTGCTGCATAGTGATGGAAACCCCTCCATACACACATACAGTCGCAAGCATTGGTGCTGTCTCCATGAATTCTCTCTCTACTTGCTTCGCCAGCTCTCGAGTGGGAGCAAGCACCAGTGCTCTCGGTGCTCGTCCAGGCCGTCTACATCACCATTCATTCCAAACACTTGCTGATGTAAATGGCAATTTTGCAAATGACAAAACCACACTCTTTAGTTGATGGGGACATCCTAACTTCAGTCCATTTCAGATATTGCTCCTCTCTTTGCAAATTCTGGACACTAGATTTTCCATGAATAACTCCATGCTTGTGCTCACATAAAGCTATGTCCTTTGGAGGACTGAAGTAGGTAGATACCTGACTATTCGATGCACCTCATTCTCCGTTACAATGTTGTGGATAATAGGTATGCCAAAAGCAAGAGTTTTGCCGGTACCCGTTTTTGCCCGTGCAATCAGGTCACGTCCTTGCATAGCCGGATCCATGACTGCTCGCTGTGAACAAACATGGTGTAAAACACAGCAAACTCTTCAGCATTTGCAAAGGGAAGCTGCAAACGGCCGAGGCCCAAAATCCAAAAGCACGTGAATAGGTTGCCTGAGTGCGGCGCATACCTGAATTGGGAAGAGCTGAGTGATACCGCGCTTGGCAAGGGACTCCACAACACCGGGGGGAATGCCGAGATTGGAGATGGCCAATTGATCCTCATCGTCAATAGACTCGTTATCCACACGGAGGACCTCTCCATCTTCATCACTGTCCTCATCACTGTCAACCCTGCCCTGCGAAGGCGAGAAACCGAACAAGTTGCTCCTTCCCCCAGGCACTGTGGCGTAATCCGTCGCCACCGCGCTCGTCTCCGTCGCACTCTCGGCTCCGGGGAAAATCCGCGCCCGCGGTGCAACCCATGGCTTATTATCCCCCTGCATAACTCCGCCATCCCTCTGCACCGCTCGCACCACTGGCAATGTCGTCGCAGTCGTAGTCGTCGTCGGCACCATTTTCCCCGCGGCACGCACGCCGGCGACCGTCGACACGGCCGTCATCCTCACCTTCTCGCCAAGGAAGGAAGATGTCATTCCCACCGCAGGCCCACCCTCTACAGCAGCCGCACTGTTACAAACAGACGGACATGCACTACTACTCACCAAAGCTTGACGCTGCTGCAGCCGCGCCATGGCCAAGGCGGCGCCCGACCGTTCAGCACACAAAGGCAGGACAGGGGTGCAACCCACCATGGCCGCCATATGTTCGCACCGTCAATCACCTCCAACTCAAAGCAATGGCAACTCAAATCCCCTGCGACTCCAGAGGTGGAAACGGGATTACTACTGCAAAAGGCTCAGAGGAGGTAGTGGTGATGAATACGGATGCGTGCGAGAGGGCTAGCGAGCGAGCGTGCATCCGTGTAGGGCGCCGAGAGCGGTGACGAAAGAGAGAGAGAAGAGAAAGGGGAGCGAAGGGTTTTGGGTTTCTGCTGGCTGGTGGGGATAGGAAACCTTAGCCGAAGCGGAGCGTGGAGGCAGAACAGCCACAGCCTGCGAGTGTCTGGTTGCCGTCCGTTGTCGAGAGGCGGCTTCCACGGGCTCCTGTCATTGCCCAAAAAGTGACCCCCATTTCGGAAAATTCATCATAAAGCCATGACCTAGGAAAAGGAGAGTATCCAGGAGCCATAGAATTCCACCATTTGGGATTTTGTGGGTAAGGGGCACCCTGGTTGGCTGGCTGGCTGGCTGGTTTCCGGGGAGGGATTTTTTTTAATTTTTTAGTTTTTCCTTTTAAAGCAGGTTTTTGGAAGGCACGAGGAACAAAAATAATGCTGAGTGAAGTGCCCTCCAGATACATTACAGTAATTCTGGCAGGGTTTTTACCAATTTCAGAAATAGGGTTTTGTTTGTATGTTATGTGTATGTTAAGGACTAGTGTTGGCCTGTTATTGACTTTTCATCCGGGTAACTGGCTGAGTCCTGGGTTGGGTATCAATAACCTATAAGTTGATTTATTGATTTTTTTGAAAATTGGTATATAACCTATCATCTGGATATTGAATTCTCAAATTTTAATAGCCTACCCAAAACCCATGTGGATGGTTGGAATTCGACCCAGGTAGGATTTCAATCCTAAAACCCTAAACATATTTATATGATTTAAAAACATAAAACCAAAAAAATACATATTGATTTTACAAAAAACTTATAACCTACCCTTACCGAGACACTATTATCAATGATTCTCAACATGGGTATTTGCGAATAGACCCTTATGCATAGCAAATGATTAATATTTACAAACGGGGTAACTTGATTACTGAATGCTAGTACTTTGACAACGAAATTGATAACCGGTTCAAAAAATTTGATGACTGACTGGAATTGTTATGAGCAAAAAAAGAAATTACCTGCCAATACCAACAAGAACCCAGAATAGATCATTCTTGGAGCCCAGTGGAAGGCCAGAGCTGAGCATGGGATTCAAATTCTGAGAACTGCCCCATTATAGCTCCTTACCAAGTGCCAACAAATAGTAGCATTTTGTGTAGGCTAACGGCCTATGCCACGGGCCTTACCAGAATAAGGGTCCATGCAAGTCAGAGCTGAGACCGGCCCGATTGCAATAATGCCCGTGCCCAAGGGCATGTAAGGTGTATAAATCAACTATGTTTTATTCATTTTTTCTCATGATAACCTACGGGTATCCTGCCAGTAACCACCAGGTATCATGAGAAAAAACAATGCAAGGCATTCTGGAAAACAGAATGCTCGCAGGTGTAGGCCAGTGTTGGGCGGGTATATAATGTCAGTCCAGAACCGATTTGGGTATCATCCGGTTCTCTCACTCAGAACCGGATGGGTACCATCAGGAGGGATACCCGAGATGATACTCACCTTTCTCCGGGTATCAATTTGGTGACAACTGGTTCCTTTAGAATTGGGTTATTAAAAAATTTGAATGTTCATATGTGGGAGGTTATATTGATAACCCCAAGTCCGGTTCTTAGTTAAGTTTAGGGTAGCTGTTTAGATTAGGGCTTAGGACGTTAAGTGGGTTTAGGGCGGCAGCCGTTGAAGATTAAGCGCGGATTCAGGTTAGCCAATTGTTTAGGTTTAGGATTTATCATATTATAAGAAGGCAGCTTCCATAGGTGTTGATGCCAAGGTATGTTTTTTTGTTCAGTGTGCTGTGTTTTTATTGTAGTTGCAGGGAGGGAAGCCTCAATCTCTTGAGCTCTTTTTTTTCAGTGTTCATGGCACTTTTTGTCATGCTCTTGTTTAGGCATTTTTTGATGTGTTCTTTTTGTCAATGTTCCTTGCGATGTTCTTGTTCGGGTGTTCCTCACCATGCTCTTGTTATTAGCGCTCCTTGTTATGCTCTTATTTTGGGCACTCGTTGCCATGCCTTTGTTTTGGGTGTTTTTCGTCATGTTTTTGTTCTAGGCCATCGTTGTGCTCCTTGTTGTGCTCTTGTTTTGGGGCTAATCACCATGCTCTTATTCTAGGCATTCTTCATCATGCTCTTGTTCTAGGGCTTCTTGCTGTGCTTTTATTTTGGAGCTACTGCCACTTGCACTAAGTGGAACTGTTGTTCAACATTTCAAGGTAAATTGGTATTTTGTTTTTCCAATTTGATCAACAATTTATTTTTTCATTTTTTGTATGCTTTTTGTAACAATGTGGTTTGATGGGAAAAAAAAATCCTTATATTAAAGATGAAGGGGCCAATTTAAATGTTTTAACTGTTTTGAAATCAATTGTTAATTGTGAAGCATTGGATGTGACTAAAAGTTTGTAGGACACATGTTTGGGACATGCATTTTCTGAAGCTTGTCAACATTCAACTTTTGATGAAAAAATGTGCAAGGGTTTTACATATGTTTCCATAAAATCTATTTTAACATATTTGCAAAAATGTATTATCTAACCTAAAAAATCAAGGAAAGACAAATAGGAATGGATGAAATTGTATTATTGTAGGCCTTATGCAAAAATTTGAATACACCAATTAAATACAATAAAAAACTTATATTTGTGAGTAAGAATTGACCAAATGATACAAGGATTGGTTGCAAAGCGCCTTCTAACTTGGTAGGATTGTAAAATAGTTTTAGAGAAGAAATTAAATAAATTTGAAGGGGTGCTTATTAAAGTCATTTCTGAATGCCCCCCAAGGGTTGCCCAAGAGTATGCCTTACCTAGCAAATTGTAGGGTAAAACCCCCTTGTGGGGGGCATTCTCAAAATAAGGAGCCCAGACGGTAACCCTCCACTTTGTGAACATCCCCCCCCCCATCAATAGGCCTTACCAATCATGAACTTAAACAAACGTAGAAGGTTTCTTCAACAAATGTACATTTTTTTGTAGCAAACACTGAACAACTTTGTTTCAGGAATACTAGTGTCCACCTAATGGACCCTCTTTTGTTGCAAGACCTGCCCAAAAGAAAATTTTCCTTTTGGTTTGAGCCCACTTGCTAGCTTTGATGTCCTCCAGTTCACCACAAAACAAAAGCAGCTGCATAAGTGCCAAATCATGATCCACTCACCTTGTGGGAACAAATCATAAGCCAGTACTATCACATATTGCATGGATATTTATGTGTAGGGTAAAGCCCCAAGGTTAGCATGAGGTCAAGGTTATCAAGGACCTAAATATATTTGCACAAGGGGCATGTAAGAGGGGGACCTGAACATAGGTATCTTCATGAGGTGTAAGAAGGGCATAGATATGAAGCCCACTCCATTAGATTGGGGGTCGTCATAAGTCTACTTGTAGGCATAAGATCACTCTCACTCTTATATAGGCAATATCCATCCCCATTACCAAGAGGGACCTTCATGGATAAAAATAGGTCCCCAAATAAACTAAGAATTTTCTTTGGGTGCTTTATGTTAGAATATTCCATACATTGTAGTGACAAATTCTTGAATCTAGTTACTTATTCTTTCAATGATATATGACAAAATTTCAAAATAAAAATCTTCTTTTGGAAAAATAATTGGGATATAAATATGTTTGGCATTGCATTTTAGAGGGCAAAACCAATAGATCCAATTTTTTATCAATTTTACTAGTCATTATTCATGTGCATCATGCATGGGGGAGGACAAGGAAATAAGCCCCTCCTATTGCAATCCCAGAAGTGGCATGTCCTCCTTCATAAGTCACGCTTGTTAACAAAAATGAATTTGTTATTCTATGTATGTACCCCATTGATCAATGATGATTGCATGTAAAAATACAAATATGCACATAGGGATTACAATAGTGGTTTATTATTCTATCATCTTTTGCATGAAATCTCCTTGGTATGTAAGGGAAGCCACTTGCAATATGTGAACCAAAAAAGGATCAAATTTCAAAAGTTCAAATTTCATGAATATGGTAATTTATTATGACCACCAAAATGCAAAGGGGATCAATGTGCTCCATAATAAACCATTTAGGGAAGGGTTTGCATTTTACGACATGCAACAGACATGTTGCATCTAAGTTGGTCATATGTGTGTGGTGGTAAAAATGTATATATTCACCATAACATAGATCATAGGGGTGTGCAAAGACTTTAGAATTATGTA
Organism: Sphagnum tenellum; assembly: GCA_963921925.1. Classification (NCBI taxonomy): domain Eukaryota; kingdom Viridiplantae; phylum Streptophyta; class Sphagnopsida; order Sphagnales; family Sphagnaceae; genus Sphagnum; species Sphagnum tenellum. Next base: position 17,671,229 of record OY998142.1, on the reverse strand, counting down.
AGTTTAAACATGTTTCATATCATAATTCATGTAATTTAGAGTATTATTCATGGATGAATTTCATTCATTGTTATTCAATTCACCTTTCATAGCTAAATAACATCCATCACCATACATTTTCATTTGTAGTTTAATGAATCCATATGCCTTTCCATTTCCTCCCTAATGGATATGTAAGAAATTGTTTTGAAATTTTCTTTAGACATTAAGCTTTATGCTTCATGGTTTAACATAATGCAACCCACTATTTTTTATTGGGTGTGCCAAGGCAAGGATATTGTGTTTAGATTTTATAAAGTATAGTAGCTTAAAGGATTTTGCCCCCTAGGTAATAATTTTTTTTTTATATGAGGATTTTTGCAAGATTATATTTTGGCATGTGCTGAAAACTAAAATTAGTTATAGAGTTATGATATCTTGAAGGATTTTGGTTTCTTTTTAGAAGTTTTTTGAAGATTATATTTTCACATGGTGGAATATTTGAGTTTTCATAATTCTTCTTTTGCCTTAAGATACTTTTTAATGCAAATGACAAGGCCATAGTGTGACACACCCATTGTTTGATCATATTGTCATCAACATGAAAATTATCATAGGCATGGATAAGGGGGGGGTATCACACCTCACAATTAAACAAATGCTTTTGAATTCAAGTAATTGGCATGTGATATTTCTCACAACAAATCAATGTTCATACACCAATTCAAATATTAAGTACATGGTGACCATCTTTTTCCCATGCCACAATATATTTAATGACTTCACAAATTATTAGATGTGATAAATGATTTTTAAAACAATTTTTAAAACAACATTTCATGCATGATTGTTAAGTATAGTTATATGGATAATTGTTTAGTGTAAGTTACTCTTGGAATGTTTGATTACGAGGGAAGCAAGTTTGAATAGAACATTTTGATAATGTTGGTAGTGGTTTAGTGGTTCTTGGAAGGGGACATGGAGTCGATGTAAGAATTTGGGACATGATTAAGGAGGTGCAAAACAAGATGAATGGTGATAAAGCTTGATTTCAAAGATGTTGTACTCAAAGAGATTTGGGTTCAATCAAAAAAAGGGTGTTGGATGTGGATCCTTTGGATGGAACAACATCTATAGGCTCAGGTAATGTGTATGGAACCCACCCATGCCAAGATTCAAAGGGCAGTAGCCACAAGTAGAAAAGGATTAATAATTACTATATAGGCCACTAGTTTGAACCCCGTGCCTAATGCACAGGTGTGTGTGTATTTGACGGTACACATTACAAAATTACAACTACAAACTACATTTCCAAAACCTCTCTGTATACCACATTCCACATGTATCCATTGGGACCCTGGTCGCTAAAAATCTTGATGTTTGCATTGCTTGTGACTTGTGAGATAGCAACATATAGCTGACCATGGGAAAAGACCGGAGACAGCAAATATACCCCAACGTTGTTCAATGTTTGACTTTGACTCTTGTTGATTATCATCGCAAATGCCATTCGAACAGGAAATTGACGACAACGCAAAACAAATGGCCAATCAGTCTTGGAGGGGGACATGATGATGTGGGGTATGAACACGTTTGTTGATATTGTTCCCTGTGATGATCTTTGCTTCAATGACACGTTGACACAATCTCTTGACAATTACACAATCCTATTGATTAACTAAGATTGTGTAACAAAAGGATTGGCATGCCCACTTTGAGTTCCAGCTTATGATTTGCGATACCACTGAATTACAAAGTGTTCAGAAATTCCACCAGATACAATGAATCCATTGAATCTCCTACTACAGTATGTGCACTTTTTGTTGAAACCAAAGAATTTACGTTTAGGTACATGTGCAATTCTTCAAATAATGATTCAAGAATTGCATTGTTGACTTCATCAACGTTAATATTTTTGGGGGCCATAATGTTACGTTGCATAAGATAAATGGCATCTCTAGAGTGGTGTTGGTGATCCAAATAGATGGTTCACATTATTCCTCTTAAGTTATAATGTTTTGCTAGCAACTTCATATGGGACGGAATCTTGATCCAATCTGGATTGACACCTTTTTCTTCTACAATGGCAAGAAAACTACCATCTCCAACATTCAACACCCATTTGGCAAACTTTCGCTGCTCTTCAAAATTGGTTGCCATGACTCGCATGTTGATATGAAGATGAAAAATCATAACATGTTGCGAAAGATGCGATCGAGGCAATGAAACATTGACATTGTCTTTTCGTCCTCCCTTGGGAACAACAAGTAGGATCTGTCAAAAATCCCCACCAAGGACCACGGTTTTCCCACCAAATATCTTCTTGGTTGTCTATGCATCATCCAATTGCATCAAATCACACAAGGTCCGATCAACAGCTTTGAAAACTCGACAATGCATCATCGGTGTTTCATCCCAAATGATTAGATCAGCTTTACGCACCAACTTGGCCACTTTCATTGGTTGTGTGATGTTGCAAGTTGATTCATCGTGCAGATCAATCAAAATCTTAAATCTTGAATGGGCGGTTTTGTTGCCCAGAAGTAGCAAAGATGCATTTTTGATGAGGCAACTATAAGCATGATTTTGCTTTGCCCTTATAGACGAGATAGAAGCATTGTCCAAACAAATGTTTTGTCAATTCCACCATTGCCATACACAAAGAATAGTTTACCATCTTTGTTTATCATGACATTCAAAATAGTTTCGCATGCGTTGCGCTGATCATCATTGGGCCTATCTTCTACATTTGTGGTCAATGAATGTTGATCATAAGCCAACTCTTCTTGGACCAATCGGTTTCCTCCATGAACAGGAGGGACGTAATTAGATTTGGGAAGCGTTGGAAAACCTTCCAAACGGTGTCTGTTGTGGATGAGAACCTGATGAATCTCAAACAATGCACGATCCTTTAACGCATCTTTGGAAAGGGTAACAGCTGGATCATCATGTTCGCAACGTGTCATTGTTTCAAGGTCATTATTCAAAGATTCCTAATATGCATCCCATAGCCATCTGGGATTCGTCACGTCACAAAACATCAACATGGAGGCAAACATGTCACGCAACTATCATCCTAAGGCCCAAAGACCGGCTTCTTCCAAGGCTTGATGCCATTCATTACGTTTGCAAGCAAACCCATTGCATTGCATGCATCTTTGAATGTATCGTGCACTATGCCATCCACTGTCCACAAATGCTCGTAGGATGTGGCACCTTTGACGTAATTTAGCAACATTCACAAATAATAACGTTCACCCGATGTCAGGTGTGCATAATACATGAGATTAATGGCAAAGCCTCTCTTGCACATTATCCATCACTTCAATTTTCGATTCCACACCCATTACTAAGGGAATTGATCGAATGTAAGGCTTCATGCAACTTTCGATTCTTAGTTTATTTTAAACCATTTCGTTAGCATCGTTCTGGAAATGGCTGACCATGTTGCCACTTCCTACACATCATCATCATCGTCGAACATCACCATTTGTTGATTGGGCAAATGGTATTGTAGACGCTCAACAGTAGGAAATCGTTCATGCATATCAAACTTGAAGATGCACCACATTGCTTCCAATGCAAATACATAGCAATAATTAAGATAGTTTTTAATTTCATGGCTTTGCCCACATTCCCTTGGTGGCATTATCGGTTTGGCATGAAATCTCAATAGTTGCACGATCATGTCCTTTGTAAACGTACTTTAATAAATATTTGATTACATGAATGTTGTTGTAGACTTCAACATTGATGTGCGCATCGTATTTGGTCGACAAATAAACAATTGTCTAATTCAACGTCGTGAACCCAAATTGTGCGCCTCGTATCTCTACATCGATAAATAGGATATCCATTTACATCCATCACCATCTCGGATTGGAACTTGCGTGGATATTGTTTTTTGCATTTGCTGGCTTCCATGCATGGGGCATTTGGAAATGCAGCTCCATATGGACCATGCATCATGCATTTAGCAATCGTTTCGTGTGCTAACCTATTTGTCTTTGGATTCAAAAGTTCAGTACTTATCATGTGGTCTACATCCTCAACCATGTGTGGCTTACAATCTTTGATAAAAAAGATGAGAATGTGTGCATGCCACAACCCACACTTTTGAAACTTAATGAGATAGATTCCCACAATCGTGCATCCCAGAATATGTTTTCTGTGAATGTCATTGATCAACTCCTTCAGCTTGATTTTGAACACTTGGGTTACCAAATTTGATCGATCCTAAGGTTGATATTAGGGCAGTAACTCTCTTTTGATCTCAAGCCATTGGGGATTGCAAGTGAATGTAACAAACGCATTCAGGTAGTGGGCCATGGCATCTTGATAATTCTAAACCATGTGATGTGGACCTCCAATGAAAGAAGATGGCAGAATGATCCTCTATCCAATGGCAACAACGCTATTATCACCTGTAGCAATGGAATCCCGAAGGCCTTGATAAAGATCTGCATGAAGCTTTTTTTTATTCAAGCGCATATACCTCAAGCAATTTTGTTCAATAGTTGCATTAGCATCCACTACGTATTGTTGCCTCAATCAGTCATCCTGAAACAACGTAATGCCATTAGTGTTTCAATGTTGAAGTCAATAACCGTAAAATTTGACCATTGTCACATTGTGATGCTTTCTATGATGTTCAGATTCTTCCGCATGGTCTTCATCCAAATCTTCATCAACATTTTGCAAAACAACACCATTGAGCGGAATATTCGAATGCCATCCATCCTCACCGTAAAGAAATAGCGACATATAATGTAGAGCCATGTATCTCACATGTAGTTCGGAAATGCACTGAAACGGGCCAACTTGTTGAATAACGATGACATCACAAATGTTTACAGCCTCAGATGCATCTCCTACCATCAATGTAGTAACTTCATCGACCATCGACACATTGTATCAAGGGGCATATTTTGTTTGAGAAGTAATGAGACGCAATTTCAAATTCATGGGAACACCTTCTGTTACCATCATATCCCTTGCCATTTTGAACATTTTGACATAGGGATTGATATTGTACATCATGGTCAATAATTGATCCAACGTTGTTGGATTAAGTAATGGCATAACAACATGGCTGTCGCAACCCTACTTTGGCCAAGTGTGGGGGTGAATCCCAACACTTGGAAAAAGTGGGGATTTGGAGTCCTTCGGGACTCCTGAATGTTCAGAGCTCAATAGCAAGGGGCAAAACACCTTGCATTGACAAGTTTTTGGTGTCATTGAAAAGGTCTTGAAACGTAAATATCGAAAATGCCCTCGCATTTTCGATTTGGACATCTGTAGCCCAAGTTATGGGCAAAAGAAGGGCCGAGAGTCAAACTGGCAGTTCGACTCCCGACTACTAAAAGTCGGGAATTGACCAGCTCTCGATGTCCGATTCGGGAGTGTGATACGTCGTTGGAAAGATCTCGACAAGAGCTACAATTTCAGTTTAAACCTTGTCACAATTCGAGGTCAGAGCGAGGAGCTACGACCTTTCAAAGTCCTGAGAGTCCAGAACCGGGACACTTGGGTGGATTTCGGGACTCCCACTTGGGAGTCCCGGGAAAAAGAGTCACTTGGATGTGGGTGCGGCGGAGCGTCGCAGAGTATACTATATGGGGGATGGTGGTGGCATCCCCCGAGTCCGGGCCGTGGTGAGTCTTGTGGTCCGAAGTGCCCGTGGCTTGTCCCAACACCAAAGGGTGTCCCGAAAAGTGATCTAACCACTTGGGTGGTTTGTTTTGATGCAGAATCTAGCTTGATCAAGTAATACCTCTTCCTAGTCTAATCCCGGGGCTCCCAACTCGACCCTCTACCCCTTTCTAGAGTTGGAAGCCGAGAGCGTGCCTCCAAGTCTCAACTTCCGCAACTTGACTTTGTGAAACCCTCAAGTTGGTTTCACCCCGTGACTTGGGAGCGCGTCAATGGCGGTTTTGACATTCGCTTTCCATATCATGAATGTAAACTGTGCAAATTGTGGACATTATCCTTCAACAGGACTCATGGATCTAATTTTGTGATAAAGTTCACCTTGAATGCGAAAAGTTTATGGTATAGTGCCTTTTGTTATTGATTCATCAACTTTGGCACCGAGCGAAATGAATGCCAACATCGAATTGTACATGCGATTTTGATCTCAAAATTTGACAACACTTCTCTCTTTGCTGGTTAAAAAAACTTCTAGCTCTTATAGTGTTGCAAGAAACTTGGTAATAAAGTTTTGCGATTCTCGCATCATAGAGAAAATTGTGGTTTTTGTTGCTCGATTTTGCCAATCATTCTTTAATCCACATTCTCGCATTGCAAAATCCACAAATTGTGTCCATTTTTCCACAATCCCATCTTGTGGGGGCTGATGTGTTTTCATCTACAAACAATTACAATATGTCATTATCAAAAGAAGGTTATGCACGTGCTGCTACTTGTTATACGGTTCATTGTTTTCGACACATATGATTACTTCACTCTTGTGGCATTTCAGATGGCCCGGCTGACTCTGCAAACAATTGTAATGCGTCATTGCCAATAAAAGGTTGTGCACGTGATGTTACTTGTTGTATGGTTCATCGTTTTTGACACAAACGATTACTTCACTTTTGTGGCGTTTCAGATGGCCCAGCTAACTTTGTACGTTGCCCGGCATGCCATTATCTCTACAGGCGATTATGACGTTCACATGCAAATTTCGATGTGTCTTGATTGAATTTTGCTAGAACATTAATATGTGGAATAGGATTTTCCAAAGAATCAATTTGCTCGTCATAATGTTGAGCTTTAGGGTGTTGCCGAAGGGCCGCCAAAGTTGCCAAAGCATTACCATGTTATGCAATGAGTGCATGCATATGTTCTTGTATGTTTTTGGGCATTATGGAAAATATATGTTGGGTTTGTTGTTGATATTGATATCCGAATCTTGGGGGGGGGTCTCCTACACTCTTGTTTGTTGGTGCTGTACTTTTCCCGGAAGTATTCTCACAGGTGTCATCACTACAACACGAGTAGTGTTAATCGCGATGAGGTTTTTGTTCCCAAAAAGAAAAAGGATATTGTTGTTGCAACAATATGAGGATTGGGAGTCACATAATACCTTCAACATCCACTGGGTCAAATGTTGATGATCCTTCTCATGCTTCTATTAGGATGGCCTCTCTATCTTATTTGCAACACTTCAGGGAAAAATACCCGTGGAGAATATATGTTGGGTTTATTGTTCATATTGATATCAAAAACTTGGGGGAGGGGGGGGGGTTTCTCCTGCACTTTTATTTGTTAGTGTCGTATTTCTCTTGGAAGTATTCTCAAAGGCGTCATCACAGCAACACAAGGCCTACAATAGGAAGGGCAATGTGAAATAGGGATACTTTTAGTAATTGTAACTTATAAGGGTTCAGTTGTTGCAAATTGTTTCAATCTTCTCAAAGCATGTCAATTGGGATGTGCTCTCTCTAAGAGTCTATATGGTCTTAATCCTGACAGCCAAAGCTTGTCTAGGTCATGACGATGTTCCCCAAAACATTGCTGATGGTCGGTGGAGCTAGTGAATGTAGCATCTTGGGCCAATTTACTTTAGTTTCAATGGTGCTTGTTGTACATCTCTTTACAAACATGAAAAAAACCACATGTAAGTTCAGCTGCTCTTTTATACTTCTGAATTGCATTCTGCACATAGATTTAAGCCATGTTCAGTTCCCCTTTCACCCCTAAACCCTAATTCTTTTTCCATTTCAATTTTGCATTGTTCTCTTCATTCTTTCATCTCACCAATTTGCTAGACCAAGCTCTACCTTTTTGCATACAATAATATTAGGTCAATGAATTTCACTTAATTGAATTCCCCCATGGTTTTATCAAACCCAAACCCAACTCCAAAAAACAATAGGAAGTCATTCCTAGAATATTTGAAAGACATGTCATGAAATGAGCAAAAAATCTTGAGCTTTTCAAGCTGACACTTTTGGAAACTCTAATCTCTATGGACTATCTAGGATTAACAACCAATGCCATGAAAACAACTACAGTCCTAGCTTCGAAGCTTCTTGTAAGTTCTGCCGTCGCACTTGGATCTACATCTTAAGGTTTTCGTTCCCAAGAATAAGAAGGAGATGGGGTGGGTGATGTTGGGTGATGTTGCTATTACAGTGATGTTCCTCCTCTTCCTCCACAAAGCTAGTAAAATAAACTGAGTAGAGAAATAGAGAAAGGGAAAGAACAAACCCCCCCCCCCAAAAAATTCAAAGAGAAAATAAAAGATTGGGTACATGATGAATAGGAGGGTACATAAAATTGGTGCATATTGGACACTCTAGTAGCTCATGTACACTGTTGGTATGTGCAACAACAGATGATGTATTTTGCCATAATGTAAGAAGTGGGTTCTTCGATTCCACCTTCGATTCTTCTGTGTTAGATGGTGTGTCTCCTTCTTCCCTCATGGGTGATTCAGGAATGTCCATCTTCAAGTTCCCAGGTGCCATACAATTGTTTTCTACTACTACTATTACTATTATTCTCTCCACAACTCATGTTTCTTCTCCCACCCTTCCCCCCAACTTTCTTCCTAGACAGTCACCTTCCTCTAGCGCCAAACCTGCTAACAAATGTAACCCCTAGTTGTCAATGAATCTAATCAATTAACAAAATAAAAGCGCCTAGTTGCAATGACAATGTCACTAAATCCTAGGGCACACAATACACATAATCCAGTGTAGGAAGTACCATGAAGAAATAGGTTGAAGACAAAAATATTCCAATAGCCACTATATGTGATGCAAAATGTAAGATTGCTTAAGTGTGTTGGCAGCCACAAGTCCCTTCTAAGTTATGAGTCTATAGAACTTGTGGGCCTCTTGCAGCACTTTGTTTGTAACATCACACACTGATCCAACCATCTTTATTTACCTCTAATGGTGAAATAACCAGCAAGCACAAAAACTTACATGCAAATTCCACTCATTAACGCCTACAAAGATGATGAAAAATCTCCATTTGACACATGCATAGAGAAGGGCATATTTGCTTATATACCATGGAAAAGGATTGGCAAGTAGAACCATGAAAATATTGACTGAAAAAAATCAATCCCTCAAATTCCACCTTACCTGAATATTTTCATTTTGCAATTGAACAGGAAGTCTAGAAAACACCTAACAAAGTTTGTTCCTTCATAGTGACCTCGTCTACCTCCATCTCTCGATGACAACAGTATATGCAATACTGCAAACTAAAACTACACAAAAAAACTACATCATCAATCCCCTCTCTCCCCTTTCCTCTACACCTTTCCCATATGAACAACTTCTCCATCCATAACTCATGTTTTTCCTTGCCCAATTTAACATGTTGCCAAACACAAATTTGATGCATGTACACACTTGCCTTTCATCAATCAAATGGATGTGGAAAAATCCAAATGTAAGATGTGACCATAAAAATGTACATATTGAGTTATGTTACACTTTTTAAGGAGATTACTGAATATAGAAGACAAATATTGTAACCAAAAGGAAGAATGAAAATGCTCTAACAACTCCCCCTGCAATTGCCACCCTAGGAGAATGGGATGTAGGGGAGGTCCCTGCATTTTGACCTCCTACAATAGGTGCATTTGCAGTTTTCGGAGCTCTAGATCTGCTAGGATTTCCAAGTGCAAAAGAATCCCCAGAGTTCAAAGATGGTGTGATTAGAGAGAAGATGATGATGAAGCAAGGGAAGTTTCTAAACCTGCTGAACTTGAAACAGGCTAAATTGGAGAAGATGAAGAAAGGGGAAAATGGGTGGCTGTTGCAGCAGTAGGAGGATGGGGAGTCACAGAATACCTTCAACTAAACTGGATGGATGATAGGACGAATGGATGGATGGAAAAAGCTTCACAACCACGACGTCTTTTATTATATGTAATTGTCCTTTCTGTTACTAGCCACCAAAGTGAACGACTACCCACCAATGCATTAATTGGCCATTCTATCCAGGTGATGGGGTGCATTTCTTCATCCAACCCTCATTTAGTCAACTTTTTTTCAATATTTGACATTTAAGTCTTTTTTCCAAGCTGTTTTTTTCTCAACCCCGACCTCCATATTACTTCTCATCTAGTTACCATACTGACCTAGCTCCCTCCTAACCTACATCTTGGATCTACCTACCAACTAACAACCAAATACACCCCCCCTCCTACCTACCTACCCTTTATTATTTCATTGGCTGAACTTTTATTTATTTATACTAAACTTTATCTTTCGGCAAAACTTTTTAAAATTTTGGCTAAAATTTTATGTTTTCTCTACCTCTTAACAAATATTTTATTTATCCTTGGCAAATCTTTATCTTTTCTTGGTTAAATTTTTATTTTTCATATATATATATATATATATTCCAAAATAATCAATAACTCCTAACAAAACCTCTTTAGTTTTAGCTAAGTATTTACCTTTGTACTTCTTGATTAAACCTTTACCTCTTGCCATAACCAATAATTTTTATTAACTAGACTTTTACCTTTTGTTAAAACCTATTTACTCATTGGTTAAACCATGCATCTTAGCAAAACCTTTGCCTTTTCTTGGCTAAATCGCTATCTTTCGGCAAAACTAATATCTTTAATTGGTTAAACTTCCACCTATAAACAAAACCTTTTTACTTTTTGGGTAAACCTTTACCTCTTAGACAAACCAATATATTTCTTGGCTAAATTTTTACCTTTTGACAAAACCTTTTCATTCGTTCATTAAAACACTACCTCTTGGCAAAACCACTACATTTCTTTAGTTGAACCCTTATATCTTGGCAAAATTAATATTTTTCTTGTTTAAACTTCCACCTCTCAGTAAAATCCCTTTACTTTTTGGTTGAACCTTCATTTCTTAACAAAACCAATATCTTTCCTTGGTTAAATTATTTTATTTTGGCAAAATTAATATCTATTTTTAGATAAACTTTCACCTCTCAACAAAACCTTTATACTTCCTAATTAAACTTCCACCTTTTGGCAAAAAAATTTTTTTTTGGCTGAACTTACCTTTGAACGATAAAACCTTTTTTATTTTTTGGCTAAATCATTGCCTCTTTGGTATTACTCACACATAAAAAAATCCTAAACACACTGTGAAAGGCGATGAACACTATCAATGATTGTATGTAAAAATCAATGCATTTGAAGTTGAATAGAGATTCAACATACTTTTGAAACAATTTGGTTATACGTTTTTAAAATAATTAAACTTCACTAACCCACTTTGAATGACCTTTATCCACCATTAATGAATTGTACAAATTACCCAATATGTAATACATGCATTTAAAACAATTATGATTTTGAAAATTTAGTAGGTATTGCAAGTTGTAATAATTACCCAATATGTAATATTTGCATCATGTGTCATGTTAAAACTAACATTTTGTTGGTCCAAGCTTACCTTAAATGGACCTTTGAACCCAAAATGCAATACCCACATTGATAATATGCCAAAGCCACATGTCAAACATGACACATGTAAATTTGCATATAAACAAATTTTGAAGTGAGAAAACATGTAAGTATGCAAATATTACATAATCAATTAATAAAGCGGTGGACATTTCAAGACCCATATGCATGTATTGCATAGTTAACGAAAAAACCAATGAAAATCTTGGGAGGTTGATGTGGGTATTATGGGGTGAAAACATTATAAAATGCAATATGAAATACCAATATGCAAGTATTGCATGTTCAAATTAGAATCATGTTTATTATTAATATTTCATATTCTTTGTTTAACTAACACAACAAAATATGAATTTGTAAATAAACAATATTTACATGAATTGATGTAAACTTTGAAATAAAATTGAAATTCAAAAATTCAATAGGATCTTTTAGAAACCGTTCACATGTCATTGATTGCCAAGATATCAAATGGCATAAACTAACCTTTAGTTTTTATGTACACAAACTACATGCGAAATTCCAAACCATAAGAATTATGTCCCAAAAAATGAAAATCAACGAGTCCATGTTAATATAAAAGGAAATGTAACAACATGTTATTCCCTCCTCACCAAAGATCCTTTGCTGTCACTAGATATTTCATTTATAATGTCATGAACTTAGCAATAAGTTACAACTATTTCGGTCACCTTTGTAACATGGTGATATGTGTACAATTTTTGGTGTTAGATGTGAAAATGAATTATGTTGACCACAAATTCATCCTTGGTGGTTCTGCACAATCTAATTCACAAATACAAATGTGTATTAGTAAATAAAGGTTTCAAGGTTTTTGTTTGTATATATATATATATAAGAACACACAAATTGAATTTTTAAAAAAAAAACCAGAATAAAAGACATAATAAAAAGAAAAAATTGCACAATTTTTTAAAAATAAAAAGAGCTAAATTCAACAGAAAAATTTATTTAAAATAAAAATAAAATTATTATTTAAATTTATAATTATTTTATTTTATTTATAAAAAAAACTCACTTGAAAATTTCTCAAACTTTGTTGTATTCTTGTTGTTCCAAATTAAGCTTCATGACCTTACTTTGAACCAAAGTTCCCAACCCCCTACAACAAGTTACAATTTTTTTCCAAATCTTTTTTTCACTCCAAACTAAAGTTCCAAACATAAACACACTCTCTAAATCTCTTTATTGTTCCAAATTGAGAATCCCAACACATATTAAAAAGAAAAAAAAATAGCAAGAAAAAGAGAAGGAAAAAATGAAAAAAAACAACCAAAAAAAAAAAAAACAACAACAACAACAAAATTAAAAAGGAAGTGGAGTGAGGAGAAAAAGAAGAAAAAACAACAATGAAAAAATAGAGGAAGAGGAATAAGAAGAAATAGAAGAAAAAACAAGGGAAAAAAGGAACGAGGGAAAAAAAAACACACCAAGAATAAAAAGAAAAAGAGGGGCAAGGAGAATTTTTTTAAAAACCAACCACTACCCCCCCCCCAAAAAGGAAGAATAGGTTTTTAAAGGAAGAGAAAAAAAAAAGGTATTGAGGAAGTTTTTTTTAAAAATGGAGCTTCATCCAACTGACAAAGGGGTTTTGTTGGATTGGTGCATTGGTTGGTGCTAGGTCATTCAAGCCTTCTCCACCCACATATGTAATAGTAGAATGTGGTAGGTAAAATTTGAAGCTTGGGGCTTTACTTTGATAAGGACCCACACAATCCAAATGCCTACAACTTTATCATGCTCAAAGACTCATTAGATTTTATTTTTCTTCCCATGATACCATAATAGATAGCCAAAATTATGCTTGGTGGTAGCATGCCTTCCTAATACACTAAGGGAAAATCCAACAAGGTTGTGAGAATATTTTGAGGTTTTGGAAATTGATACAAGACATAAGAATGGAAGAAAAAAAACTACTGTGGTTAAAATGCTTGCACAATTTGCTTTCCATTCCCTCAAGATTGGGGTCACTTTTTAAACTACTCCTTACTTAGTAACATATTTGTCCACACCATTTCTATTAGATTCTTGAAGAGCTAAGTTATTTGTCACCATGTTTTGTTGTCCTACTCATGCATTTTTTCTTAATTGAAGGACCTAGCTAGGTGGACCATGGGATGGGCAACCTTGTTGGCTCCAGTTTGTGTAGTCAAATTCTCTTGTGTTGTGAATCAATGGTGAATAAAACATTTGAAATGTGAACAAATGGTAAGGAAAATTGGCCACAATGAACCAGCACCCATTGATGCACCATGAAGGATGAATGGTAAGTGGTTAGAAAATAATTTTTTTTGTTGGGTTCTAGTTCCCTAGTTAACAATGGTGGTTAGTTCAGTTACTTTTTTAACCTACCTACTAACAATCCACAAGCAAGTTGTTGGAGGTAGGTAGTAAAAACATCTATTTACCTATTTATTTATATATGAGATGTATTTGGTTTACAAAATTGGTTACCAAGATGAAACCAAATGTTAATTCAATTCAAGTTCATCCAAAATTGAGTAATAACATACATCCAACGGATGGTGTGCCAATGAATGTTGGTTCGATATGGTCGAAAACATGGCATGATATGTTATTTTAAATTATAAGACATAGGGGTTTGTGGGCTTATGTTCATTGACGCGCTCCCAAGTCACGGGGTGAAACCCACTTGAAGGTCTCACAAAGTCAAGTTGCGGAATTGAGACTTGGTAGCACGCTCCCGGCTTCCAACTCTAAAAAGGGGTAGAAGGTCAAGTTGGGAGCCCAGGGATTAGACTAGGAAGAGTGACTTAGTTGATCAAGCTAGAATCTGCACAAAACAAACCACCGAAGTGGTTAGTTCATGTTCCAGGACACCCTTTGGTGTTGGGACAAGCCACGGGCACTTCGGACCACAAGACTCACCACGGCCCGGACTCGGGAGTATGCCACCACCATACTCCCTATAGTATACTCTGTGACGCTCCGCCGCACCCACATCCAAATGGCACAAATTCCCAAGACTCCCGAAATGGAGTCTCGAAATTGCCCCGAAATCGTCCCGGGTGGAGTCCCGGGACTTTGGGAGGTCATAACTCCCGACTGCAAGATTGGATCGCGACAAGGTTTAAACCAAACTTGTAGCCCTCATCGATATCTTTCTAACGATGTATTGCACTTCCAATTCGGACTTCGGGAAGAGGTCGATTCCTGACTTTTAGTGGTCGGGAGTCAAACTGCCATTTTGACTCCCAGCCCTTCTTTTGCCCATTACTTGGGCTACAGATGTCCAAATCGAGAATGCGAGGGCATTTTCGATATCTACGTTTCAAGACCTTTCCAATGACACTAAGAACACCTCAATGCGAGGTGTTTTTCCCCTTGATGTCGAACTCTAAACATTTGGGAGTCCCGGAGGACTCCAAATCCCCAACTTTTCCAAGTGTTGGGCTTCACCCCCACACTTGGCCAAGTTAGGGTTGCGACATTCATGGTTTGGGTTTGGATATTTTGGTTTTAGATTTATGCTTTGAACTTATAAGGGTTTGTGTTGAGGTTTAAGGTTAGTGTTTAGTATCATAAGTGAAAGTTTAACATGTAAGCAAAGACTTTCATGAAAGTCATATAAAGAAAGCGTTTATAACATTTTTACTCTTTCTATTTTGACTCATGGCAAGTTATGTCTTCCTCAAGTGATAGTGATGTTTCTTATTATAATAACGATAGTTTTAGTTGAACTTCAGATGACAATGAAATCTTAGAGGATATGGATGAAGATGATCTTGCAATCTTCCAAATGATGGCAACAATAAATTCAAACTCCAATGAGTTTTTCCTTTCACATGAGATGGAGGAGGAGATGGGTCAATCCATGAACCCCAACGTTGGTGTTCAAGATGTTCTAATTACAATGTGAGCCACACCAGCCGTATTCAAAAAAAATTGGCCAACTTTACAATGGAAGAGTTTGATGAATTGGCATCTTTGGTGGTGCTTATAATCATTGCTCATGCACAATCTACATGTGAGTTTTTTATTCAATTTTTTGGTTAGGAATAAGTAGGGTCTATTTTAGGGTTAGGGTTAGGGTTTAAGATCTAGTTTCCAATTGTAATTTCATATGACCTATAAAGATTTAGTGTTTAGGGTTATTCCATTTTATAATAAGTTAGGTCATAACATGAATAAGTTGGGTTGCATGCTTCTTACTAATGTTATATGTGGCAAAATGCATGTTGTAGGATGTAGCCATGGTGCGTAGGTGGAGTGACTCCACCAACTACCTTGGAATTCTTTTTCTTTCCAATGCAACCTTAATTTTGGTTACCCCATTGAATGTTGTGTTTCATGGATATCCATC
The DNA here is from genome assembly GCA_963921925.1 of Sphagnum tenellum. Classification (NCBI taxonomy): domain Eukaryota; kingdom Viridiplantae; phylum Streptophyta; class Sphagnopsida; order Sphagnales; family Sphagnaceae; genus Sphagnum; species Sphagnum tenellum. Next base: position 17,655,483 of record OY998142.1, on the reverse strand, counting down.
TCCACTTTTGTTGTTGCCATGAACTTGGCCATCCTTACACTAAGGCAAACAAAACAAAACTCTCACACTCAAACCTATGGTTTTAGATTTTGGGTTTCCACCCACTTAATTTTCAATTTTCAACAACCCAATTTCCAATGATTGAAAATCTAGCAACATGGAATTCGTTAGAACTATAGGTTTGTTTAAACACCATGGATAAAAAACCATCAAGGTAAATATTCTGGTTTTGAAAAAACAACAAAAGGTTTTTGTGTACCTTAAGAGTAACTCATGCTCTAGGTCTTGAATAAATAATAATAGAACAAATGTTGTTATGGTAACCACTCAAACTCTGAAAAAATCAAAGCTCGAGGTCACAATTAGAATTACAAATGCAAATTAAACAATGTAGTCGGTTGTTAGTTAATGGCATAAAAAACATGAGTTGAACATAAGTCTAAATTGATTCATAAGATCACATAAAGCAACAAACAACCAAAAAAAATCAAAAACAAGAACAAGAAGCATCAACAATAAGATTGAATTAATTTTGTGTAAAAACAACAACAATAAGTAAGTAATTTAAATTGTAATGATTTTTGTTTGCTTGGGCTTAAAACATCAATTAGGTAGCTGTCATGCAACCCATAAAACAAAAGCATTCATGACTAGGATTTGCAAACACATGGTACTACAATTGGGTGTCACCAAAAACTTGGAAAAACTTGAAACATATGTGCAAGTTCTACAAAATCCATTTGCAACTCTGCAACCCAATTTTTATTTTTGCTTGTGGAATTTGGTGTAAGAAAAAAATTGATTACAACAACACATTATATTTAGGTGTGGAAAAATTGGGTGTAAACAAATTTACCAAAAGATATCATGTCACTTATAAATCATTAGAAGTAAACTTAAACTAGTTAAAAACACCATTTATTGAAAAATTAGTAGTTGTGTGTTAGTGCAACCGGATTTATGGATTTATCATGAGTAGCACCTCCATGATATCACATGCAAATTGTTGTAGGAAATCTACTGGCAGATCTCATTATAAACATAAATAAAAAGTTTTTTTTTTCTACATCATTATTTTCTCCATCAATTAAAAAAAAATTGTATCTAAAAAATCAAATAGTCGTAATGTCATGGCATGAAAACAACCAAGACTACATGATTTTTTAACCAAAACGAAATTAAGGGTAGGCCTAATTCCAAATTCAAAACATGAAACAAAAAAAAACAAGGAATAAAAACACAAATGCAAAAAAGAATCCAACAAGATTTTATTACAAAGAATAAACATAACAAGGCTATGACAAGAAAATGTATTCAAAATCAATGTTGAATGGATTAAAGGTAATGAGGAATTCTACTTCTATTTATACTCATTAAACACCTAGTTCAAGGAAGTTTTTCAAAAAACTTTTAATTTACATCTGGCCCGTGTTCATCCATGTGTGAGCTATGAATGAACTAAAACCCAACTAAGAATGAATTTAAAATTTAAATAAAAGTGAATTGAAAATTAACTAAAGTGAACTGAAAGTGAACTAAAGGTTAACTAAAAATGAACTAGAACTTAACTAAAAGTGAACTAAAATTTAATTGGAAGGGTAGATGCAAATTATAGTTGTTCACGCTTTGCATCCTTATGGACTTTTTGTAGAATGTATTTTAGTCAAATGCCACAAATGCATTGTAAAATCATTAATTTCACAAAAATATTTATGGATTAAGATTGCCAACTTGAATAAAAATATTTATTAAAGGGTGAAATTTAATAAACATACACCAATCATATAATAATGGACTTTTAAAATGGATATATGGATTATAATTTGGGCTTTGCATTATCATTCAAATGCATTTTTTGTTATGATTACATTTCAATATTTTATATTCAAACTCAATATATGATACATGATGGGAAAAAACTATGGATTGAAAAAAAATTAACAAAATTTTTAACCAACAAATAACTATGAACTTTTGAATGACTAAATTTGGACCTTTATTTTCAAAATTCCTAATTTCGGTCATTTTTTGTTGGATTGATATTTTTTCTCCCCTAACATCTATAATAAAGATTTTTTTTAATGGGTAGCCTTTCATATTGATTTTATTAATTGTTTAATCACCACATAGGGCCCACGCAACATTGGTTTTTAATATATTTTTTCATTCAAATGTTAGTCTTTCCATTTATATAGACTTTTGAAATTGGGATTATTTATATTTTTGAACCACTGTAGCTTACATCTACTTGGAATCTAATTTGTAATGAATAGAAGTTAAACTAAAATTTAAGTACAAGTTCATTACAAGTCATGAATGAACCCCATGGCATTGGCATCCACGACATGTAATGAATGTTTATGTTATTGTTGCTTGTATAATAATAGTAATTGTAGGAAAGACAATGATTTATTGATTTGTATGCACAACCAACTCACTACATTTAAGGGACCCAATCTGACCAACAACCTTTAGTCCAATTTCCCACCTCTCCTTACAAGTATGCACTCCAAAATAAGTTGAAGATAACCATGACTTAAGTTCTTATGAAAAATATTAACAAAGCATCAAGAGATGAATGTCTCTACAAAAGATGAACAAACTTTGAAAAAGGTATGCTTTGACAAAATATAAATATGCAATAGAATAGAAGATGTGATGCAAACCACTATAATCAATACCAAAGAAGTTGAAGGTGGGATGGAATAAACAGTAAGCAACTTGGGTTATCGGCTTATTTTTATAATCAATGTAGATTACAATTAAGCCATTGAGGTCAATGGAACCACAAAACTAGGCTAAGACCCCAAACCAATAGAACACCAAAATGTAACTCTATCCTAGCAAATAATGCTTGCCATGGCACAATATTTTTGGCACTCCAATTGAAACACCATGCAGTTCTTGACAGAATATTTCAAAATTCCTAACTTTGTGATTGATTGGTGGTAAGAAGCACTACTAAATCTCACAATTTCAAATCTTTTCCACGCTAAGGAATTGTCAACAAATGACTACCAAGGTTTACTCATTCAACGAAGATGCCACAACATTAATGGATTCATCAACAATCAAGTGAGGATATGCTAATAATTAAGGCATTGGTGAGAGGAGGGATATACCACTGAGGTTTTTATAAACAAAATTAGGGTTATAAGATTTGGGGTCCAAGGTAAATGGCGTTTCAACTTTGGGTTCTATTACACATCTTTAGACATGTATGGGTTTTAGGTTGGTTGGCCCTTGACAAATCCTATGTGGTTGAAGGTCAAATTGGATTTGGGATTTTGGAAGCCAAACAACAGCCAAGGTTTGGAGGATCTCACAAAGATGGCAATAGAAAACAACAAATGACCGCAAGGAAAGAAGAAAGGCTTTGCTAAGGAGTCATGTCTAGGTTGAAATAATCGTAAAAAACCTCTTCATCTTTTGTTGTTTGTGTTATTAAGACCATATTGGAACTAAGTACCTTACCTGAAAAAAAGAAAAAAGTTGTTGGTGGTGACTTCACTACCTCTTCTAGAAAGTCAACAATGACAAGGTGCGCACTCCACTTAGGTCGGCAACCACCTTGTATTTTTCTAGTCTTCTTCCTCCTTTTTGGCTTCTCCCATGTTCCTTTTCCTACAAGCTTTTACACCCCCCTTCTCCTCCCCTCCTCTTGCAGTCTTCCTCGCACTCCTTTTGTGATCAGCCTCTCAAGATGCCCCAAAAAATTACTAGACACAAGTATTGGAAAAAAACAATGGCGGGGAGTTGCAGAAAAACAAAGGCAACTCCTCTCGCAAGCTTCCTCACACTCCTCTTGCAATCCTCATCTAAAGATGCCTTGAAATAAGTACAAGACAAACAAGCACTAGAAAGAAAAAATGGCAAAATTTGCAAAAAAAAATGGTGGAGTGAACAAAAGCTAGCAAGTGAGAAAAGCTCGTGAGGTTTCAACGAGCAAGTTTTGGCAATGAGCTAAATTTGTTGGGCAGGGACAACTCGACATGAAACTGAGATCATGCCCAAGTCTTGGTGCAAAAACCAGTTTCCTACCCCTTGAAACCATTTGTTGGAATCTCATGCATTATGTCCTGTAAATCAGGCAAACATGAGGCTCCGATGCCATGTTATCCCAATTTTATGGATAACTCTAATGTATAACATATATTTACATTGCTCCACTTAATAAGTAAACAAAGGAAAATAGTATCTATCATTTTGTACTAAGCTACAGAACTTGTATTTTGCTTATCCTTAATATTTTTGCACTCTCATACAATACTCTGCATTTTGCAACAGTGCAAACGGAAGGTGCCTTATATCCATCCAATAATGAGTCATTGGCAGAAAATGGGCATTTCACTTTCTGAAATGCTCATGTTACTTTTCATGTTTTATTGTGATACCTGATAAGTATCCATCGGGTATCACAGAAGATTTTTTAAGTAAAAAATGCATCACATTTTACGTCATGTAATGACCCAATTAAGATATTGTTTTTATTACTTATTAAGTCCTAAATTTTAGGTGTCATAATTATTTAGTGTGGAACCTGCTAGGTTACCATGGTAGCTGTCACATAAACTATAGTCTTGCTGCTGATGAAGAAAACATGTACCTTTTTCTACAACCAATATCGTCCTATATCAGTACCCAATTATTGCACTTGGACTCCTCGATGCTGTGCACTATCAATGATAATCAACTCTTTTTGTTCCCTTTTTTTTCTTATGTTCTCATATGGTTTTCAACAGTTCATCATTATTCATGCCAATGTCAAATTTTATTTGAATTTTATAAATATCATGGACAAAAACAATTGTCCAAAGATGACTATACAAAAGATCATGCAAAATCTCTCATTTTCCAATTCCTGAAAATTTCTCATCACTAGAATATGAAATGCTGGCCCAGATTAAACCTTGAAGTACTCTTGATGTCCTGCAACCAGGTTGACTACACCAATTTCAGACTAAGGATCCCCATTGCAAGCAAACTCTATTGGAAAAGGTGAAATTGAGTATCAGTTTCTAACTACAAACTCCACCCACCAAAAGCATCAGAGTTTTTCCAATGACAGGGAACAATATAGCCGGTGTCAACCCTGTACTTTACAAACCCTATTGATAATAATTTCTCACACAGATAATGAAAGTAAAATGTGCATTCTTCATCCATACTGCAGGTTCTCATTTATTAGCCCATGCGACTACGAGGTATTGATTCAGACCTTCAGTACCTGAATCCAAAGTATGGCCAATCCATCAACATCCTAGTGCAAGAGATCTGAATGCTTGACAAAGACAACTGTTGTTGTACAAGGAGGACATGGTGACTTGTTACAACCTCATGCTGACAAGCAAAACAACTCTTAACAGTTAGATACCACCACAACAATTAGAGTTTAAAGAACTTTTCTCACTACATGAACAGCTCCTCAAAAATGGATCTATATGCCCCTGGCATGAAGAGAGAAGATGGAAGAAGGCCCAACATGAGACACAGATATTATTTGGCTACTATAATTCCACAGTGGAGTAAACTGCAGTCAAAACAATCAGGTGATTAGTGCAATGATAACATGTCAACATGCAAATAATCTTCAATAATAATGGACCAACTCCAATACAGTAAGTCAAATTGAGGGACCCGTCAAATTTATGAAGAACCCTGGTCAGAACCAGAGTATCAACTTGGCTACAACTATCGTCACTCCTGAGTTAAAAATCGGCACATTCATCATACTACTGTCCATGGAGCTATCTGTAGATGCCACTAAACTCACATGGGAATTCTGGGCCAGTGTGTAGATCAAATTGTTAGATATCTATCTCCATGACCTAGACAATGACCTAGTTGTCAAACTGGAAGGTTGTCAAAACTTGCACCTATTTTTCCTCAGGGTTGAGGTTGATGACAGCTACATGCAAATTTAAGGAGATAGAGAAAAAAAAATCCAGCAAGGTAACCCAGTATGATACCACTTCACTAATGTGCTAAGCTCCTCAATCTCTAGCTGGTACTTCTCAACCCACTGGCATTGTGGACTCTGCATCTTCCTTTTTAGGAAAGGAGAATATATGTTGGAATAAAAGATATAAATCAACACCAAGCAGAAAAATGCACTCTGATGCAGAGTGCAGTCCTTAACTCAGTTTTTGCTTTTCATCACCCCACTGAGACCAATATCCTCAACACCCAAATCTTGCAGATTGAGAAGTAAAGAATCAGCACTCAGGAATACACGGTTTTGAGAGGTTGATATGGTGTTCGCAATCTCTCGGCTTGCCTCAATCTTCCGCAAAGTTATGAAGGCTGGGTTGTTTGATATAGCATCACCAATTAGCTGTGCACTTTTTGCCTCTCCCTGGATTATGGCAGAAGACAAAATTGTAAACCAACAGTGCAGATGCACGGGAGAATTCTTGCCAACCAGAAGTAAAGGGGGAATGAAAAAGCATTAAACTTGCTGAAATGACCCCAGTAATTGCATGATATCCCAACAGTCTACATAGGTCAATATAAAATAACATCAGTTGCAAAAAATAATTCAGCTAGTTGTTTAGGAGTGGTAAAATAGCCATTAGCCAAACCAAGTTCAAAAGACACCAGTCTGGGGGGAAGAAATGAAGCACCTGTGCACGAATGATTGCACTGCGTTTATCCTGCTCTGCCTTCTCCACCACAAACTTAGCCCGTTCAGCATCTTGTGCAGCAACTTGCTTTGCTTCAATGGCTGCTGTGAACTCATGCCCAAATGTGAGATTGGTGATGGAAACATCATCCAATGCAATATTGAACTGTGCTGCCCGCTCATGAAGAACTCTTCGGATCTCTCTACTGACAACCTGTCATATGGAAAAGCAGGAGCCTTAAAAAAAATTCTCCATGATATGCCAACAGAGCAGAACCCTACCTTGATATGGATGGCTAGGGTCATGAAATGACATATAACAAATTCATTCCTCAAAAGCTTAGTCAAGCATTAACCACCTACCTCTCGCTGTGTTATAAGCTGGCTAGCATTATACTGAGCAACAACAGCCTTTAGTGTTTCCTGAATGATGGATGGCAGAACCCTTTCTGCATAGTCCTGACCTAATGTTCGATAAATTGTTGGAAGTCGGTCTGCCATTGGTCGGGTCAGCACTCTCAATGTTATTCTAACCTGTTGCACAAGTCAGATGTCAGAACAGCAAAGCCATATCATTTCTCAAATTTGTGCCATTATTAGAGACTTAAAGACTAATACTTGAACCTTCTATCTTTTTTTAACGAGTAAACATTTGCAACAAGATTCAGATCAACATTCAATTTAAACTAGATTATCAGAAATGCAAACAACAGCAACATGTAAAACCACGTGAACCCACAAACTAGAACACAAATTTGCTGCCAAGCAACTAGACAGTAGAATTAATTGCATGCAAAAGTAGAACATTTGAAACAGACAAAAACATACCATTTGGAGATCACGGCTGCCTGAAGTGCTATCCACAATGTTGGGCCTGGCCCGGACATCAAAAATTACAGGTCTGTCAAACCAAGGGATCATCAAGTGTGTCCCCTCCGGATACACCTGCCATGATTTATTTTCTTCCACCCTGAATGAGAATATGTGAAATAAAATTTTAACTGAAAAAAAAAGGTCCTCCTCCCGCTCCTGCTGCTACCCTTCTCCAGATTCCCTCAGAACAAGAAAAAAACATCACCACAACTGCAAACGAATGGACGACTGAAAGAAAGAGGCAACGGTACCTTATCCTTGACGCCGACGATACGATTGAAGACTATGGCACGATGTCCTCCCTCCACATTGTACAAGCTGTTCACAGCTCCATACAATCCGATGCCTCCTATGACCGCCAGCCTGGCCAGCGCCCCCATCGGGCCTGCAGACGGAAGCTTCACGTTGCGCATGTTGTTGAAATTCATCCTTCCAACTTCTTTTCAGACCCCGCGATAAAAAATTCTGCTTAAGGGTGAGCTCAGAGATATCCTATTGGCTTCACAACGATAGAGCGAATGGTCGAACCTCGACGCTGGGGAACAGTACCGACAAGTCGAGAGTTGTGAAGGTCCTGGCGATGCCGGATTAGGGTTAGGGTTTTACTGCCCCCATCCTCTCTCTCTCTCTCTCTCTCTCGCGTTCAGGTCGTGAGAATCGGAGTTCCTTAATTTTTATTTAATATATTTCGTAAAAGTGGAGTGGGGACAAAGCAAATGCACGAATGTGCAGGTCGACCTTCCCTATTGTTTTCGCCCTTTTTCATTTTCGTCCCCTAAAAGTGCAGGGGAACGCCCCGCTCCCAGGTTGTTCCCAAACGCAAAGCCAAGGATTTAACTTTTTCTTTCTCTTTTTTTTCCTTGATACCCGCCGGGTATAAGGTGAAGAAAAGAGAGAGGCCAGGTGTTCTGAAACTTCATGGATTTAACTTTGGTGATTAGCAAGACCTAAGGGTACCTGAACGCCCATGAAGTTTAACATTGATTTTGTTTATTTTTAACATATTAGGAAACGAAATTGATTGGTATTGGGATTGAAAAGCAAAGAGATATTGGTTTGCAAAATATCATAATCAATTTTGGCGCTTTGTATGTGACATGCTCTGTGTGGATGTCACACAAGGCACATTTATGGCAAATCAAGAAGTAAAATTCATTTACTTTGAAACCCTTGTTGCAATTTTATACGAAAGTGGATCACATGCATGAATTTTTTCTTAAAATAAAAATAAAACTTAGCAATATGGATGAATTTGCTAAAAGAACAAACATGAATAACATTGGAAAACTATAGCCATGTGGATGACACTAGTGAAGCATATTATGTGGATGAAATTGGGATCCATTGACAAAATCAATCCCACAAATGCTATTTGAATTATCCAAACAGTGATCATTTTCATTAATGAATATAACTCTATCCATGTCATATTTTTCATCATGCAATCTTGTCAATTACATGCATCTTGTCATTTCATCCATGAGGTTCATTTTCAAGCAATGTGAAGTTTCACCCATGATATAGATTTTATGAAATACAAATTTTTTCCATGTGCTATAATTCAAGCCATCAATTTCTGCCATGAACAAAGTTTCATCCAATTTATACTTCTTTTTCATGTTTATTTGCGATAATTAGATTATATACTTCCCTATGGCGTGGGTTTTGAATCAAACTAGGAGCTTGCAAAACATTTCAAACTTGTTATTTTGCATAAAACATCATAACATGAACACAATTACAAATATGAACCATGCAATGCGTGAAGTTCAATGGGGGTGTGTGCCTGGATATTTGTCTACAAATTTTTTTGATGATTAAGCCCTAACCAAAGGAAGTGATGAAATAGCCCTAACGAATGAAGTGGTGAGATACCCCTAATGAATGAAATATTGGGTTGATGGATGTATTGGCAAAAAACACCAAGAAAGAGGACCGTTGGCAATCAATCACTTTAGAGGAGTTGCAATTTGCATTTTAATGTTTTTATTTTTTTTTGTGTTTTTTTTGTTTGCAAGTTATGGAATTTGGGGTGTTGTTCTTCATTGTCGCAACCCCACTTTGGCCAAGTGTGGGGGTGAAGCCCAACACTCCCAAAGTTGGGGACTTGGAGTCCTCCGGGACTCTCGACTGTTTAAAGTTTGACAGCAAGGCTCAAAACACCTTGCATTGAAGTGTTCTTGGTGTCATTGGAAAGGTCTTGAAGCGTAAATATCGAAAATGGCCTTGCATTAGTCATTTGAACATTTGCAGCTCAAGTTATGGGCAAAAGAAGGGCCGGGAGTCAAATTGGCAGTTTGACTCTTGACCACTAAAAGTCGGGAATCAACCACTTTCTGACGTCTGAATTGAAAGTGCAACATGGGGTTGAAAAGATCTCAACAAGGGCTACAACTTTGGTTTATACCTTGTTGCAATCAGACTTGGTAGTCGGGAGTTATAAGCTCCCAAAGTCCTGGGACTCCACCCGGGATAGTTTCGGAACAATTTCGGGACTCCAACTTGGGAGTCCCGGGAAAAAGAGTCATTTGGATGCAACCTCCGTGGAGTGTTACAGAGAATACTATATGGGGGAAGGTGGTGGCTTCCCCCGAGTCCGGGCCGTGGTGAGTCTTGTGGTCCAAAGTGCCCGCGACTTGTCCCAACACCCAAGGGTGTTTCCGAATGCGAACTAACCACTTGGTGGTTTGTTTTGGGTGCATATTCAAGCTTGATCTTCTAGTTCCTCTCCCTAGTATAATCTCGGGACTTCTAGCATGCCCCTTTACCCCTCTATAGTGCTGGAAGTCGAGAGCGCCTTCCGAGTCCCAACTTTCCGCAACTACACATAGTTGAACCCTCAAGTGGGTTCAACCTGGGACTTGGGAGTGCGTCATTCATGGAATGTCAACGTCCATATCAAATGATGGTGGTGGAGCGTTACTTCTTAGATTTCTTTTGTTTGATGATGCGTGATTTGCTAATGGGAGAAAAGAAAACATTTAGTGAAAGGAGGAGATAAATACATAACGAGGAGGAAAGCTAAGCAGGTTGGTTTTCTCGTTGAATTTGATTTTCAATTAAGGAGGTTTGTGTTAAAAGCTTTTAGGAAGAATGCCTAAAGCTTGGATTTTGAATAGGCTACTCACTTTTTGTTACTTTCCACTACACTAAAGCTAGTGAGCAAAACATTAGGAGTTGATGTGTTAGTAAAGTTTTAGGAAGGAAATGATAAGAGGCTTAAGGGGATTGTTTGGATTGGCTTTAGTGGGATTCCTACTCAATTTGAACGTGCTTGAAATAATTGGGAAGAGTGCATGGGGAAGATCAAGTAGTTGAATGTTTGGGAGCTCTAAACAAGTTCTCTATAGTGGGAGATTTCTGGGAAGATCTAAAGAAGATGTTGTAGATATTACTTGTCCATTTTTTTACCATCTCCATACCTAAAAATTTGTTGGGGTTCTAGAATGTTATGTGTATAGTTCAATTTTTGTTAGGATACCCAATGGAAGGCCATGATAGTCCATAAAGAAAGGAATCCGAAACATGTTGATCCGTTAAAGTCCTAGAGTTCTTATGTTATCAAGTTGTACAAAAATTTATTGCACCCACACACACAAGTTGAATGTTTACATAACTTTATGTATTCATGTATATTCATTACTTTGTTGTGACATATTAACATATACATTTGTATGTTACCCTCCTTTTGGTGACAAGGGAATATAAGTCTTGTAGGTTGTTCACCCTTGTGCACATGATTGATGTTAAGATTTTTTAAATGTAAATTGTATACAAAGATATAAAAGTTATGGCTACACTTGGAAGTAATATATTTCCTTATTTTTGCCCTATCTTAATGAATAACTGTTAGGTGGAAGGATAAGGTTGGGCACCACTAACTTACGATGAGCACCATAGATGTTACTTTTGATGTGAAGTGGTAGCGAACACCTTAAGTAATTAACACTTACATGGATAACATGCCAAAAACATAAATCATTAAAGGGAAAACTTTTATAATGGCACCTTATTGCACAAAAAAAATCCTCCAAAAAAACCAAGTTTTCTAAAAAACATAATGTTCATTCTTTTGTGTTTCATTTTTCAAAACATTCACTTTCATCATTTCCCCTGATATTTGATGGGTATATGGTAGGATCATGAGAAAAAATAAATAAAAATCACCCAATGCTTTAAACTTGATAAAGCCCTCAATTGTGGGCTTTACTATAATTGGGTCCACATTCAAACCCATCTCCTTATTTTAATAGAAGCTCATGGCCTTGGGTTTTACCCTTCACTAAAAACCATATGTGACATGAAACAAAGTCATGTTTATGGCTTCAAGTTTTCATGCTAACACTTGGTGTGTAATTAATGAACTTCAAATTTATTTGAATATGTGGGCTTCAAGTTCAATGAAATTAGGATTTGATTTGTGCAAGGCAATTGTGAACAATTGGATTTTCTTAGGTGCACTTATGTGTTTATTTGATGCTTTAATGTGTTTTAATGAATACTTGCACTACTTTTAAAGATTTGAAAAAAAATTACAAAAAAATTGAAAGAGGTAGTAAAGAAGGATTAATAACAAGGAAAATTTGGAGAGATTTGGCTTGAGAAGAAAGTAAAATTTTTGGGGAGAGATGTTTTTGGTATGTAGGTAAGAATTAGGATCTAACAATAAATAGGATTTTGAGTTGGATCAATTATCCAAGTTTTGATCAATATTCATTATAAAAAATCACAATTTCAAAAGTTTCAACTTGACTAAGGTGTCCACATTGACCAAAATGATGTTCACTTTGATTAAAAGCATGGGGGCATGGAAGACACATGGTTATTTTGGTTGGTTTTTTTTATTGAAGTGATCATTTTGACTAAATGTTAAATTATACATCTAGTAAAAAAGGACAATTTTTTTAAATGGTCCATCAAGATGCCCATGGCCTAGTCAAATTGGCACTAGCCTATTTACTATGCCTACTAGGCTACCTACTTACTTACTTACTTAACATATACTTACTTACCATCTTATGTACCCACTTATGTCCTACCTACTTACTTACCATATATCTACTTATGTTTTATTTGCCTACCTACCTATTTATTTTTTATTTATTCATTTATTATCTACCAACCTACCTATTTATTTATTTATTATCTACTTAACTACCTTTATTTATTTACCTACCTATCTACTTAGTTAAATACTTACTAATCTACTTATGAAACAAATTGAAGTTCAAATGTTATTATACACATTGACAAAAAAATTCATGGAAGTTCAAGGAAACATGTTAAATCTATTTAGTATTATATTGTTTTACAAAGTCATGGGGTGGTTTGATGGCCAAGACATTGGTGTGGAGCTAAGGAAACCAAAGTTCAATCCCCTTTTACCAACATATATTATGTGGAATATGTATATTTGTATACGTACCTTGTACATGTGTGTAAATCTATAGTACCTACGTGGGTTGTGGATAGGTGGGTAAGTAGGTAGGTACCTACTTTTATTTATTATTTTCATTTTTATTTTTACAAATTGATTTTTTTAATTAAATTTTGTTGGTTGCCTAATTTTTTATTCAATTTGATTAGTCAAAAAGACCATTTTTTGGTTAGTCAAAAAGACCATTTTTTGGTTAGTCAAAAAATCATTAATCAAGTTGGGCATGTTCAAATCGACTTGTCTAGTATGACTAAGTGGTCAAATTGACCAAATGTTGAAATGACTAGTTTATGGTTTAGTTTTCTAATCAAATAAACCATGATTTCTTGTAGTGGTTTGATTATATTATGTTTCGATCAAACTATGTGTATGTGATAGCTTGGGTTTGAATATTCTTGAGTTTGTATGTAAAATTAAATGTTGGAGGATTAAAGTTGCCTTCACACTTAGTATTAGCACCTCTAATGTTAGGTCGTTTAACATTGAACTAGTCGTTTGTAAAATGTTATGTACTACCAACATCAACACAATGTTAAATACCATCCATGTTTAGATTCACACAATGGCGCCACCACTACCACTTTTTTCAAAGGTAGCCTACACACATAAAATCATCATTTCTTATGATGGTATCTTTTTTTTTTTCTTCAAGATAAGCAATGCATCATCCAACATGTGGCATCATCTCATGTTCCATCACCAAGAACTTCGCAATCGTCATATCTTCTTCTTGAACGTAGTTGCTCAATTTTTTCACTCCATTTCTTTTGCACATACATTCTTTGAATAATTCTTCCTCAAATCCTATCAATGTGGTCCCAAAAATGTCCATGGTAGTAGTAATTGTGAGCACCAACAATGATGGAAATGTTGAACCATGATGGAGATGCTCAAGTGCAAGGGAGGTGCCGGAGCTCCAAATCTTTTAAGTGGAGATGGTGAAAGAAAAAGTGCCAAGTGTAATCACAACGTAGATGACAGGGTTGTCACAAGTGGGAGATAATTCAGACTGTGAAATTGTTAAGGAACGTAAAGAAATGTGATAGGGAACACATCGGGAACATAAAACATATTTTTTTTACAAGGAATAAGAGCAGGGCTATAAAAATTGAAATAAAACACCCTTTTTTAAGGTGGTACCAAACATTGTAATGTTAGGGCAAAATTTAAGAATTTTGAAAATATTATAATAAGCTACCACCAAATTAACATTTTTCCAAACCATGAAGGGTATTAGGGGCCATTGGTAAGCGTGACACGAAGGACATTGGGGGATGTTGGAGAGGCCCAATTTTTTTTGTTTTTGGGGTGGCAAGGGCCGCCAAAAATGACATTGAGAATGGTGGGGGTGCCAAGTAGGTCACAAATGGACGTTAAGGGTGCTAGAAAGGTTTGTATTTCCAGTAGGTGAAGAATAAATTTCATGTTCTAGAATGAATGGAAGTGGAAATGATTTCATGGACAATATATATCACCATGGATTGCTAATGTTTGGTCCTTAATTATGTATCCTTTCAAACCATTTGAATTTTAAAATATATCAATATGTTGATGTTATGTCAATTGATTGTCACTAGTTTGAAACAAAGTCCAAGTAATATAATGTAACATTTTTTTTGGGTCATAACATTTTTTAATGATATTTTCAACTTACAAATGGAATATTATTATTTTAAAAGTACAAACATTCACTTACAAGGGCATGGTTGGCTTTTGTTAATGTGATCCATAATAGCCATTTGCCTTTTCATGTGCATGTTATTTATGTTAAGTTGTGATAAATTATGTCATTATGTTAAATTGTTACCTTTAAGAACATTTGGGCAATGAATTTTTTTTTCCTTCTATACATTGTGATTGCATAATTTTTCAACATGGTTCCAAGTGCGACAACTACAATGAAAACCACAAGCATCCCTACTAATAGTAATAATATTATTGATTAGGTAACACTTAAACTAACCACCTTTCATGCTTCAAATTGAAAGTAAACAAGGCACAAGCCCAATGATGAATCATTCATTGTTCCACACACCATTATATTTTGAATAGTGTTATTTCATTATATTAATTTGGGGGTAGATGTAAGGTAAAGTGGCTCACTTTTTATGTTACAAGGTTAAATTTTGCAAGGTGTTGTGTTTGGAAGCTTCATTACTATGCACATATATTTCAATTTGACCTTAGGGACTTGGGATTAAATTGTCAACTTAACTATAAAAATGAAGATAAAAATTATTTTTTGTAACTCATTGAAGTAAATATTATGGACTTTAGAAGTCAAAGTTTTGGACTTGCCAATTAGCAACAATTTTTGTATATGGACTTTGTATATATACGGAGTTTCTCGCAACCCATAATTTATAGTATGCAATATAGGGAATTGGAATATGATGAATCTCTCTTTTAAAAACACAAGTATGAAAAGATTGACATTATATGATTTATAATTTTTTTTGTTATGGACTTTCAAATAACATGAAAGTTTTAAAATTTCATAAAGTCCATAGCTACCTCAAATTGGGGTTTCCTAAACTATTTTTTTTTCTAGAGAAGCATAGAATAGGGGCCTTTGATAGGATATGCATTTATTTTGAAAAATAACATCAAAATTGAAAGGCTTTAGTTTGGTTTGTCATTAACCCTATCAAAACATGTCAAATATGGAATATGAATGATGTTTTTATTTGCAAGGTTATGAACCACTTTACCTTGCATCTACCCTTGAGCTTTGTGCTATTGCACACTACTATGATGATGATCAATTGATGGAAAAAATGAATTGATTTTGTGAAAATTAAGATTCATTCCAATGACTATATTGCATGGTGTGCAACTTGAATTGAATTCAAATTGAATTAAATTTTATTAAAATACATTGAATGCAATTCAAATTCCATTAATTAGATTTTGATTCAAATTCAATTGTTGAAAAAAAGAGATGCAAATTGGTGCAAAAGGTATTAAAAATGTGCTTGTGACAATGGTGCTGAAAAGAAAAGAAACTTTGAAATGACAAATATTGGAAAAGACACCTTTGCATTCCTCTTTACTTGAGAATTGCCTAAGCAGATTCCAATTTGGAATTGTCATTAAAAAATATGACTTACGAAAAGCTAAAGCAGCTATACCTAAACCAACTCCAATTAATCATCTCTTCTAAAACTAAATATGGGGTCTATGCGATATGTAATTCATATGTATTATTGTTGGGACACCCAAAGTTCAATTATTAACATTTTGGTGATGGACCTCTTTGGGTGTAAACCCAAAAGGGGGGGGGGGGGGGGGGGGGGGGGTGGAACTGTGCCTCTTAAGTGGATGTGGCCTAACCTCATCGGTTATATCCAAATTTAATTCCTAACTGTGTTAATCACCATATTTAGCCTAGGTTAATGCCAAGGGCATGCATTGTGGGAGGACAATTGTGTTACCAATTTGGGTTTTAATTGAATCTACTAGTAAGGACAAGAGCATTGTTAGAATGAGTTTGTGTGAACTTAACAATACTCTAAATTTTGAGTCCCAGATTGTGAATAATGCTGAAACGCTAATATTTCGAGTGTCTGGAGGCCATTGAAGAATCTTAATAGAAAACAATACCAAAGGGGTGGGTGAGGCGAGGGTTGGGGGGTTGCCTGCCCCACAACCAGACAACTACATGTAAGTACACCTTCTAAAGATAGGAAGAGGTAAGTTCCTAGATTTCATCTTCAAAGTAGGTCTCCACAGGAATTTTATAAGATATCTGGCATAATCGAATAGATTGGTAGGTTCCATTTTTTTATCACACTTTCTAGCTTGCAAAATTTTGGGCTAGATAGAGAGAATTAGCTTTGATGGCACCGTGCTTACCTCTCCAATGCCTACATTCTTGCATTCTTTGGATTGGAGATGTTTTTGTGCTTTTATTTGTTAAACCAACTCCTCCCCCCCCCACCAAAGAAAAGTATATGATCCATATTCCTTTTGCAATCTCCTTCTACTAAAATGAATGAGTGGGTGACAGTGATTTACTTCTTTATTTTTACTTTCATACTTGTGTAACAGGAGTTGATATGCTACAGGTAGGTAGGAAATGAATGGGTAGCAATATTGTTTCTTCTTTGCTACTTGGTATGATAGGAGCCAGAGAGTAGTTATTATACGAGCCATAGATCTGGTTGAGCTGCGTGGTCAATACTTTTTTTTGGCTAGGGCTTCCATTCATTGAGGGATTTGTGTGTGTGTGTGTGTGTGTGTGTGTGTGTACGCATGTGTGTGGTCCTTTTGACTCTCCACATGTTGTGGATGGTATGGTACGATTCACATTTTCTTTTCCTCACATGAGAGGGGGAAGGCAGCATATATTATGAAACAAAACTTTTCTCAATGCTGCAGTATGCACTTTTTTCCTTTCCAATATGTATTTTGGGGCAGGTCGGGGAATTGAGGGGTTGGCCTCTTCAAGTTTCCATCCTATCCTCTGAAAGCTATTTATATTCCGTGTTGCAAACTTTGTATGAAAATTCTCTGACTGGTTTCAGTTATGCAACGAAAAAAGGCCGAAGCATTTATTCCATGAGATCCAAATCATCCCACCTCTCTGACTCTTTGTTTTGGAAAAAAAAAGGCAGAACCTTTTTATTCCATGAGATCTCAACCATGTACCTAGTATGCTTTCATTTACTTTTTGAAAGATGATGAGGACAAAGGGATATAGTCCATCAATTCTAAAACATTCTAAAACTTTTGTTTCACACAACACAGTGTAGACACCAGTTAAAGTAGACACAATTGTTGTACCAACTTAATAGTGAAAGGATGCTATCAGATGGCACCCTCATGTTTCCTAAGCAGCAGTCCGTATGTCAAGTGCAACCATGACAAGATTTCCGCACAACAAAGTTTCACAAGTTTACTCAGAAAAGGTTGTCAATTATATGTGAACTTTGTTTTAAAAGAATTGATATTGCAAAAATGACTGCCAAAATTGCTTTTGTGTCAGCATATCTAAAGTAAGATTACCTTTCAAGATTTGTACACAGGCCTTGAATAATCATTGGTGCAGCCTCTTGTTCCAGAAAGGAAAAGAGTGCACAAGATTGGATGTAGACTTATCCACAACAAGTTGGGGGAAATGTAGCTTCCTGGATTGCAACTAGAAAAACCTGTTGAATCCTTGTGTTTTCTTTATCCAGTTTAACACTCTAGCAATCGCTTCCGGATTCGAAAAAATTCTGCATAAGCACCGGTAATGGTTGTTAAGTAAAACTTTACAATGGTTTGCACACAAAATTTGCCCCTAGACTCAATACATACATCCTTCATAATATAGGGAGCGACAGAAGAGGAATGATGTGAAGTTTGCAAACTAACCAAACACCAAAAGAATTTAAAAAGGTGGAGCCTATTGGCCAAAAGGAACCAACGAAAAGAAAACCAAAAATGAAACAGTGATTGGTGGCATGGTTTGGTGCTGATTTATTTTGCTTAGGACTAACATACTAGTCTTTTTAAGGATCAACTTTTGAACATGAGCCAATAGTTAGACAACTGTTTGGAGCATTTCCTTTTGGTTGATTCTGAATGTCCGGTATTGGCCAACTTATTTTAACATGAGTACAATTGTATGGCCCATGTTCAAATTCATCTCGGTCTTGTGTTTATAGTGGGCCTCAGCTTATTTTCAGCCATGGAGGTACTGATTCCTTTAGAAGACAAAAAACACTTTCTACATGCCATAATGGAAGTAACATGGTTGCCCAAATTTGCCCCAAGTTTTAAGTCCTAGATTTTGGCTTAGTGGTGAACTGAACTACCATTTGCAAGGTGTGATTGAATCCCCATCACTCAGTCTATTGGCTTGATGCACAATGAACAATGTAAAGAGTCAATCGAAAATACAAAAAAAAGTTGAAATAAGTTGCCTAACCTGTTTGTAACCTCATAGTATTTCAAAACTTTGCCTTCGTTATAGCTAGCTTTCTTTCGAGCCTCACTTCCCTCCAATTCTGTAGGGAAGTCAGGATGCCTCCAATACTCTTTCTTTAAAGCCCCAACAATGTTATCCTGCAGCAAAGAAGACATAATAAAGTCTGGGAAATGCAGAATTTCAAACTCATGATAGAAAATCTAGTTTGATGATCAAGAACATGTGAGTAGTGAGTTCAATTTGACACCTGACACTGAATTTACTCTCCACCAAAGGCCATAAAGATGTCAGAAATGTACTCACCAATGGCTGGGAAGCATCAACCCAATGGAACAGGCGCACTTCACTGTGATCCCCACGGCGGAACCATGTAAGCTGCTTTTTCACCAGATTCCTGCCACTTATGTAGATTTAGATGCACGAATGAAACCAACCCAATATGTGAAACACTTTTGACCTTTCCATAATTCTCTAGCTTGTTGTCACAAATCAAGAGTTCTCTCACAAGATTCTTCTCAGAAGATTATTGCCTATGAAAAATCTCAACTATGATGCTGGATTTGGATGGAACCAATAAACCTGATTGCCACACTCATTAACATGAATTATTAACTCATGCTGAATTCACAGGATCCAGAAGAAGATGTTGCACCTAGAGACTTTTTGGAAGGCTGAGAGAAAAGTTAAAAACCGTTCCTCTGTTGTCATTCCTCCTGTGTCACGACACTCCAGCAAAAATTCCATAGCCTAGTCCACAATACACAACATAAAGTCAATCTTACAATCTAAAGCCACATCAGAACACTAACAATAGGGAACATACTCTCCACATCAAAAAATGATTTCCTTGACCATGCGTGGCCTAGGTATGCTTTCCACAAACATTGATATTCAGCCTCATAGCTACAAACACTCAAAGGCCAGGGAGTGGAACTGAATGCTGTGGTGGAAAGTGAAAGAAACACCATACTTCTTGATAGCCAATTCCGCGGGAAGCAGAGTTGGAGTTAGGCGCCACACCCATGTCTAGGAGCCATGATGCCTCCTTAAGTAGCCCCCCACTCTCTGCATCCACTCATTAGAACATCCAAACCAGCTCAGGTTACAGACTAAAGACAAACTGCCATAGCACACACTCTCAAATGATGTAGACAATGAATCAAGAGATACCAAGAAAAGAAGATGGTGTTAAATGAGTCAAGATAACATATTGCAAAGAACAAGCAAGGGAACACCAAGCTTTGTCATAATTGTGTCCAGGAACCCTTCAAAGGAAGGTCATGTCAGCCCCAGGATTATCTACATTTTGAGGACAGATGGTCAAGTATTCTTAACTAATGGACTCCAGATTGATGGATCATTGCACCACTACATGGTGTTGGACACTGCATAATTGTTATCTTATGAAATGTACAGGGCATAAGCTGATACACCAGGCCACAAACAGACTCATTCGGTTTATAAATTAGAAATCCACTGGTGGTATTCTGCACATTGAAAGTGACATTTTTTATCATCAAGGATTCAGGCCAGCTCAACAAAAGAATTCCACAATGTACCTGCCACCATTTGCTCACATCGGAAATCAATCCAATGATATAGCTCAGAGCGATGCTGGTACAAGAAATAGCACTGGAAGTCGTAGTCCCACTCTGTATCTCCATTGATTCCATCCTCACTATAATTGAAGGGCTTTGGAAATGCTGCACGAGGACGGCCTGACACCTACATGAACATCCACTATCCAATGTTTAGATGTTGCCTGCTTAGAAGCAAAAGCAATTTTGCACATTCAGAGGTGGCTGCAATTGGTGTAGACAGAAAGTTGTAGGCTTTGTAGCATTAAATTACCTTCACAATTTCCAGGGAGCGGCGAAGCTGATACCAATCATTGGGGGCCAGGCTGTATGCTGTGACAGGGTCACCGGCTTGAGCAAGCATACGCACCCCTGCCTCCCAGCCTCCTCCTCTGCTCCGCAGATGGCGGATATCTGCTTCAACTGCCGCATTGACAAGAGGTGTAGCTTTTGGAGCCCCTGCTTTCCCATTCATGTACCTAAAACATAGAGCAATTTGACTCACAGTCGTTGGCGTTCTTCATTCATGAAAGGAGATTACAAACAGATTAAAGTTGATCACTCAGATGTTGAGTTTCACCAGGAGGTCACAAAAAACCTAATGAGCCTCTCCCTTCTTGAATGCCATTTAGTTTTTATTCTAGACAATTTCAGTAGAGTGGAGCAATTCATGTACACTCTGGTTTTAGAGACTTGTCAAAATTTTGATAGTCTTCATTGGTGCTTAGCACTAGTTCAAAGTAGGCAGAACACACACACACCAATGTAAGTATGTGCCCGTGCCTCCAACAACAATTGGCACACGACCTTTCGCTAGAACCAGCTCTGTGGCATCCCTGGCATCTTTAAAGAATTGTCCAATGGCATACTCTGCATCCACCAACACAGATGTCAGAAAACTAAAGCCACTTACTGTAACAGAGTTAGCCTAATGTAAGAAAGGGGCAATGTGAGTTTCTCAATGCCAGACCCCAAACACAGGAGAGAGAGTTACCTTGTGTAGGAAGCACCATGTCTAGAACGTGATGTGGAACACCCTGCCACACAGTAGACATAGTAGATTTCTTACTCATCAGTGAGAAGCTGATCAGGTAGGTGGCAGGCGACCAACCTTCAATTGTTTGCTTGAAATCAAAATCCTAGAACATCAATGCAGGGCACCTAAATTGCAAAGTCTTGGAGAATTGCTTCAGTTGTCAGCCTAGAGCAATATAGGGAAGGAATCTGGAACTACAGCAAGAAAACAAAGGTACTAGGTGAACAATGTATACTGGTGGCAAGGCAGACTTCACATCCCAGGCAGAAAACAATTGCAAAAAGTGAGATAACACCTGCTGAGGGTACTCACCCCACGTTCATGCACTGGAGTTTTGGCACTTCCGACATTCAGACCTTTATACACCTGCCAAACACAAACACATTTCCTTCTCACACACCCACAAATGGAAGGAAGATCCAGGTGTGATTGCACTGCAACAGAGGCAATTGCTCCCGAGATTGGGGAAAGACCCAAATATGACTTCCCCAAGAAAATGCAGCAGACAGTTTGCAAAAACACCCACCCACCCATCCCCTGACTCCAGAAACAATGCAGCAGCTACAAAAACCCAATTCAGATCGTAGGAAGAAATGCGAGTAGGAGCAAGCTTGGAAGTGCTTTCACAATGTGGGAAACAAGAAGCCAGATTAATAGTCTTGACCTGCACGGAGTCAGCACCGATAATCTCGCCTCCCAATTGCTTTGCAAGCGCTAATGCGACTCGCGTTTTACCCACAGCGGTCGGGCCTGCGATCACGATCACGCGTGCCTTCTGCGTCCGCAACGCCGGCTTGACCATGGAGCGCTCGCCATGGTCAATCCCCCGGCCTGGATATTCCAAGCGCGAAGGGCAACGACCCGAGATTTCAATCCCGCCACCAGTCTCGACAGCCGGGGGGGACTCTTTCACCAGAATGTTTCTTCCCCCTTCGCCCACAGCCACTTTCGCACGCACGGACAATCGAGACCATCTTCTTGACCTCAAATGAGAGCTCGCTTTCTGAGTCAAACGGTCCGGGGGCAAGAAGAAGGGATCGAGGTTGGTGGCCGCCGGGTTGTGCGAGGAGGAGCTTGCAAGCTGCGAGGCGGCGGGGGGACAAGCACGGGGGATAAACATGGGGCTGGCCTGCAACACTCAGAACCGGAGATGGAGATTCGACTCCTGCACAGCGTCGTGGAGTGAGAGATGATGCAGCAGCAGCTCGAGATCTTGAATGTCACTAGGAACTTTGCCTTCATCAAAATTGCGACGGAATTGTGCAAAACGAACATACTCAGGAAGGTTGTCCAATTCTTGCGAACTCGGCTCCACAGTCCTAGGCTGAAAGCTCGTCACAGAAGCAGCAGCAGCTGCTGCTCTTTCTCTCTCACACACAGGAGGAGGACAACCGCATCAGCACCGACACAGCGAGACAGGGGATCTCACGACTTTTTGGTTCAACACTCTAAATTCTGTGCCTTGTACACAAGTCTGAGATCAGAAGCGATCAAGAAGCTGTGTAACGATGTCAAGCCCTTGTTCTTCTTCGTCGGCAATACTAACTAGGGACCGACGATAGAAACCAAAGCACAACAACAAGCTTGAAGCACTTCTTTAGGCGCTGTGCGGGAATGCGACCAAAAAGCAACCATTACCCCTTAACTAATTCTCAAAGCTTTTTGGATTGTTCATGCCATTCATGAGAACAATGTTGGGAAATACATGATGCATTTCCAGCTCCACAAGCAACGATCAAAAGGCTAGGAATGACAAACACAAGAACTTCCAGTCACCAGTCAATCCTATAGAATCCATTACAGTACTAGAGTCTCCAATGGCACTGGCATCTTAGAGTGTAGACGACCCCTGGCAATCAAGAAGGAAGTAGGAACTGCCCAAAGCAGACTTCGAGATGGATAAGAGATTCGCAGAGGAGGACGACCACCCAGGCAAAGAAAAACCTTGAAGACTATCCTTCCAGCCTCTCGCAGAGAACAGGATGATGATGATGATGATGATAAGCACAAAGGCAAAATGCCAGATGCGAAAATCAACCCTACATTCAGCAAGCAGTCTGAAGCAGAAAAAACTCCATGAAGATCATCTCACGCACGCCCGATGCCCGCAAGAATGGATCAAACATAAAAGTCCCTTTCCTCTAGAGTTAGGTTTCAGCTCTCAAGAAACTCTCCCCAACTGCATTACACAAACAAAGCAGTAGAGTAGTAATCTCAAGACTCCTCATCATCATCAGTGTCATCTTTGGATTCTTCCTCCTCAATCGATCAATGGCTTGGTGATTCTCAAGCTCAAGATGACACACTTCCTAGTTTAGCAACCGGGATGTGTGATTGTCTTTTTTGGGGGGGGAGGGGTGTTGACAATCAAGCTTGGTGTTCTCAACTCCCAGCGGGTATGAACAATTGTTGTGAAGCAAACATTGGGGAAAAAGATCAATCTGTTGTTCTCTGCAACTACTACAACAACACAATTTCTGGTTGTAACTAACAAACAAATCTTGACTGAAACACTTCAGATTCTCTCTCTCCTCTTTCTCTTCTTCTTCTTCTTCTTCTTCTTCTTCTTCCTGTCTCTCAAACCACAAGAAGATTATCTCAACAGCATCACCCATATGAATGGACCAAGACAGAATCAACTCCGGCTTTATAAAACAAACCCTGCAATCAATTTGTGAAAGAAGCAGACTCATTCCTTGAGCTGATTGTGGCCTGAGACCCTTTGCAAAATTCCAAACCCAAAACACTTCACGAACTCTTATTTTTTTCTTTTGTTTGGCCCCACCCCCCCAACCCCCTAACAGCACAATAAAACATCTACCGATTACTTGGACTTTCTTTCTTTCTTTCTTTCTTGCTTGGCTGTGAATTTTTTCCCCAAACAACTTTTCCCAGTTCAAAATGTGTAGGGCAAAGCCCCAGTGCAAGGGCATTATTATTAGGTACCCAAAAACAACAAGGGTGCATGAGGCAAGGGCCGAGCACAAGCCTGATTTCGGCAATGCTCTTGCCCATGGGCTTTTTTACACAAGCCAAAATCAGAGAGGGGGCCTCTATATTGTTCATGAAGTGCACCATGAAATCAGAATGCACACTCATGCTGCAGAGGAAATATTACATGTTATAACGTGCCCTCCACATACACTACAAAATTTCTAAGAGGTTTTTCCATAGTATAAGAATATACCCTGACCCTATTGTACCTGAGAACCTGCCCTAAAGGGCCGCCCGCATGTTGAGTGAGTTATTAGGTTCCTCAGGTGATGGGTATGGATTGTGAACCCTTTAAACTAGGATAAACTGCCCTTTATTTTAATGTAACAACGAGGGTAAAGAAATCAACCCTAAAAGCTGATTACAATTTTTGTTTTTTTGCAAATCTGTTTGTTTTTGTCTCAATAATTTAATTTTTGTTCAATCTACAAAGACTGCTGACAGACAAAACGTGGGATGTTTGGTAAGGGGGTGGTGGGGAGGGGGTGAATTGAAGAAAGAGGGGTTGCCCCCCAAAAAAAACAACAACAACAACAAAGTTACCACTACTTCCCTGCAACAGACTACCACAAACATTATGTGATGGTCCCCTCTGAATCATCAAAACAATCAAAATCAGAGGATCAAACTTTTCGAACAAAAGTTTTTTTTTTTAATATAGAAAAAGAGAAAAGGGTGCAGCATCATCCACAGATTTGTATTACTTGATTGGAAAAAGATACAATAAAAAAAGCACATTTGTATTTTCTAGAAAAAGTTATGAGATCTGCTAGCAAGCCCATAGCCAGCAAAGAAAAAACCAAGTGAAGTGACTAGGTTAACTATATCTCGCCCTCTCCCTCTCTTCTCTTTCAGAAAGCATTTGAAAACCTTACTTTACGTCACTATGCCATAAACCCTAAACCACACCCACATACTCGAAAGCATTTTAAAACCTTACTTTAAGGCACTATGCCATAAACCATAAACCCTAAACCACTCCTACATACAGGCGGAGGCTTAAAGCTTAAACCCTAACCCACTCACACATACACATGGAGGATCCTTGAACAACAAAGGATGGTACAACCGTTTGTAAATTTTTTAAAAAAATTGTTGACAACTGGAACAAGATAAAACAACTGGCAATGAAAATTTATCAGTTACGTAGGACATGCGTTATGATAAGCTAAGGTAAAACAAGGGGGATTTTCTGACTTGCACTTCGTATTCAACTGCAACGACTGGCTATTAAAACTTATTGGTTATGTGTAGGACATGCGTTACAATAGGCTAGTGCAATGTAATGAAATGAATCTCTGATCCACTGGTTATCTCCTTCAGCTTGCAAAGAGTGTTTATTTTGTAGCAGGTGAGCTAAGGGTCCTGTTTGAAACACTTTATGCAGGTACGACCCAATCACCGTTAGTGTTTATATAGGGTAAAACCCTCAGGTCAGAGTATTCTCCAAAATAAGGGGCCTTAGGATGAGGTGAAAACAAAGGCCAGCCCGGCATTTTTGGAATCTCCCTCATGTGTGGGCTTTGCCCATCATAAAAGACTACGTAAACATTAAAGTGAAAACACAATAGATCACAAGATGTAGGAGAGGGAGGGCTCTTAAGGACTAGGTGTAAGATCCCTCCTAGAAAAGAGGAGGGATATAGTCATGGACATAAGGTTCCCTCCAGTAATACTAGGAAATTTCTCCATGTGCTTTATACAGAAGGAAAAAAGGGAAAGGGGGAGGGGGGGGAGGCGGTTTCAAAGGCAATGCTTGGAGATAGCCCCAGCTTGGAAGACAAAATCATAAAGGGAATGACAAAGGGCATCCTACATTGCACCACTAATAGGCATTCTGGGAGAGACTGCTTCCATGAGAAAATGCCAGCATGTCAAGTAAGATTCCATATCTTTTTCATCTTTTTGTGCTAATGTAGCAAGCTACCATTGGTGCTGAGACCAAACCCAATCATTATTCACTCATACTTTTTCATTGCAAAACCCTCTTGAAGAAGAGGGAAGTCCAAGTAGGTAGGTATTTTCCTAAACCCATCCTCACCCACCCATCCTCCCTGGGGGAAGAGGTTCAATGTAGTTCGTATTTGCTAACTACTGACGTCTGTTCTTTCTCCACAAAAGTAATTGATTAAAAAAACAGATCTCAATCTGCTGTGGTGGAGGAGGTTTGTTTAATCTGATCACAATACCAATCCCAGTAGACGGATAGTAAGAAAATCATATTACAGCTGACACCTCAACATTCTGTTGTGTGATTGATTCATGATAAGGATACGGCTACTATTTTGGAATTGTTCATTGGAGAGAGAAACAATGGTGTGCCGTGCATCATCCCCTTCTTGTCTTCTGCATCATAAAAAAAAGAAAAGAACTGGTATGTATGTATGTAAGTAAGGCATGTGGTAGTAGTCTGCTGTGCTGTTCAGGATGGATAACTAGCCAAACAACAATTGCACTACCAATGTGGACATGGATAGGTACTAGCCAAGCAACAATGCATTAAAAATGTGGACATGGATACTAGGTAGCCAAACAACAACGCTCCGGTTCTGCACTGAGCACAGGAGAAATGAGCCTCTTTGTGTGGACTGGCTGCTGGCTGTACTTGCCTTTCTCCTGTTGATGTATGCATCGACTTAAAATAATATTTTGCTCTTTTTCAATGGCCGTTCCAATGATGATGATGGGGTTTGTCATACACCCAGAAAGGCACGGCTAGGTATATGTGATGCCCCTGGCCCTTTTGCTTGAATTTTAGATT
Organism: Sphagnum tenellum; assembly: GCA_963921925.1. NCBI lineage: Eukaryota > Viridiplantae > Streptophyta > Sphagnopsida > Sphagnales > Sphagnaceae > Sphagnum > Sphagnum tenellum. The sequence goes on along the minus strand of OY998142.1, from coordinate 17,628,269 downwards.
CACTTTTCCAATCCTATCTCCTCCCCTCTTTCGTACAATGTCATGGGATGGGATTTTGTTACTTGTCAATTGTCTGTAAGAATATTATTTAGCCAAAATTTGGCCATAAATGAGATATGGTGGTAACAAAGTTAAGCCTCCTTCTATGTTTTTGGCTATCTACTTAGAAACCTGATGATTAAATACCGGTATGAAACTCCATGATTTCTGTTAGTGTAGTTGAAGTCACCACCATCATTTGCTGAAATCTGCCACTGGGCATTCCAAAAAGTTAAACACCCAAGTCTGCTTTTTTGAAATGCCCGTGTTAAAACTTTCTAATTTTTTTATTAAAAAAATCTTGTTTTTCATATTTTCTGGTTTTAGTTTTCACCAGAAAGAAGCATCTCCTCCCCCTTCCTGATCAGGCCCACTCATTCTTTCTTCCTTTCATAGGATGGATACTTGTTAGCTGTATGTAAAAAACAGAGGATGGAAACTAACCACAAAACATCCATCTTCTGGTTGAGTTTCTCTTATCCATCTTGTGGGAATAAAAAAGTACAAAATCTAAGAGTGCTTTGTCCAAGAGCCATTACAGTGCTTTTTGATGCAACAAGTGTAGAGTGTAGTAGATGTGTAGATCCCCCTTTTCTCTGGAACATACAATGTGTAAACTAACTGTAGCTTGATAACACAAGACAACTAGAGTGGTGCAGTGCTGCACATGTATATAATACACAATTCCAAGTCAATGCAGCAAGGAGGGAACAACGACCACTTGGGGCCAGGGCCAGAGTCCGGGGATAAAGTCTCATATCTAAAGGTGGGACTCTACATGGATTAGGGCAAGAAATCAGAAAGGCAATGCCCAAGGGAGGGATGGAGGAAAAGAAAGGAAACCAAACACTACATTGCCATTCCCAAAACCCAATGCACAATCTAAGGTGTTGTATTTGTAATAATTTTTTTGTCCCAAACGAATAGAGCATCGGACTTTGTTAGCTTTTTTACTCACTCAACTATGTGTCTCTTTCTCTGCAAGGCTTGGGTTTTCAGCTCAAATGTACTAATATTCAACCCATCAAAATGGTAGGCACCAATATTGTGCATTCAAGACACACTCCTTGAAAGTGTAATGGAATTTATTTACTCTTCAAGTAAGTGTATAAGGCGCACCCGCATCTTTATATGTGTATAACATAAGATGTGTAAGTGTAAAATCATGGAAATGTAAGTCAAATACACGCAACACTATCTTACACAATCAAGTAAAACAATGCAAAAATGTGTCACCTATATTTTGAGGCAAGGGGGGCCAAAAATTTCAGGAGTTTTTTTAATGATGAGCCAATCAAAGTGGCTCACTACAAAACACACACCTCTCACTCTCTCTCTCTACATATATAGATCTTTGGATGCATCACTAGTATTTAAATTAATTCATATGAATCACAAAAGGTACCAAGTTCTTGGCAAAGGCTAGGCCAAAAATGATGATGAACAAAGTTGAGACAAAAAATTCTACTCAATAATGTGGGGGCAACATGCACCAAGATGCAACCAAGAATGTGCACCCAATATATTCTTCGATAGAGCTAAAGTTTGTTTCATATCCTTTGCTCAAAAATGTGCTATTGTATTGTATATACTATACTTGTTAGGCCAAAAATAAATCAAAAGCATTTTGCCCCATAATTATTCAACCTGACTACTTCATAGTTCCAAAAACATGTTGGAGGTTGGCCTAATTTTACAAAAAACACCCAAATTTGAAATAGCCCATGAGACATTATAAGAATCGGCTTAGATAATTAAAATTCTACAGATTAATAATCATGGAAATCAAGAACAATATTGTTTTCAATGTGAACAATGTAGATCAATATATTTGAGGGAGAAAATAGTCCATGTAAACAGAGTTGAAACCTTAAGTAAACAGAGAAAAAGTGTAAGAGGCATGTGTGACAAGCAGTGGTGCTTGGAAAACCTCCCATAACAATGATGAAGAAGGATAGAGGGTCGTCAAGTTTCTTATCCCTCCTAAACTCAAGTTCCACAAGTTAGGACTTTAATTTATTTGGCTTAATTTTAGAAAAACATGAAAATAAAATTGCCTAATTTTACAAAAATTAAAGTCTCGTTGGCCCAACTATGATTTCCAATATTTAACAATTTACTAGTGCACAAAGTGACTAATTAATAATGGGGTAAGCAAGTATAGTACTTGGTCTAAAAGGAAACATTTCCATAGTACTATATTGGTAGCAAAAGCTCCCCACATATAAGCTTTTAATTGGGTGCATCCTTTTTTGTGAAGGACCAATCAAAGTGACCCATTCCAAAACAAACTTGAGCTTTGGGGAAGCACCAACATTGGGATGCACTCACCACTAATTAATTTGGATTGTAAATAGGTATAATTGTTGAAGGTAATAATAATATAGACACTTGCACTTACCTACCCTGAAACATTTACACAACATCATGTAAATGTATTTGACAATCATTTACATTATCTTGAGTGTACAAATTTGAATGTGTAAGTGTAAATGATTTATACTTTCACAATTTTACATGTCATATATGTGATTATTTACATTTACACGCACAAAATTGGTAGGCTCCCCAATGTTTGTAAGTATAAGGTGCTTTGGCACTAGGGTAGTACACCCTCTAAATCAAGGGTGGAACATGAGATTAAGGTGTAATGACTTGTGGCAAGGGCATTAATCTAGATGACCAAGGCTCACCTGTATAGGTGCAAGGCCTACCTCTACATGGAGCTTCATGAGAAGGCATTTCAAATTTTTTATGGCTCAAGAAAAACTACTACCATTCTTATACCTTTGGGTTGGTATTTGGTAGGCATGAAAATATGTCAATATAAATCAACTATCCCATCGCCAACCCTTGGTCTATTACAGAAAAACATTTCAAAACTTTAACGGCCTAGTGCATTCTTACAAACAGAAACTATTGTAATTATGAAAATTTGTGATTAGTCTATTGATCTAGAAAATTGTCATGCACAACTAGATTACCACCCTACTACCCATATCACTACATATTCTAAGGGCAACTCCACTATAGACATGAAGAATGACCTAGTAAAAGGTAATGTGATGGAAAGCTTACTAGTATCAATCCAAGCAAGCATGCTTGCAATTTTGTCAACCCCTCTCCTCACAAGTCTAGGACCTTTGTCTCCCACTCCTAAAAACTCATGCACAAGAAATCTTGTGTATTGTGTCTACATCTTCCTCTATTTTCTCTATGCTTCCAGTCTCAATTTAAATTTTGGTTTTAGGTTGAGGGTCTATTACAAAATTTGTTTTATTTTATGTTCTAAATGAAATGTGAAGAATTATTCAATATAACAATTATTGCGGTGGTAGTTATGCTAGTGGTGGTGGAGGTATTTTGCACTTGGGTCCTCAAATCCTACCCACCATGTTATGGGTATTACTACTTTTGTGAAATATTTCCACTTAATCCCACATAAGGAAGTCAAAGTGGTGATGGTGGTGAATGTGGTGGAGAATTGAGAGACCATGGAAAAAAGATAAAACAAAAAAAGAATCATAACATGAGGGGTGTGGCTCACAAACCTAGAGGAGAAACCCCGAGAAGGCGAGGGAGGCAGCAGCCCCATCAAACATTAAAGAAATCCAAGAAATACAAGGGGGGCAAGTAGCACCACACGACGGTGGTGCAATCAACCCCAAAGATGCCTAAGTGGCACCATTCCGCCCTAAAGGCTTGCTCAATCCTATCTTGAATACTAGGGTCCCAGGTGGATCGAAGGATATTAATGGCCTTCCAAGTGGCCATTCCAACCTCAACGGTAGCAACCCAGGCTTGTTGAAGGATTCTCCTAGAGGAATACTGGTTATCAAAATGCTTCCAGCATCTCTCTGTCCAAAGAAAGTAGAGAATAAAACTGCGAAGGATGTCAAGCGATTGTCTGATGTAGGAGAAGCCTCCTACATGGTACCCTTGGACTCCAGGGGGGTCATCTTCTCTCCCGAAGATAGCTTCACCAAGCATGACGAAAGGCCAGGAAAAAATGATGTCATTGGGCGCTCCCCATTTTTGCCATATGTGATAAAAGGCCTCCCAAGCCCGTTTGGCGCGGGGGCACTCGAGGAGACAGTGTTGAAGGGATTCAGGGGCCTCCTTAGTGCAAACCTTGCATGTGGGGAGGATCCCCATGCATTGTAGCCATGTGCCAACCGGGAGACCCCGGGTTTAAAGTGAGCCATATGAGAGTGCCGACCTTTCGGGGTCGGGCGTTATGCCAGATTCTGGCAATAACTTGCGTAACAGTGGAGTTTTGCAGGTTTAACCTTTGAATGAAGGAGCAGATGTTGGTGCTATGGGTGTGTTTCCTTGCATTTCAGTAGCCCCGCTTTACGGAATAGCCGAAAAAAGGAGAGTCGCCCATTTGTGAGGAGGCTTGCCAGTGCCACTTTCTCGGGTCCCAGGGAAGCCCATCAATGAAACCGAATTCGAAAATCCAAAGTATGGGAAGTTTGGTGAGTGATGGGAATTCTTTGGCAACTTTATATGGGGCTTCGTGTCTTTCTTGAAAAAGGACCCTGATTGGGTGAAAACCTTCAGGGGAGAGGGTTATCACTTGGGAGTTCGTAGCTCTGATGAAATCGGTGGGGGTAATCCTCTGGAATTCATTGGCTTGCACCGTGTTGGGGGTGACCCCGGTTACATGGTATATCCATTCTAGAGTGATGTTGTTTCCAGAGTTTCTTTTGCTGATCCAGTCCCCTGCCTAAAAGCAGTTAATATAAATTGCAAGATTCCATGGGATGCTCGCTATGATGATTTCTCTATTGTTCATGTTGGTGGCGTGGTAGGTCAACCGGAGGGCTTGGAGGCTTTTCCATGCCCTGCCCTCCTGGTCCCAAAGATCTTTGATTCGGGTGCAGCCGGAATTGGCAATGGCTCGTCCTTCATTGCGACCACTCACTCCCAGAGGGTGACCAATCGTGTTGAGGATGAGAGGGTTGCTGAAAATAGGTTGTCTGAAAACCTCCGCATAGGATGTGGGTTCGGACTTTATTAGACCAACTCTTACGTTGAGCCAAGAGCCAAGGATGTTCTTTCAAAATGAGCATTTCAATTTTTTGAACTTGGGGGCGGCAAAGAGCCAATTTATATCTGGGATGCTTGGCCCTTTGCCTTGCACCGGGAGATGGACTTGATCTGCTCGATGCCTTAGAATTTCTTTCCAGGGTTCTCCTCCTGGGGCAAGACCTCTCGCCAAAAGTTTGGCAAGAAGTGCTTCGGATTGTGCCTTGGGGTCTATTATCCCTAGGCCACCATTAGACAAGGGAAGAGTAAGAGAATCCCATTTGACCTTGGCCCGTGTATTGGAAGCCTTTCCCCCCCAAATGAAGTTTCGTACCACTCCTCTGATCTGGTTGCACATCCTCGGATTGGGGTTCCAACAGGCTGCCATATACCACATTGAGGAAAGCAATACTTGGTTGGCAACAAGAATTCTACTAGCGAGAGAGAGGTTGCACTTGCCCCAAGTGATCATCTTCCCTTTTAGGGTGAGCATGAGTTTTTCAAAATTGGCCTCAATGGGTAACCGAAAACCTATTTGGATGCCTAAGTATCGAACCCCTTGTCCCTCAGGGATCCATCTCAGCCCAACTTCTTGTCCCCATTCCCATTCATTTTATTCCTTGCTGGCCCATATGGCTGCAGATTTTCCCCAATTCATTTTGGCCCCAGAGGCAAGACATAAAAGTTAAAGTACTGCCCGAGCTTTGTTTAAGTTACTTGGGGATCCCTTAAGGTAAAATGCGGTGTCATCCGCGAAAGTTTGATCCCAAACGCATCCCCCTTTGGGGAGTTGCATTCCCTCTATTTTGTGTTTTGGATCGTCCAGTTTATGGCCTAGAACATCCATAGCAAAAATGAACAGGTATGGAGCTAGTGGACAGCCTTATCGGACTGACCTGGCGAGTCTAAAGTCCTCTCCAAGTTCCCCGTTTACTTTAACTGATGAAGACGCGAGCCAGTAGAGGGATGAGATCCATTGAATCCAAGTGGGGCAGAAACCTAGTTTGGACAAAGTTGGGAAGAGGAAGTCCCATTCAATCCTGTCAAATGCTTTTTCAAAATCGAGGAGTAGGAGGACAAGGTCTTGATCGCTTTCTGGTGCCCAAACTAGAGCCTCTTGAGCCAGGAAGTTATTGTCTAGAATGCTTCTTCCTTCTACAAAACCGGTTTGGTTTGGTCTGATCACGAGAGGAAGGAATTCTTGGATTCTTCTAGCTAAAGTTTTGGCAAGGATCTTATATATGCTTCCCAAAAGTGTGATTGGGCGCCAATTCCCCAATTTTGAGTGCTCCCCTGACTTGGGAATCAGGGTGATCGTGCCCTTGTTAATGTATTCTGAGGTCAATCCCCGTGCTAACATGGCCTTATAAGCTAGTAGTAGCGTGGGGGCTACCTCATTCACATATTCTTGAAAGAATTCTATTGGGATTCCATCGTGCCCTGGGGCCTTGCCTTTGGGGAGCAAGGTGATGGCTTCCGTGATTTCTGCTAGGGATAAGGATTGGGTCATGTTGGCGTTCATGGCCTCCGTGACCCGAGTGGGGACGCTTTCCCAACATCTCTCTCTTGTGCTTTAGAGGTGCCCGGGGCATGTGTCTCTGATTCATATAGGTTGGCATAAAATCCTATGATGTAATGAGAGAGGTCTTTCTGGTCGAAAATTGTCCCTCCATCAACCTCTAACTCCTTCAGGAGTGTCTTTTTCTTTCTGATGCAATGGAAATCAAAGAAAGTTTTGGAGCAAGTGTCCCCATACCTAAACCATTTGGTCGCTAAGAAGTGACTATTGCGCTCAACTGAGGTTTGAAAGACCTCTGCTAGCTTTGCTTGTGATTCAGACAAGATCTCTCGCACTTGTTCGTTAGTTGGGTCCCGCTAGAGCTGTTCCTCAGCCAGTTGAATTTTCTTTGCGTGCACTCTAACTTGCACCCCTCTTAGGCGGCGTCTTTCCTTCGCTAATCTTGTGTTACATGCCAATACTCTTCTAGTGGCGGCCTCCAACCAAGGGGCCCACTCTGAGTCATTTAAAGGCTTGGGCAACTCCCCTTCCCAGGCTTGTAGCATTTCAGCTCTCCCTTTTTCATCTTTGAATAGGGAAGAGTCAAAATAATGAAATAGTTTGTGAGGTATGTCAAACTGACCCCATATGGATAGGACTAAGGGAGAGTGGTCAGAGGATTTTCGGATCAAAGCGGTCGCCTCAATTCTCCCGCCTCTCGAATCGAAGTCTTGGGAAACGAGGAACTTGTCTATGCGTGAGACTGTTGAGTGTGCGCCGGATCTTCCGTTGTTGAAAGTGAATTCCTTTGCGGACATTTTCCGAAAGCTGTCAAGCAACCATGCGTCCATTAAGCCATATTGGAGTGTTAGGTGGTGCCACGCAGTCGCCTGCCTTCTGTGCATCCGACGCTTACTAGCCACCCCTCTGCGCTCAATTTTTTTCCCAGTGGTTGAAATCTCCACCTAGGATGAAGTGATCGGCAACTAGATTCGCTTCACTCAACTGTTTCCACATCGACGCTCTCTTGTTTGAAGAGCAAGCGACATAAACATTGATGATTGTCAGGGTACCGGTACCCAAGATTCGAAGAGTAATGTATTGTGCCCTGCCTTCTAAAAGAATGTCGTTGGCACTAATGAGGGGGGCAAGGGATTTGTCTTCGAGAATGGAAGTGCCCGCGCTCATTCGTTGTGAGCGCCCCATTGGTAGGCCATAGTTCCAAAAAGAAGTGCCATTCCAGAATTGGATCCCTTTTGTGGAATTTGAGCAGTCTGTTTCACCTAGGTGGTGATCCTGTAAAAGTAGTATTTGAGGGGTGGGGACCAGGGATGAGATCCAGGAACGGATTTCTTTTTGCTTGGAGGAGTTCTTCCCCAATCCCCTCACGTTTAAAGAGACTACCGTAAGGGGCCTCTTATTCATGAGGTGGCTGGTCTAGGGCGGCTTGAGTGCCGATCGATCCTTGTGGTAGGAGGCTCTTCCGGGAGTTGTCTTCATTCAATTCCCATTCGAGCTCTTGCGAGTTGGTGATAGTGGTGGTGTTATGTATGGCCACATTGAAAGTCTGAGAACGCCCCAAATCTAGTGGCGTGAAACGCTTCTTCCGAGGCGCTTGGGGCGAGGTCTGGCGGCCTTGTTTTTGTGGACTTGGCATTCTTCCCCCCCCCCTCCTTTCTTTAGAAGAAGGTTGTGGGCTGGGGTGACAAATTCTATTTCATTGTTCATGCTTGAGATTGATTTGACAACTTTCCAGTGTAAGTGCTTTTTGTTCTGTATGCTGACGGGATTGGAGCCGATTGTGATGTGGGCAAGGATGGTATATTCAGATCCGCCCCTGCTTAACTCCTCTTGCCAGCTCCATTCGAGGCTGAGTTGGTCCTTCAGAAGGAATTTGTGTCGCAAAACATTCTCCTCTAGCCTGATTGCTATGTGTTGGATCAGATCGTCCATGGCTGGTTTGGGGGACCAATCCTCTCTCCCGTCCCTTGTGATTCTGATGCCAATTGGAAGGTTGGGGAGGGCTTGGTTTCTAGAATGTATTCGTACCTCCTTCTGGGGGCCTTTTTTTCTTGTGAGTACTGGCCATACCCTAGCTCTACAGAGATCCACATTGGTTGGGAGAGGGATTCTTAAGGAGGTAAAGAAGGATTGATGGAGTTCTGAATATGTATGGCCTCTTTTCCCCCTTGGGGCTATGCTTGCTCGTGTGGAAGGGTGAGGAGACTGGTTGTTATCTAGGCGTATTGTGTCAACCTTTTCCTTATTCTTTTTTTTCACCTGGAATGTCCATCCTCCCTCTATTTCTTCCGGGATTTTCCGAAGAAAATTAGAGCGCCCGTTTTCCCCGTTTAGCACTTCAAATGGGTTTAGATCAGCCCATTTTCCTCTTGTTGAGTCATTCTTCTCACCTGAGAGATTGAAATGTAGTTTAGCTTTGGAGGTGTTACTCCCATCCATGCCCTCCACCAGAGTTGTGACTTTTGAAGGGATGATGTTGAGATTACGCTCTACTTGATGAGTTGGGGAGACTGACAACTCCCCTATTTCCTGATCTTTCCCAATTTTGGTGGGAGCATTTTGTCTTGTTTGAGCCCCTTCCGTTTGAGAAGTTGATCCAGTTTCCCTAGATGATTGCTTGGTCCAACTCCCCTGACTCCACCCGTTTCTGTGAGAGTGGGTGGTGAATTGGGTGGCGGATGTATCAATAGGGCTTGTGCTACCTTTTCACTCCACGTTGGGGGAGTGCTTGTGGGAGCATTCCCGTTCCAAATTGGGATTTTGGTCATTGTGCAAGTTCAGGCAAAATGCCCAAATCGGCGGCATTTTCGACATTGATTTGGGAGGCCTGAGTATAGGATTCTTTGTGGTGTGGTATCCTTCTGCCATGGAAGGGATACGAATGTATCCGGCGAGCTTGCTGATGTCATGGGTTTCCGCCGTGATCATGGGGCCGGCGAGTCTTTTTATGTATGAATCCTCTAGTTCTATTTCTATAACTTCTCCAATTTTGCTGGCCATGATAGTGAGAGCTTTTGTGTTCCTGAATTGTTCGTGAAGATTTGGGAATTGGACCTTTATTGTGTGTGAGAGTAAGGTCTCAGCCCCTTGTACACTGGCGTCAAAGTTTGGGATGTACCAGGAGAAGGTGAGGTTCAAACAGCTCCACTCCACTGCTGTTATTTTCCTGGCAAACTTAGCCCTTTCTTCATCCGTGAAAAGAACCTTGAAGAAGCCCCTTGTTAGTAAGGTGACTGATGTGTATGAGGCGGGCAAATGTAGTTTGAGACAATCTTGAAGGGCTTTGGTCGTGGGTCTACCACCCAGAGCTCTTCCGATCACCATTCTTCGTGTTTTGCGGACATCACTTTCTTGCATTTTTAACACCATTTTCGGTGGACAATCCGCCTCTAGCTCTGATTCATAGTCTATTGGCGATAGTCCTTGGGGCTCTTCACTTGATGGCGGAGTGGATCATGTCCCGTTGCCTAGAGGCGCGGTCAGAGGAAGGGCGGATGGAGCTGATGCTAGAGTTGTTAATTTCCTTCTTTGCATGAGCTTCGAGCTTGACGCTTTAGCTTTGATGATTGAGTGGTCTTCTTGAGCCACCTGCCCTGTTGCAATCGCGTCCAAGTCCCCAAGACCAAATCCTAGTCCAACGCTTGTAGCTGAAAGATCTGCTATGCGTGTGGGGGGAGAGATGAGGGGGGGGGTACCTGAACGAAATGGGTAGGATTTGAAGTCTCAGCCGCTTTCGCCACACCTTGTGTTGGCATGAGAAGGGGATCATGCGATTGTGGCGGTTGGTGGACGTTCTCGTCGTTGTGACTGCATGTACTCCCTAATCGAGTTATTTCATCAGTTCTTGCGAAGAGCGGTTGCTGCGCTGAACCTCTGAGGGTCACCAAGACCGCTGGTGTTTTACTTCCATGATCTGGTTTTTTTAGGGGCAGGCTTTCCACTGAGGGGATGCATGTCCCGGATCGATCAACACGGTCATTTTGTACATGCGAGCCAACAGATCACGTGTTAAAGCGCTTCCTTTTGAGCAGATCAAAAGTGAAAGGACTGGAATGCCATCACCGTTAGGGTTCAACAACTTGTTGCTCAACCAACCGTTGCCTTGGCGTGCGTTACGTCCAGCATTTTGAATTCTATCAGCAACAAGAAGATGCTCGTTTAGCTTAGAGATCTATTGGGTTTCTAAACTTGCAGCCCAACTCATTTTCTCCATCGATAATTAGCAAGAAATCTAGCCGCTAAGCTGGCAAGGCTAATGTTTTACGTACATCACACACCTACAACCAAAATAGATATGCTTGAGTGTAGTAGAAAATCCCGTAAAGAGAGCGACCGCAAGAGAAAACCCCATAAAATTAAGGCTGCACGGTCTGCAGGCAGAAGCAACTAACTAGTATGAATAGAAAGCAAGAATGAAAGCAAGTGGAGAGTCGACAGCGGAGGTCCCAGTAACAGAAGATTAGGGATGCACTGTGAGGCCTCAAAACAACGCCGGACAGAGCTCCCTCGCCTCTGCCTTCTAGAAGACCGCAAAGACAACAGGAAGGAGTACTCCTTTCACCTTCTCTCACAATGGTAGCTCCGTGGATTTCTTCCGGGTCCAAACTCTAGACTCTAGCGCACACCCACTGATCTCACAAAGCACCCGTGAAGTCCCATGTCTTTCCAGAAAACTGGACGAAGGAGACCTTCTAGTGACTTAGGATTCCAGAGGCGCACAGAGAGCCCCACAAAGCAACGGTCAGTTTCGACTCGAGAATGTACTAAAGAGTAGGTTGTAGACGGAGGATTCTGCTCCTGACAACAGCAGAGAGAGCAAGTCCCAGTCCTTCCTTTGCCTCGCAGACTCTGCTCAGAGGTCCTGCCCGTCAGAAAAGAGACGTCACGCGTAGAGAGTACGTCTCTCTCTCAGAGACAGAGCCGCTCTGGAACCTTGTGAAACCTATGAGCAACAGTTTTCCTTAGAGCTGCACTGTCAAGCCTGAAATCGACGTCGGACAGAGCTCATTCTACTCTAGACCAACCTTCTTCCCCGTCGCCATCCTCAAAATCTAGCTCAAGTCCTGAGCTGCTCAGAGGCCATGGCCTTGGACGCAGTTCCTGTCAGTCACAAACCTAGAGAGCATGTTGTGGTCTTCTACAAATTTTAGTTAACAAAAGGTCTAGAAGTTATAGTGCAGTCCATAGTTAATGTTTATTACAACTCAAAGGAATCAAGGTTAGAAAAATAGGGTACCACGTACTTTGTTGTTCTTTCTTATCCTCCATCAACATAGCATTGCTTGTGTTGATTTACCTAAAATACAAGTCAAATCACCAAGTTATGTAAAATTTTAAAAAATGCCTGGCCCATATATCTAAACTAATTAGAAAAATCTTTTAATAGAAGAACTTAACAATGGAGCATATATGTGCCAATGGCTTACTTTCAAAGTAAGCAATATTAATAAGTTCGGCACACAACCCTTTAGATAATGAAAATCAATTATTATATTTATAATACAAAAATTTGAGTACCCCATACTCATTACATTCATTTCAAATCTATTAAAAAAACTCATGATACATTAGAAATATTCTTTCACAAATTCATCCAAAAAATTCAATGTCAACTTAACTACCACTTCTTACAATGAAAATTAAAGAATGATTATGTCTTGGGTGATTCCTTTTATCCAAATTGGACCCATTGATGATATCCTAGCAGCAAATATAAAATGAAAATAAACTAAAAAAATCATACTTGCCCAATCACATATGCCAATTTTGAAACTTATACTTTTCATACATATAACATTATTCATTTCCAATTGTTCAATTCAACTACACTAATTCCTAGATTTCAAAAATCTATGATTAAACCCACACTCATTTAATTTCACTCAACCAATAAAATTAACAAATTTTTGAAACATAATCACCTAGAGACCAAAATTGAATTCTTGTTCTTTCACCTTGCCCAATGTTAGAAACCAAATGTGGAACGATATTTGTAGTTTTGCAAAACCCATTGCATCTTATATGTTTCACCTCTTGTCATTGTCCATCTTGTTTATGGGTTTGAATGTACACGATTAATGATGTTTTCACTTTTGAAAAGATGGGTCACCAACACCTAAAAATAATGTCACATCAAATACTTATGTTGCAATTTGCTTGATTATTCCAAAATAGTAAAATCCCTAGATAGGATTTTCCAATGCATTCCAAAAATTTAGAATGCAACTACTTGCTTTTGACATTTGATGAAAAAGTTGCAAAATAATAATATTTGAAATTTGTGTTCAAATGTTGAACAAATAATGTCAAATGCAACATTTGCATCATGAAAAGAGTTCACACTATTCATGTCATAGAAAGACCTATTTCATTATCTAAAAGGAAGATCACCCATATATGATTACATGGAATCTAAATTGTATCATGAGGCCAAAATCCAAAGGTGGTTCTGATATACTTTTCTTTTTATTACATTTTCATTGTTGGAAAAAATAATAAATTTACTAATGAATCACCTACCTTAAAATAAGTAGCAAAGGAAGGGGAAAAGTTGTTTAGGTGGGACTATGGTGCCCGCTAGCTTGCTTGCATGCACATGCAATCATATTGATCACTTCATGCAAGAGTTGAAAACTAATTGTCCTTAGTTGCAACGCCTTCTTTAAACAAAAAATCTATTTTCAACACTTGAACCAATGATTATGTCACAAATGTCATTAGGATAACCTATAACAAGCATTCCAACAATTGGACAACAACTCATGCTAATAGACAAAAAAACAATAGTAGATAAGAATGATGATGTTGCTTTAGTTACGAATGTTTTAGCCAATTCAATAACCAAGTTGTCTTCAATCAAGGATCCATTATATGCAAATTGAACAAAGGGCCATGGGTTGGGTTAATCGACAAGATAATGAAAAGGCTACGAATTAAAGAGGCTATACTTGGTGATAAGGATATCACACTTATTGTGCATTGCAACACCAAGGGGACACATGTTGGTGGAGGAAAAAAAATTGTTTAACAACCCTTTTGAAGCTATGCTTAAAAGCTTGATCATCTTATTGATGACATGTACATAAGCAACCAACTAAATAATGGGAAGTAATAAAGAAGTGAAGGAGATCATGTTGTGAATACTTGAATCTTTTGTTTGCTTGTCGTTATGTCAAAGCTCAAGTACTCATTCCATTGAAACAAAGGTCAAGGTGGTTGAAGAAAAAAGTAAAAAAAGGTGAACTTCAATTGTCAAATTACATGGAGGGTAAATGCATTATAAAGTGGTTCAATTTTTTAAATAATAAAATCCACACATGTCCATTTTATATTGTTAAATTTGTATTTTTTTGGTATCATTAATAAAATGATAATCAAGTTCATGTATCCAAAGTAAAAGAATTAGGAGGGTGCAAATGAAATACAATGAACCAACATGATTATTTTAGAAAAGGACTACATGTCATTTTGCCCAATTATTTCTTTCATACAAATGATTTTTGAAAAAAAAAATTAATTTTTTTTTAATAAATGTTTATAGTTGTCCTAGTACGTGACTTTTTTTAAAAAATCATTTTTGAATAAATATGAAAATTTGAAAGTGTGCATATTCTTTATAAATTTAGTATTTTAATTTTTTTAATGATAAAACTTTCAAATCATAACCAAAAAATCATTAAAAAATATTCTATGTTTTATTTTATTATAAGTTACAACTTTTCTTAACACATCATGTAAATTATACCCCATTATATGTGGTAAAGGACTTTTGAAGTTTTTTAATTCTATATCAATTTTGGAAACTTTTTGAGTCCTTAAATTTTTTTAATTCCAAATTTTCTAGGATATGATTTTTTTAATGTGGTTAAAACGTTTTTATCCTCTTTTTGTCCCCATCAATTTTTTATATTATATGAATCCTTTTGATAGTCCTTTGCAAATTTGACAATAGGCGTTCATTTTCAAAGGTTTTAAATCAAAACTTAAATTAAAAATTTCATCAAATGGATTTTTAGTTGGAGTTTGTTGACATCCATATGAATCACAAAATAGCAAGTTGCCATGATTTCCATGGTTTTAAATTGTAAAACATAAATTTTTTCTAATTTTGACTATTTTTCTTTACAGTTCGACACTTTTTTTGGTTCATTGGATTTTGATTACACATGGCAGCCTAATTAGAAGTTCCAAACATATGCACATTTAAAGAAATATATATATATATATTGAAAAAATAAAATAGAATAATTTAGGGACATGAAAATATGGCTAATCAATTGTGACCATCAAAAGTCCATAGAATTTGATTATGGTTTTTAAAGGAGGGATTTTACATAAAATCTTATTATTTCATGTTATATACCACATATTAAGTCGTTATAAATAAATTTCAATACGATCATTTTAATTTTCTATCATTCTAATTAACCAATTTATATTTTTAGATTTAAAAACTATATATCTACGAATGTGTATTTCTATTAAAGCATAATTACATACATGTTTTTATAATCAAATTTTTTATTTATAACCAATTACCAATTGAAAATTTAACAATTTTTATTATTCAAGTGTTATTATAAATGTGCCCCATGGGGTACATGTTCACACCTTTTAAATGAATGTTAAATGAAGGTCAATTTACTCTAGTACATGTCAACCTTATCATACCCTTCATGCATCAATTAAAATTTTCATATCCATTAAATGATTTTTTTCATGGTCTAGTGTTCCAATAATGAACTTGTTAACACCCTAAAAGTATGTCATTTAATGGGGATGGTTGTTGAAAAATAATGATAAGGTGAATTGAAAAGTCTATGCAGTGACAAAATCTTCACCTCCTTATGCAAACTTATAATCAATGTTTGAAATGCATTCCAAATATTTTGGTACCAAAAAGTGTGCTCCAAGGTGGATTAGGATATGAAGTTTATGGCCATGCATTTTTAATGCTATAATGTACATTACTACATAAGTGGAATAATAAAACAAGAACATGATTTTCCAATTTACTCCAACCCAAGGGGTATGCAATAAAAAAAATCTTGTATCATTATGACAAACTCTCGTATCCTTCCTACACAAGCCCGAAAAAATTAGTGAAAAGCATTGTTCTATGTAATCATCCTTACTTTACAATTTAGGGTGATGGAAATTTTATTTTTCACAAAGATCCACTATGAGTTCACTGAACAAAAATCACCCAATTAAGATGTCATGTGTAGGACATGGCACTCATCATAATGCTCTATGTGTAACAATGACACAATCATAAATTGATATATTTTCAAGCATATTTGAATATTTTATCTCATGAACCCACAAGCTCAATTTAACATTCCCATTGATAGCTTATATAATATGGGCACAATTATAAATCTATGTCCGTTAAATCAAGTTCATCTAAAGACACCTTTGGCCAACATCAACAATTGCACCACAAAAATCCAATAAGCCTATTTTGGGTCAATATCCAAACCTTTATACATCTCCCAATTTTAAGACATTGTTTTCATTACATACGAAAACCATGCCTAGCATAACATGTGGCATTGGAGATGTAAGTCATTGTTGTAACCTTAGCTTTAGGCTCATGATTGAAGTTAAAGCATGACAAGGAAGTGAATTAAAAGAGAGTTCAGGATTCAAACACATTCCCACGATTGTAGGAAAATGCAAAAGAGTGAATCCCAAAACTCCAAGTGGATTCTTACTTGGGGAATTGGGAATCCTAAGGTGTCCTCAAGATTTGGGACAAGGTTTGAAAATCAAGCCTTGTGCAAATTGAATTTTTTTTAAACCATTGGAAAAACATTGCAAATGCATACACTTAAAGTTGGGTTACATTCTTCATTTGAAAATCTGAAACACAAGTTATGCCCAATTGAATGGTTGGGAATCAAATTGCCAATTCAACTCCTAACCATTAAAATAGCTAACAAAAGGGCCAAATTTAACTTCAAATTGAAAATGCAATATAGTATTGAATAGTTATTTTCAAGGGCTAAGAAGTTTGATGTGAAATATTTTGGATCAAACTCCATGTGTGGAAGTCATGAACTCACAATGTAACAACACTCATAACTTTTTTAGTTTATACTTTCACTTGGAATCTCAATAATTTATGCCACTATAATGTAATCTCCATTGCCATCTATAGAATACATTATAAAGAGGAGAATAAGGACTCCTTCCAAGTCCTAAATTGTGAATAATCATGTGAATTTGAATTTCACATGATTTTTTTTGTGCACTTATTTTAACTCAAATTTGCATTAACCACCCTCTATCTTGATTTGTGCCAATAGACTTCACCTTAAGTTCAAGTTTGTGAGAGTTAAAGAATGCATTGTAGATTTGCTTTCTATTACAACACTTCATAAACTTCAAGCATAAAGACATTTTTCACAAAACTTTTAATATATTTATTGATTCAACTTTTAGGAACCTACGAAGGAAAGTTTCAGTTGATATATCATATTAGTGCCTTTTGTATCTTGAACATATACTTAACCACATTGTTATTCACTACATTAATGTTTCAAAGTAGTAATTCATTATCATTCATTTAAAAGAACTCACTTGAAATGATGTCTTTCCTACACCTACCTTAACACAAATTGGTGAAGCACACCTTGAAAATTGAAACAAAATGCCAAGGACAATCTATAAAGATTAATGGAAGGATGATGTAGATTTGAAAAATAATAATGACCAAATGTTTGGCAATGAGTGAGAAGTAGAAGATTTTATTGATGAAACGAGGCATGATACAAAGATAGGACTTGAAATGGAATTGCATCACAATGTATGTCATAACTTGCATTGGTGAGATTGAAGGGTGGTGTTTTAAAGGCTTGTTATTCATACTATCCCATAAAGATTTCTAGGAGTTCACTAAGTTTTAAAAACCTTCTATTAAGTTGAAATCACATTAGGGGTAAACCATTTTTTGCCCAAAAAAGTGATATATAATCAATATCATAATATGTAATAATTTGAAATCTTAATCACATCGTTTAAAAATTTCCTAATCACAAATAAAACATTTTTAAATGTGCACAAAAACATTTCGAAACTCAAAATGAACTTTGAATTTAAAGTCAAACTTGATCCAATGGTTAGACTAAGAGGATTGAATGAAGTCAATGTACACAAAGTAAATGACATACATTTTTCTAACAACCATAGGGTCTATGTTTGTGGTTGATTAAACATTACTAAAAAAAGAATTGAAAAAAATGCAATGTTCAACTATAAAACCTCCTCTTCTTTCATATGGTAGGGTTTTTTCTTTAAAATAAGAGATTATTATGCCTTTATTGTTCAAATTTACAAATAATACATTTTGAAGGGATTTTCAACCAATTTTTTTAAAAATAAAATGATATTAGATTCAATAGATGTATATCAAGCTCATTCACCACCAACAACTTTAGTTTTGAAATATATATGCAATATTAAAACTTTGTTACGAGTATTATTTTATAAGAAATGTATTCCATACATTCAAGTTTTTCAATGTTCATATGAGTTTTTATATATAGAACTTAAGTCTAAAGTTAATGAAATATACTTTTTAAAAACCAAAATAATCTAAGATGTGATGTCTATATGTTACCAAAATTTTCATCATAAAAATATTATACGTGTGATTACAATTTTTAAGGGGTTTTAGTAAGCTTTCATTCATCAATTCAACCTTTATAAATCCTCTACCAACACAACCTTTCAAAACCTTCTACAATTTCTAAATAATGATTTTTACAACCTTCCAAATATATACCTTTAAATTCCTTTAATTAATTTTTAATGAATTCCTCTTATCCATGTGACATCAATGCCTCCTTCAATGACAAATTCCACAACGAACAATTTTATGAAAATATAAATGTAAACAATTGAAAATGTTTCACATATTTTCTATAATGTCTGGTAAGGTTAGACACTTGCAAGGTAAATGATTCGTTAATGAACATAAAACCAACAATAATGACCAATACCTTTTACAATAGACCAAACAAAATATTTTTATATTTTCAATAGTAAAACTCACCTCAATAGTTTGCTTTTATGAGTAAATTTGATTTCAAGGAT
This sequence comes from Sphagnum tenellum, assembly GCA_963921925.1. Lineage (NCBI taxonomy): Eukaryota > Viridiplantae > Streptophyta > Sphagnopsida > Sphagnales > Sphagnaceae > Sphagnum > Sphagnum tenellum. Next base: position 17,609,581 of record OY998142.1, on the reverse strand, counting down.
GATTACAAGGCAATAAATGTAATTAATTTGGCCTCACCTTGATGATTTAGGTGATTCTTCAATTAAAGGTTGTCAATGTCAATTGTTCATATGAAATAATCAAAATGTACTGTTTTGAAGATTTGCAAATGATATTTTTTGTCCTTTAAACAATGTGATTTTAATGTTTCAACTCTTTTTGGCTATTTTGGTAAACTAATATTATGCAAGAAAAATAATTAGATGGATAAAAAGGGTTCTCCCACAACTTATAATATTGCCATTACTACAAAACATTTCTTTTATGCTTTATCATTATGAATGTGCAATTGTTGATGTGGCTTATCTACTTATTTAAAATGACATAAGATGCTTTTTATTTTATTTTTGTTTCCCTCCCCAAATTAGTATGTCCAATATTACTCCCTTTCCCATTTCAATCATGTCAAATATTACCATTTTAAACATGGCATGTGTGATATTTATATTAAATGGTGTTGATGTATATAATTTTGTTACTAATAGGGAGGTTAGTGATAAATATGTTTGGGTTTAGTAATAGATAAAAAATAGGTAAGTGAGTAGGTAAATAATATGTAGGCTATATATAGGTAGTTAGGTTGGTCAGTTGGTTGGTGGTTGGCAATACAAAAACAAGTAGGTAATAGGTGAACAAGTTGTAGGTATGTAGATGATAGGAGGGTTTGGGGTTGGTAATAGGTAGTTGGTTGGTAATTAATGGTAGATCAATAATATGCATGTAAATACGTTGTGTCCTTTTTTAAGGTTTTTCAAATTTGGAGTAAGTGGTTCTTACACAAGAAAGTTTGTTGCAAATTTGGTGACATCACAAGTGCCAAAGTGTGGAACATTTGGTGATACAAATCTTGAATGAATAAAAAGATTGGCTATGTGTAAAATAAATTCATTACAGGTTGGCAATAGTTCCAAATTACAATTTTACAATTATAAATATTTACAAAAGAAAATTAGCAATATGGTTATGGAGCCTATGTTCTACAAAGTTATATGGCAATGCACTATCAAGTTATCTTCTTAAAATGTTTCGAGCATGCATGAAGGGCGTTTTTCATTGTTAGGTAATGTTTTTACAATAAGATTCAATAATTTTTATAAAAAATAGTTAAAATAGTAGATACTAGATATTAGACAAGGAAACACACTAAAGTCAATGATTCACATGACATATACCATGCATATACACATAAAACTTAGGTCAATCTTTAGACACGCACATAGATAATGGACAATTGACATACATAAAAAATCAAACAAAAATTACATTCAAAACCACACACAATGCATACAAATCCACATTGTGCACCTATACATATTATGAAATTTAGACACATACAAAAAAGAGGTTATTATAAACAAAAAAATTGTGAAACACTAACAATGGGGCATTCAAACTATCAAACACTATGAACATTGAATATTACATATGTGCATAGACACCAAACATTCAAATGTAGACATCCACTTAGAGAATTGAACATAAACAATCATTCAAGTATCAAGATTCAAAGTGTAAACATTAAAAAACAAAAGTCACACATAAATATATACACATAAGAAAATTAAACACTCAAACTCACATGCACAAGACATTCAAATACATAAACAATGGACACACATGATATGGCAATCAAGATTTAAAAAATCATTTACACTCAAGGTGATGTGCACTTGATAGAAGGCATAAATAAATAATGGAAGAAGGCACTAAGCATTGGGCATAAAAAATAAAATAATAATTTCAAGTTACAGAAGGTCACTGGGCATTAGGCAAATTGCAAAAACAAACAATGGAAAAAGGTAAAAGGCAATGGGCATAAGGCAAAAACAAACAATGGTGAAAAGTAGTGGACACTCAAACACTTGAACCAAGCTCCATTTATACACAACCTACATTGCATAAGACAACACCATTTTCACTTTGATTCTTAAGCCCAAATGAAACTTAACTTTGTAACTTCATTAGTAAAAAAATCATTTGGTTCTAGCTAAAACTTATCATCATTGCAATATATAGGACCCTAAACTATGAGATTCTAATTTAATCATTGCTTTGGTTTTTGCTCCTTCTAGTCATCAAAACATGTGCCACATTGGAATGTATCCAAAATGTAGAAAGTTTGGGAATACATCTTAGTAATTGTGTGTAGGTGTTTGTTGAAGCAATTCTTCAACTTTGACTTCATGAAAGAAAGGGTGGAAAAAGTTATTTCATCTTCCATTAACCTTAGGACTTGCACAATTGCAATTTTTGCCAACTTGAGAAATTCAAGAAATGAACGCCTTAATATGCAATAAGTTTTCAAAGTGCACAAAAGTCAAATTAAAGGGTTGACATTAAATGCAACCTCCATTGTAGTGGTAACATTAAATTTCATGGTAATCCTTAATAGGTTGGATTGCATATCCAAAACATTTAATGATAAAATCGATGGACAAATCTTGGTTGCTTCTATGGATGTTGTATTTGCATTTGAAATTTTGACAAGTTCCAAGTGTTGTTAAAGTAGGAATGAGATTTGATCAATTCAAGATGATGATCAAAATTGTCCTTGAAGCCAATATTGAAGATAACAAAATCCCCATAACATCCATCAAATGAAATGTTGAAAAGTAAATTCCCAAAATGAATGATTTAGTTACAATTACAATACATACATTACTGAATCATCAAAGAAATATACAAAGCTTAAAAAAATCATTTGAAATGTACATAGTACACATAGGGTAGTGGATAATGGGCAATGGGTATTCAAACATGATAATGAATAGCAGCTAATGTTGTTGAAAATAAAGCTATTGGTTATAGGCCCTAATTAAACCAACAATAAGCATTGTGCACCTATACTTGTTAATCATAAAATATGGTAGACTTGCATAAAAGCAAAGAAGGAGCAACTAACAAATGGATAACACTTCAAATTAATCAAAACCTTACTTGAAGTGTGTATATACTTGAATAAGGTATTTTTCCATCATCCACAAGAATAGTGGAGATTTCTTGGATCAGGTGGATCTTTTCACCATTGGATCATAAACATGCAGCCTAAAAAATGAAATTCAAGGAATCAAAGCACAAATAATCAACATTGGACATGTTCACGTCTAATGAATGTGCTTTCCATTTCAAATGCCCTATGGTATGAGTACAAACAACCAAATCTTGGAACCCTTTGAACACATCAAACACATATTTTGTGGCAAGAATCAAGTAATGAAAATAGAGTTATCCTTGACAAATCTTCATGGTTGCAACATAATCACAAACAATACATTTCACTTTTGCACAAGATTAATTAGTGCATGGATTCTTTCCAACGTGACAACAAACAAGCAAGAAAAAACAACAAATTCATATCACACAAAAGAGTTCAAAATTAATTTTTGCAACAAGGAGAAATGGATACTCTTCAACCATTTTTGCAAGTAATGACATGTACATGGACATCACCTATTTTGCTAGATGCATTTTGATATTTAATGATTTAAGTGAATGCTTATAAAAACAATTAGAAGTAGGAAGTGCCATCATAAATATACTAAATAATTAACATGGTTGTTTGGTAAAGTATAAGATGTGCTTGGAAAGACTCACATACAAGGAGTTTGTACTTTTTGGGTGGTTTAGGGACCCTTAAACGTAATTCAAATTGTGCTTTGAAAGGTTTTCAAAATTATGTTCCTACAAATTGTTGTTGATTTTGGACTAGTTAACAATTGTGTGTATTGAGCCCATGGTTTAAGTGCCACATGAGCCTTGATAAATGTAACAACTTGGAATACATTGGAATACATTGGAATCTAGGCAAGGCTTTTAGAATATCATTGTCTCATTTGAATTTATCCTTTCATGTAAGTTGTGTCAAATGGGTAGCAAATTTTTGGTAGATTTTTTTAATAAAAATTTGATAGAAGCTTGTAAAACCAATAAGCTTTGGACATTAGTTCTAAAGTAAAGAAAAGGTTTATGAATTGAAAATTCTTTGGTTCCATTACAAGTATGCTATTATGATGTAGCCCAAAAGTTTGACCTTAGATCACATTATGGAAAAACTAGTGGTTCTACAATTGGGTTTAGAATTGCATGTTCTTATTGTAAAAACCATTTGCAACATGCCATGTTTTCATACCTCAAATTGCATTAAAAATTTCATTAGTTGTAATAGTCATGAAATGACATATATTAAAATCCACATGGATGTATATGGTCGCAAAATATATCCAACTATGTGCAATTAACCTTGTAGGATTACAATTTTCATATGAAAAAAAATTTGCAATTCATCATGGCACTAACATGGATAATCATTTATCCAACATTGATGACAAGAATTCAACTTCAAAAACTGAATTGCAACTCATGCATTAACATATGTAATACTATCTTGTAACTAATGGGGTTTGTCAACTAATTCAATTGAAATAATACTAAATTGCAACATGTGAATTTATTGATTGTGTTGTTTGGCAAGTAATGTCCATTTACATATGTTATTAGTTTGTGACATTTGGAATTGGCAATACTATTTTTGTGGTTGCTTAAAACAAAAATATGGATATATTTTCCATTGTGAAACACATTACATAATTACATTCCACAAATAATGATAAGTGTATTGAAAATCATACAATTGAATGTATAAATATTTAATGTCAAAAAATACAAAACTAAAATATTTTTAAATGGTCATTTGCCAATGGTATACATTTTTTTACATCTTCAATGTCAGAAACTATTACTTGTTATAACTTGTCTATTGTTATCTAAATATAAAAGGCCCATTTTATCTCCATTCAAAATTTGGGTTATATTCTGATATGATGTTAGATGTGGAAGGAAATTTACACCAATGTCAAAATCAATATGAAAAAAGGTGTTTTGCAATTGGCTCTACAATTCAATTTTTGAGTTGCTAAGGACTGTTGCAACTCACTGTATTTATACATTGTGAGTGCTAACGGACAAGTTGCATGAGTTGCAAAATTGCAACTCCTCATATATATGGTGCAATTCATTATAATTCAATTGCAACTCAGTCAAGACAACTCATTTTCAACTACTATGCAACTCCATTTTAGCTACACCCATGATGTCATATTGATATCATTAATTATCATCCATATATTAAAATTTGACATGTTGCATTATGAAGATTTTTGGACATCAAGTTTTTTGAAATATTGACATGCATCATCCATTATAATTGTTAATGATGGTCCGAGATTGTGACATGTGCACAATAATTTTTTGCCACATGGCATATTAATTATATTTTGAAAAAAATTTGAAAATTAAAAAAACTTAGTAACTAGGTAAATTGTACATAACCATAGGTAGGTAGGTTGGTAGGTTTTAATACCTACATATTTACCTAGGACCTCAATACTTACCTACCTACATAGGTAGGTAAATAAATAGGAAAGCACAAGAGTAAGTGCAATAAATAATAACTATGCATTTTTATTTTATTTTTATGTTTTGCCTTTAGATTAAGCTTTTTAAAGCTCATCCCAAAATGACACATGTTTTTTAATGTGAGAACATAAGAAAACAAGCCTTCTTTATATCGTTTGTAACATGGGATTTGAAAACAAAGCATATGGGTTACATCTTTTAGATGTTCATTAGTTGTAATTGAATTGCAATTATAACACTTAAGCATTCAAGGTAGGTAAGATCCAAGGGAAAGGCTCCATTTTTTTTTGTGTTTAAACAAAACTTGAACCCTCATGTTGGCACATCTCGTGCATCAAAAATCGTTAAAAATGGAATGGAAATTGAAAAAGTTATGGTCCATTGAAGTAAAGGGGGTCAAGAATTTTTTTAAAAACCATTAAATGATATAAAAACTAGTTCCCAAAAACCCACAAAATTTTTTGTATGTTGCAATGTTGCCATTAGAGTTCAAAAATGATTTGTAATACTTCAAGTGACATTTTTATAACACTTTAAATCATTTAAAATGAAAAAAAAATAAGAAAATTATGAAGTTTGAAAGTAGGAGGGGTCCAGAGAGGAAGAAAAAGAAAAGAACGGGTTTTTAAAGTTGGAAAACTTATTTATCTTCTTGTTATTTTTTCATTACTCATTTTCCTTTGCACTTCAAAGATAATTTCTAAAACTTGAAGTAACGTTACCATAACATTTTAAATCACTCAAAATGAAACACATATGATGAAAATATAAATAACTAATGAATGTGTATCCTTATTAAGTTATGAGTAGTTATATTATAACCATAACATAGTTGAACATTAGTACTTTAGTAATGGCGCATTAGTGACGTATCAATGGGAATCATAATAAAAATTTATTTTAACAGGTATCCCATAATGGGTGGTGGAGATGTGGACATCTGGTATGATCGCAAGTATGTACATTATACATTAGTTGCAACATAATTGTTGTTTAAGTGACACATTTACAATAATTTTAAAATAGTTGTCACATGCAACTACAATGCAATTCTTGAAAAAATCAAACATGGTTGGCTACATATGTATGTATGATGTGTATAAATTACCATATAGAAGACCCATTTTCAATTCACTTGCAACTATAACACAACTAATTTATTTTTTGACTTGAAAATTTATTTATTAATACATTGTATTTCTAAAGGGATAGTTGCAAAACAATTGTATATGAATTATTTTTTGAATTTTAGTTGCAGGGTAGTGTGTTTTTAGTGGACACAATTTTTTGTAGTGAATGTCTCCCTACAATGTGAAATACAATTTAAGTCCACATTCCAAAATTAAATAGGAGTCTTTTGCAACTTACAAACAACATACATACATTGTCATGAAAAACTTAACATTAAAATGACACAAACAACACATCATGAAATCAAATTTGTTCATTCACCTTCATTCTCATTGTTTAAGTTGTGAATTAATTACAAGTAGTGTAGTCTTCATTGAGAGAATTTTTCATAATGTTATCAAAAGTTTGAGGAAATCATTTTCTGTATATTCCATACATTGTAAGAAGTAATGGGTATTTTTTGGTATCATGTGATATAATAAATGAGTATTTTGTTAGAATTGAAAATAGTTCAGGTGTAGTCTAGGTATATTATCATAATCAATTTTAAACACCCCATTTAGATTTAATTATAAGCTATTAAAAGAAATTAAAATTAATTGCACCATTTTTCTTCTACGTGTTGTTTAGAAAAATGGAAAAACTTTCTTTGGTGCAAAAGGCAATTGTCCAATTTTGCATATAACCTTTTTTCCTATAATTTGTTGAGGACAAAATGTACATGTTTTTTCATGTTCATCTAGGTTCTTTAAAAATATCAAGATCTAAAAGTTGTCAAGGAACTATTTAAATATGTCATTCATTATGTGTTGGAAAATAGGAAGAACATTTGTAAGGCCAAAAGAAATGATGTTGTATTGGTTGAAATGTCCATACCTTGTGTTAAATGTTGGTTTCCATTCATTACTTCTTTCTTTTGCATATGAAATTGTAGGCATCTCCCAAGTTAACTATGTGAATATTTTTGCTAACCAAATTGTTTGAGAAGCCTTAGAATTAATGGTAATTTAAAATAAATAAATGGTGATTTTTTCTACGCCATGATAATCTACACACATGCATAGAAAGCCATATATTTTCTTTAAAAAACATTGGTGTGCATGTAGGTGATTTTTGAATGTTGTTAGTTCTTTGAAAGATTTCATTGATATAACTTCATAGATGGGTCCATATGGTGGTTGCACTTCTTCTTATAACTCAACTTCACAATCATATGGTTGTTGTCATGACAGTATGTTGTGCCATTCCTCTTTTCAAATATGTCTTTGAAGTTGTGATATTGTCATGGGAGCATGCATGTGTTCTTGTCCTTGAAAGTTTTTGTTAGGGTTGCATAGATCACAAAGGAATGGATTAGCCAATCAAGGTAATGTGCTATGTTGGGATTGCTTACAAAAGGTGATCGACTAAATGATACCCATGATAAAAGCATGATATAAGAAAATGTCACATATTATTACCATGAAAAGGTGTACATATTTTGATTATTGGTCATGATAGAAACATTTCAAGTTATTTAATCCTTTTAGAAAATGGTTTAAAAAGTAAAAATATTGGTTACATTAAAAATGATTTTGAGTGCTCTATACAACACATGATTTTGAATGAGTCAATAATATAGTGAAAAGATTGTCATATAAACACATTGGACATGGTGCTGGTTCACCCAAGGCAATTAATCTAGCTAGTGACAGCTTCATCACTATAGTGTAATCAACTTGATAGTTTGTTTAGTTCCAGTCCAGTTTGGGAAACAGAGTCAGAAAGTGGGCCTCTCCTTTCACATTGCATGTCATTCCAAAGACTGAAAATGGCTCAAGTAGAGAGTCAAAAATATAGGTGACCTAGTCCCCCTCCCACTTTTTCAATGAAGGTTCTGCCTAGAAATTGGTTTAAAGGGATTGACTCAAATAAGTATGTAATTGAGCATCCCTCTATCACATAAACATGTCACCTTCAAATCAATTCAATGCAAGTAAGTTCTTCTACTGGAGTGATCAAGACTTGTAGCATGTAGTCAGGAAGTGGCAAATGGGGAGAACTGATTTTCCACATTTTTGCAAATCTTAAATCATGAATGGATACTACAAGTGAGGGGCTGCTGCCTCCCTCCCCCTATGGGGTTCGCCCTGGATACTACAAGTAGGCCTCAAGTGAACCAGCACCGACATTGGTACCTCGGTAAAAAAATCCAGAATTTTTTCAGCTTGCTTCTAAACCATGGTATAAATCACATCCTATGACTCAATCAAGGTCTCTGAGTCCAAATTTAACATATCCTGAGTCGAATACGGCCACTAAAAGGCCTTGCTTTGCAAAGGTACCAAGTGTGGGTGCTGGTTCACCTTGGCCAGACTTCAAGTACCAAAGCAACCTCTTTCTCTGTAAAAGGAAAACCGGAATGTCTAAGTATCTGTATTGGTACACTGGTTAGAACTTAGAATTAGCTTTGATGACTAAAGTAATTGCACTACAAGTGGGGATTGTACATTGTACCATGTCCATAGTCCATACGTCCATCCCCCTTGATTGTTGACATGATTGTTTACATGTCAGGCACCTACAGTAAGGCTTTTTTTGGGGGGAAGTGGGAGTTCTAGGGTTGGGGGGGAGAATGGGCTCATGGGCTGATGTTATGAAAATTAGGCACATCACAGCAGCTTTAAAGAGTGTGCGGAGTATGTGCTGTCTGTGTCCATTTGATAGAATATACATTTGTTAGTGACTATGATCATGCTGAAGCTAAATCGACCTCAAATAGTAGGCTGTAACCTCCTGGATGACTATCAGTTATGTAGTATCCCAATGACTAGAAGTGGCTCTAGGTTCCACATTACCCAGTTGTTAGTAAACTGTGAACAGAAGAGGGGCTATGACACATGGAACTTAGTTCTTGTATGAAGCAAAGTGGGGCCCGAGTTTTTGTTTAGTCATTTAGCACTTAATAGTGGTGGAATGAAGAACTTTGTTGGGTTCAAGGCAAGAGCCCAAAATTAGTAGGTGCCCACCTACAAACATCCCTACTACAGAGAATAAAGTGTAGTCCAGATGCTCTTAAGAAGGAGAAAAAGGTCTAGGTAGTGGCCAATTTAACATTTTCCTGTTTCAGGCTGCTCAAAGCTAGCCTTTTTTTTTAAATTGGCGAAATTTCACCAAAAACCGAAATTAATAATTAATAAATGAAGTCATTTTGGAGGGTGTCAACCCCAGAAGCGAGGGGAAAAAATAGGGAAAAATCCCCAAATTTCTTACATTTGGTTTTGAGTGTGGTGGCCAAACAGACAGAAAGATGATTAAAGTTTTGTACTTCATATCTGGTTCAATAGCCGGATTCTGGCTAAATCTCCCAGAGGATGATCGCCACTTTTTCTACTACATCTCCCAGGCTATGGATGATGGCTGCTTTTGGCTGCAAACAAAAATTCTTCCAAAAAACCAGTGCTCAAAGCCTGAATATTGCGCTACGCAACCACCTCATTCGCTGACGACACTAGAGGTGGAACGATGAGCACGGGCGCAGTAATATCGAGGAAACAAAAGGCTGCATTTCAAAGTGAGTGCACCAGTTTGTTGGGGCACAGAGCGTGCGGCCAGAAGAGTCCTGACTGCCTGACCGCAACCCCGCGCGCCCCCCCCCCTCGGACTCCAGCCTGCCACTCGGCCCCTCCTCTGTGGTGAGTTCCAGAAAGGCGGCGGGTCAGGACATCATTCCCTGCTATCGTCATGCGCTTGTCGGCTACCCGCAGAGCTTGATTGGCTTTCTCTCTCCATATTGTTCGTTGTGCCTTTTGCTTACATACCAAATGTCTTGCTGTTGTTGTTTAAGAACTATTTCTCGGATTAATTTGCCTTACATTCGTCTCCTTGGACCACAGTGGGACCACAGTCTAGAGTACTCATTGGGATCCAAGTTGTTTGAAAACCTCTTCTCTACAGCTGCTCAGTTACCCAGCAACTCACAACCATGTTGATGGTTCTAAACTTCATGCTTGTATAGTAAAGTCAAGCCTGAGGTTATGGGCTTTACCTGAGGCCTGAGGCTTTACCACCTGTGCAAGGCCGAGCCCGACATGAGACTGACTCTGCTAAAGCCGAGGACGTTAACAAGTGTAAAGACCGGTGCTGATTTTTTGGTTTTTCTCATGGTACTCGCCAGGTACAGAATCCAAGAGGAGCACTCCAGTTTTTTGAAATGCCCCCACAAACAGCGGAGGAATAATTAGGGTAGAGAAGGGGACGTCCGACTACACTGTAAAACTACGCAACCCCTCCCCCCCCCCCACCCCCCGGCGTCTTTACAAGTGAGGGCGGGGAGGGGGTGTGGGGGAAATGAAATCTCGACTCCTGACTCGCAAGTCCTTTCCAGTTTTGCCTCTTTGTTCCAAGAGGGTACAGAGTACAGAAGACTCTGATTATTGATACTTCATACAATTGTACCTTCCCCTGACTAGGAACTTTCACGGGTCACTAATGATTCCCTAATGAATGCTGGTAGGTTATAGATATTCTGACAAGTTACTTTCCTTGATTGTGCACCCTATGGGGTAGCTATATTTGCACATTTCAGAACACGTTTTAAGAAATTCCTCCTGCTACAAAAATATTTATTGATGAATCTTGGTAGTAATAATATGTAGCATACCAATTTTCATAATGTGCAAATATGATTACCGCGTGAAATTTTGTGGTCTATAATTATTTGATGTAATTTGAGTTTTTTTTCGTTTGCCCGTGATTGCACTCTGTCATTGAACAGAAAAAGCCCTATTGTTACACCAAGTCCCTATTCCCACACACTATTCCCAAGATTACTAATTTCATTCACATGAACCCAAAGTGTTCTTGTGCAAGAATAAGGGAATAGCAGTGAAGCCATCCTTCACCCTAGCCTTGAGCGCAGCTATTCCTTCCGGGCATCACAATTTCATATTCTACAGACATGCACTTTCAACATGGCTTAGAATTAGGGTATGTGGTCCACATATATATACACAGCCGCAAAGAGAGAACAAGACAACCCTTGCTGTGAGAAGCGAGGACCAGTTTTCTCATTGATTTGTTGGACTCCATAAAGTATGTATTTTCTTTGACAACACGAAAGTACCAAAGACTAAAAATCTAAAATGGCTATGTTGCAAGGCTCCTAGACAGACACCCTGTAATTTAGGAGGAGGGTGCCATCCAAAAATAATGTAACAAACATTTATGCAGGTTGCTACTTATTTGCCCTCCCTGGACCAGAAACTCTTCGCCTTTGGTATCAAAAGCACCACTTCATTTTCAACTGGGGCATTATTATTTTGGGGGAAAAGCCTTAGATTATTTCGCACCATTCTGTTGTGTATAGGGCTAAACAAATTTCACATTTCGCATGACTGTGTTAGAGCATCTCCAGCGGTGCTCCTTATGTGATCCTGCACAGTAAAATTAGATTAAGAAAAGTCAAAACATGCCAGTTTAGGTCGCGAAAATTGTTTTGGCTCAGCATAATTGCAAAGTTTGCGATGGCTGGTGAAAGGCGCAGCAGCGCTGTGCACCTGCACAAAAGAGTGTAATAAATATCATCTGACTGCTGCTCAGTGGTTCGGATTGGCTTACCGTAATGATTGGCCCAGGTGGTTCGCTATTAGTAGCTCTCCACCTATTTGCTATCCCAGTTTCAGTTTTACGGGTGGGGTTGCAAAATTTTTAATGTAACTAAACTTGAATGTGAAAAATATTTTTGCAGGGTTGCATGCTGAGCACCGCTGGAGATGTTCTTACTTGTTTTTCTTTTGTTGCTTTGCCCATAGTTTAGAGGGACTTTCTAGGGGGGGAAAGGTGACAAACCTAAGATGGACTACTTGGCCCGCCGCTTCTCCTCTCTCAGCCGTAATGCCTCCTTATTGTCGTTGGGACCACAGCTCCTTGTTTTGTGTGGCCTTGGACACACAGGCAAGCATGTTATGGGGTCCTGACTCCTTGGGTCGACAATTCGTATGGGGTATTTCGGCGGTCAATAGTATTTTAGACAGCCGTCATACAGAACACCGTTTAATGTGAACAAAGAAAGTGTCATCCCCTCCCGTGCCCTCCTTACCGTGTCCTCCCAACACTCTGACCAGCATGTGATCTTAGATAAATGACGAGGCTTGTTCTTCATATATGCGTGGACCACCCTGTGTGTGTACGTCAACTAAACGCTAAGAATACACTTACATGTACTAAATTAGTATGTCATTAGCGCCGATAGCTTTGGCTGCTGTCCATTCTACACATAGCATGCTAGTTTATGGGTCTAGGTGACGAGTACCTCTCAGCCAAATTTTTTGGTGTGAAATCTAACTAAACGCATCTACCTGACACCTCTGCTATGGTTCAAAGATTCTTCTTAGATGCGTTCAAGTTCGCCACATTATGAGGAGAAAAAAAAGGGAAGTTCGTCATATTTAGACACTAGGCTATTGGAGGTTGCCCAAACACAGTAGGATTTTAGACAGTGTTTATTGTCACTATGGCCTGACATGTAGCCAAATTTGGCTCTTTCCTCTTGTGGATGGTTGCCACCATGGCTACATAAAAAAAAAACATTTTAAAACCTTATACTTCTAGGCTCTTCTATAATGTTACAACCAAAAGTATCACCCAAAATGCAAACCTGCAAAGTGGGGGTCTCAAAAGATAGCAATGGGGACTTGTCAAAGAGGGGCGACAGAGCAACCTATGTCCTAAACCTCTCACCTCTCTCATAAATAAAATCAATCAAAGACGTGCGCAGGAAACCTAAAAGAACACCTAGCCTAGAAAAGGCCTCCCAAGCAAGAAATTTGCCTCAAGATGGAGGCAGCCTAATTTTTTCGTAAAGCCATGGACCCCCATATCCCTTGGCAGATCATGCCACGTTACCACATGGATGAAACAAAACATCCATCTATTGGTGTAAGCACCCAAATACAACTATGGCAAGAGGGAAAAACACATCACCAAATTGCCAATTGTGAGATAGTCAATCCTTTACCTAGGCTACAATCATCACAACCAATCCTTTAAAACAACTCATGAAACAAAATCCACTCGAATGGGATTGGTGATGATGACATTAGCAAGAATGTAAACCACATCTATGGTGAGCACAATATTGACTTGACAATGTAAAGACTAAGGGGAAGGTGACAAGAGGACGTGTATTTACTCACAAAACATGAAGTTCAACATTTTGAGCAGTGGAAACAAAAAATCCGAAATGATGTTGTTTGTAGTCTGATGTTACTAGGTGAATGGCAAAGAATTAATAAGATAGGGTTAGGACATTTGTTTAGTTTGATTTTCAAATTACTTTTAGAAGGAAGGGATTTAGTATTTAGATATTGATTGTGATGAAGGTTAGGATGATTGTTTTACACATACTAAAACTTAAAGAGTTGTTGGATTAAAAAATAGAGAGATAATATGTAATTTTAGAGTTCTATTGGGCTATGAACCACATTTTCCTTAGTTTTCATTTTTGATTTTTATATTTTTATGTTACATATGTTTGAGATGTTCAATTTTGAGTTTTGAAAATAATAGAATATTGATGAGGAAATAATGAATAGAATCCTAATTTGTTGTGTTTTTAAACTATAATAATTAAAACCTGATCATAAATTCTAATTATCGAAAATAAACCAGCATTTGATTAATAATGGAACAATAGCAATAATGAGAAGAATGTGTGAATATAATCTGCAAATTAACTTGAATGTTTTATAACAACAAATTATATGTGATTTAGGAGTTATTATGGGTACCATTTGTATTGTTTATTAGTAAGCATAGAACAAATTTCAGTAGAATTTTCATTTACCATTTGGTGACCATCTTGGAGACAAATGAATTTTTCTAAAGCAAAAACACAACAAAATATTGTGAGTGGTTTGGTTTTATTGAGAGAATTATTTTCTATAGATGTTGAAATTCGAAAGAGGAAATATTTTTTCTAAAGATTTTGATTTTTAAATTTTTTGGAAATAAAAGATGAATGTTTAAACAATGAAGGTTATAAAGACTAAAGTCATAAGCATACAAACAATTGAAGGAAATTGAAATTGACAAAACAATATGAATTGAATGGTGACTCAAAATCTGTAGAGGCAAATGGATCAAAGAGCCAAATAGCAAAACATGAATTTGGATTTGAAAATAATCGAGATGCAAAATAAGGATTGTATGAAACATTGAACATGGGTATAGTTTTAAAACCAATAAATTTGTGAATAGAAGAACGATGTGTTGGACATCGAATGTCTTAAATCACAATTGGAGTGAAAAAAAAAGTTTGGATTGGGGGTCTGCAAAAATGCCTTGGTTACAAAAGGTGATATCCAATGAAAGGATTAGAGCTCATGAATACCCAAAAAAGGGGTCATCCATGTTTTCAAAGTGCCATTCATAGTTTAAGAACATTGGGAAAAGAGAAATCCAAGGGTGAATTGTTGATGGTGGACCTTAGAAATTCCTAAAGTCCAAACTCTATTAATAGTCAAAGGAGTGATTGCAACAAGCACACAAACTTTCCATTTGTGTACCAATTAACATCGCAAAAATATCACAAGCCAATAAAAAATTAGGATGTAAAAAATAATTACAATCCTAACATTTCAAAATGGGTAGATGCAAATTACCCAAAAATGTTTATGTACAATGATGCAAAGGTGAATGTTCTGGAGGAAGCATTACCATTTCTATCAAACCACAATAGAGAAGGAATCGAATGATAGAGAAGGAATCTAAAATGTAAAGGTTATTATTTTATGGATTCAACCAAGTTGGCATAAACTCTTTCCAATATTTGTGCTTTCTATAAAATCAAAAGACATGGAATCACAAAATGTCAACATATTGATAGCGAAGTGAGGGATGGATTTGTTTGACATGTGGAGCAATATATATTGGATAAAAAATTTATAGAACAACCATAAAAGAGAAAGAAAAATCAAAACATTATAGAAAAAAAGATGCAAAAAAATATTTTGGGTGAAGGACAATTTGTACAAAATAGACCAATGATTTGTAATTTTCTTAGTGTGAGTAGAGCAAAACCATTTTATGTAATACCATATTTTATACCTTAGATTATACAAATGAATGTCATGCAAATTGGAATTAAGTTATCTAGAGAGTTAACACCATCACCAATAATGCCTAGAATGGTGAATGGGATACTTCAAATGCCAATCATTGTTTCAAAATGACAATATAATAAATTTGTGATGCAAAATAGAAATACTATAGATTATAAAACTTAAACAAGAGTTTGAATCATTAAAAAGAAGGAAAATTTCTTGAAAGTGGTCATAGTACATGCTAAGTACTGGTAAATACTCAATTTGGAGGAAGTGCATACCAAACTCATAGAATTCCAAGCACAACAATAACATCAATTTCAAAACTTCAAACAATTTACATAACACCAATTATGACAATGCAAGCAAATAGATCTATGGGGTGGCCACCACTGATTCCAATGAACTACAAAGGATAGAAAATCAGATTGGTAGTGAATATTAAAGCATGAATTTTAGTAGGAAGACCATACCAATCAACTCTAAAGTATCAAGACTACAAAAAAAATGCAAATAAAAATGTTCATGTGAAGTTATTCAATGCAACTATAAAACTACCGCAAATCAACAAAACTACTAGCAAACATTGCATAAACTATGGTAGATGTTGCAACTCTAATTATCGCAACCTTAGCCTTGGGCTCGCGACCAAGGCAAGGGGTTGCAAGGTTGTGGGCTGAGAAAGGAAGCCCAGGAGTGAAAAAAAATGTGAAGAAATGAACCCTCACACTCCCAAGGGAGCTCCCACCTTGGGAGTTGGAGTCTTGGTAGAATCCCGAATGTTTAGAAAGTGATTACAAGGGTCAAAACCAAATGGATTAAAAAGTTCTTTATACCATTGAAAATCTATTGAAATGCAGATGTCTAAAATGGGCTTGCATGATCCATTAGGACATCTAAAACACAAGTTATGGCCAAAAAAAGGGCCGAAAGTCAAATTTGTCGCAACCCTAACTTGGCCAAGTGTGGGGGTGAAGCCCAACATTTGGAAAAGTTGGGGATTTGGAGTCCTTCGGGACTCCCGAATGTTCAGAGCTCAACAGAAGGACCCAAAACACCTTGCATTGGGGTATCCTTAGTGTCGTTGAAAAGATCTTGAAACAAAAATATCGAAAATGGCCTCGCATTGGCCATTTGGACATCTGTAGCTCAAGTTATGGGCAAAAGAAGGGCCAGGAGTCAAACTGGCAGTTTGACTCCCAACCACTAAAAGTCAGGAATCGACCAGTTTTTGATGTCCGATTTGGGAGTGCAATACGTCGTTGAAAGATCTCAACAAGGGCTACAACTTCGGTTCACATCTTATCCCAATCCAACATCAGGGCGAGGAGCTATGACCTCTCAAAGTCCTGAGAGTCCGAAATCGGGACACTTGGGTGGATTTTGGGACTCCAATTTGGGAGTCCCGGGAAAAAGAGCCATTTGAATGTAACCTCAGCGGGGCGTCGCAGAGTATACTATATGGGGGGATGGTGGTGGCATCCCCCGAGTCCGGGCCGTGGTGAGTCTTGTGGTCCGAAGTGCCCGTGGCTTGTCCCTACACCAAAGGGTGTCCCGGAAAGTGAACTAACCACTTAGGTGGTTTGTTTTGGTGCAGATTCTAGCTTGATCAACTAGTACCTCTTCCTATCTAATCCGTGGGCTCCCAACTCGACCCTCTACCCCTTTCTAGAGTTGAAAGCCGGGAGCGTGCCTCCAAGTCTCAACTTCCGCAACTTGACCTTGTGAAACCCTAAAGTGGGTTTCACCCCGTGACTTGGGAGCGCGTCAAAATTGGTAATTTGACTCCTAACCACCAAAAGTTGGGAATTGGCCCAATTCCCTTATGTGTAGGTGGCGTGCAACACATTGTTGGGAAGCTCTCAATTAGGGCTACAACTTTGTTTCAAACCTCATATCAATCGAAGTTCTGCACACAAAGTTATGGGCCCCAAAGTTGTGAGAATCCCAACTTTGGGAATTTTGGGATTCCCATTTGGGAGTCTCAAGATAAAATGCCATTTGGATGTGTGCCTCATGGAAAGGCATATAATATACTATAAGGGGGAAGGTGGTGGCTTCCCCCAAATCCGGGCCATGGTGAATCTTGTAAGTTCGAGTTTGCCCATGGCTCATTTTAGCACCAAAAGTGCTCCAACTATACATTAACCACCTTATGTTGGTTTTGTGCAAGTCTGTGCGAGTAGTTGATGCTTGTCATTCTTCCTAATCCCATCCCTGAGTTCCAGCATGCCCCTTTACCCCCCAAGTGTTATGAGCCAGGGAACGTGCCTTGATTCCTTGCTCTTCCGTTGTTTCTAGTTTAAACTCACATTTGAGTCCGTTAAGGAGTTTATGAACGTGTTAATAGAATTGAAAAAAAAACCAATTGTAATAACAACAAAGGTTATTACTCAAACCCAGAAACTTCAAAAGATTGCATCATGTGCATATTATATATGTGGCATGATGACGCACTCCCAAGTCCCGGGTTGAACCCATTTGAAGGTTCAACTATGTGTAATTGCGAAAAGTTGGGACTCGGAAGGCGCTCCCGACTTCCAACACTATAGAAGGGTAGAGGGGCATGCTAGAAGTCCCGAGATTAGACTAGGAAGAGGGACTAGTAGATCAAGCTCGAATCTGCATCCAAAACCAACCACACGGGGTTAGTTTCACATTCCGGGACACCCTTGGGTGTTGGGACAAGCCACGGGCACTTTGGATCACAAGACTCACCACGGCCCAGACTCTGGGGAAGCCACCACTTTCCCCCATATAGTATTCTTTGCGACGCTCCGCCGAGACTACATCCAAATGGCTCTTTTTCCCGGGATTCCCAAGTTGGAGTCCCGAAATTATTTCGAAATTGTCCCGGTTGGAGTCTTGAGACTTTGGGAGCTCATAACTCCCGACTGCGGAGTTTGATTGCAACAAGGCTTGAACCAAAGTTGTAGCCCTCGTCGAGATCTTTTCAACGCCGTGTCACACTATCAATCTGGACATTGAGAAGAGGTTGATTCTTGACTTTTAGTGGTCGAGAGTCAAACTGCCAGTTTGACTCCCGACCCTTCTTTTGTCTATAACTTGGGTTGCAGATGTCCAAATGACCAATGTGAGGGCATTTTGGACATCTAAGCTTCAAGACCTTTCTAATGACACCAAGAACACTTCAATGCAAGGTTTTTTGGGCCTTGCTGTTGAACTCTAAACATTCGGGAGTCCTAGAGGACTCCAAGTCCCCAACTTTAGGAGTGTTGGGCTTCACCCCCATACTTGGCCAAAATGGGGTTGCGACACATGAATGGACATAAGATGATAGATTTCCAAAATTTGTAAAGATGTAAAAGGTGTTCCAATGCAAAAATGCATCAACCTTAGATGGAAAAGCGATAGTTAATGTCGAAATAGTCATTGTAAAAGTGAATGTAATGAATGTAAATGTCACTACCAGAAGTAGGATCATAGAAAACAAATGTTTTAGGAACGAAAACCAAAGAAAAACAAAACTATTGCAAAGTGGGAAAAAGAAAAGAAGTTAAAGAAAATGATGGTCGACACCATATACTAAATCCATAAGGTGCAAACTACAAGTGAAGGTTCTTCTATGCCGATGGATGGATGGAATGCAATATGGCCTCATATGCCAAACATTACACTTTCTTTAGAAATTCATAAACTTCAAGAATCTATAGTTCCACAAAGTAAATTGAAATTAGTAGAAGAGATATTTCAAGATATTAACAAACAAATGCTAGAAACTAGTTATACTTTGAACTTAGGGCAATTATTGTTCAAATTATTTTTAAGTTGAAAATATATTTATGGTAGAACAAATTAAATAAACCACAAAATGTAACAAAAGTAATAAAAAAAACAATACCATCCATAGTACTAAAAGTAATAACAATAGTTATAGCTTTTGATAACCATATGGTGGTTATTCAAATACACATTGGGAAGAATATTGTAAAAGGTGTTTTGTTCAATGGTGGATTTGGAGTTAACATCATTATAGGGTAATTAAAACTAAATTCAAGGGGGTGCCAAAGCTTAAACTTGCACCGTATAATTTGAAAATGGCAAATCAATTCACCATAAAACTAGTAGGATTGATTCATGATTTGAAGATATATGTTCATGACATACCTTATGTTACTATATTTAATGTATTGCAAAATAATGTAGTAGACGTTAGTTATTCCATGCTACTAGGGAAACCATGGTTGAGGGATGTTAAAGTAGCACACGATTGGGGAAACAACACAATGATCATTCAAGGGAATGGAACAATCAAAACAATAATGGTGACTAAGCACCTAGGAGCAGAGGTGAAATGATTATGAGTTTTGTTATGCTACAACTATTAGATTGGTATCACTAATGAGAAGGAAGATATCATATTTGCTACAAAACCAAACCTTTTTTTTTATTGGCACCATTTTATTAAATACATTTCAGTCTATAAGAACCATAGAAGGATGAAAGCATGTTACAATGATACATTTTGGGCACAAAAATGTTTTTTTTTGGGGTACATTTTGTATTATTTTGAAGGTAGATTTTCTTTCATTTCATCTAATGTTTTGATAAACATATAAAATGGATTTTTGACACAGAGCTTCCAACACAATTCTTATTGATTTTCAAATGATAATTTTTTTTCAACAAACTTTTGTGTAGTCACATGTTACACAAGTGTACACATTTACACTTGTTTGAATGAAAATTTTCATCCATATGTCTTTTATGAAATCACACTAATGGAACTCTTCATATAGAATTAAATGGGGTAATGAATTCATATGTAATATATGATTGAATACTTCATCAAGTTTGGTGATCATTTGAATATTTTTTAAAGCATATTTGCACTTTGTAATATATTGTGATGATTATAGTTTTCTCACTAATATATATTATAATCATTTAATATCAATTTCAAAATGGGATTTGTTTTTACAATCTTATTCCTTGGGTTTTGAGCTACCTTATTCCAAGTACCATTTGCACAAAACCTTTTAATTTTAACTTGGTATAAGTTCAAAAACAATTAGTTTCAAAAAGAAAATTTGTGACAACAATCTTTGACCATTGTAGTATGCTTTCACCCAAACTCCAACCATAAAAATATTGGAACCAAGAATGGTAGTATACAATTGAGTATTATATAAATTTTTTCAATAAATGGGAAGATTATGAATAAATACGATGAGCTAGTAACTACTTTAGAATTAAAAAATAATCCAAATTTTTCCCACTATGAATAAAAGGGTGTTTTGCAACTAGCCTTGCATATCAATTTTTGAATTGCAAAAGACACTTGTAACTCACAATATTTATATACCATGAATGTTAATGGACAAGTTGCATGAATTGCAAAGTTGCAACTCATTGTATATATGGTGCAATTCATTACAATTCAATTGCAATTTAGTCAAAACAATTCATTGTCAACTATTATGCAACTCCATTATAATTGCACCCATGATGTCATGTTGAATTCATTAATTGTCATCCATTTATTACAATTTAACACATGGCGTTATGAAGATTTTTGGACATAAAGTTATTTTTTTCAAAATATTGATCTCCATCTTCCATTATGATTGTTACTCATGGTCCAAGATTATGACACATGCCACATGGCATATTGATTGTATTTTGGAAGAAAAATCTTAAATATAAAATTTTATTTTAATAGTTAGGTAAGTTGTAAATAACCATAGGTAAGTAAGTTAGTACGTCTTAAAATTTACATACCTACATATTTACCTAGGACCTACCTACCTACCTTCCTAGGTAGGTGGGAAAGTACAAAACTAAGTGCATTAAAAAATAGTCATGATTTTTTTTGTAAAAATTTATGTTTTGCTTTTAGGTTAAGCCTTTTTTAACTCATCCCAAAATGGCGCATGTATTTTAATGTGAGAACATAAGAAAACAAACCTTCTTTATATAATTTGTAACATGGGATTCAGAAACAAAACATATGGGTTAAATATTTTAATTGTTCATTAGTTGCAAATTGAGTCATAATTTAATTGCAATTATAACACTTGAATGTTCAAAGTAGGCTAGATCCAAGGGGAGGGCTCCATTGCTTTTGGTGTCTAAACAAAACTTGAACCCTTTCTATTACACATCTAGTGCACTAAAACTCCTAAAAAACGAACAAGAATTGAGAAAGTTATTGCCCTTCAAAGTAGAGGGGGTCAAAAACTCAAAAAAAAACACCAAATGCTATAGAGGCAGGTTCCCAAACACCCACAAAATTCCTTATATGTTGTTATGTTGTTATGATTTGTAGAACTTTAAGGGGCGCTCCTGTAACACTTTAAATCATCTTAAATGAATTAAAAATAAGAAAGTTATGAGATTTGAAAGTAGGAGGGGTCCAAAGAAAAACAAAACCAAAAAAAACGTGTTTTGTAAGTTTGAAGCTTCTTTTTCTTCTTGTTATTTTTTCATTATTCATTTTCCTTTGCACTTCAAAGATGATTTCTAAAACTTGAGGTAACGTTCCCATAACATTTTAAATCACTCAAAATGAAACACATATGACGAAGATATAAATAACTAATGAAAATGTATCCTTATTAAATTATAAGTAGTTTTATTATAATCATAACATAGTTGAACAATAGTACTTTAGTAGTGGCACGTTAGTGGCCATACTAATTGTATTAGTGGGAATCATAATTGAGAACTAATTGTAAATGTATTCCATAATGGGTGATGGAAATGTGAACACATGATATGATTGCATGTATGTACATTGTACACTAGTTGTAACATAATTATTGCTTTAATGAGACATCCACAATACAATTTTAAAGTAGTTACCACATGCAACTACAATGCAATTCTTGAAAAAGTCAAACATGGTTGACTACATACGTATGTATGATGTATATAAATTATCATATAAAAGACCCATTTTCAACTCATTTATAATTATAATACAACTAACTAGTTTTCTAATGTGGTAATTTATTTGTTATTACACTGGATTTTTAAAAGGACAATTGCACAATAGGTGTAATACCCAAAGGATAGTTATATAACAATTGTATATGAGTTTTTTAAAAATTCTAGTTGTAAGGTAGTGTGGTTTCAATGGACATAATTTCTCATAATTTATTATAAACATTAGCCACAAAATGTTGAAATAGATGAAACTTTAATAAAAAAATCAAAGCTTAAGAATTGCAGATAATTCGATGGACATTCATAA
The DNA here is from genome assembly GCA_963921925.1 of Sphagnum tenellum. Classification (NCBI taxonomy): domain Eukaryota; kingdom Viridiplantae; phylum Streptophyta; class Sphagnopsida; order Sphagnales; family Sphagnaceae; genus Sphagnum; species Sphagnum tenellum. Next base: position 17,586,717 of record OY998142.1, on the reverse strand, counting down.
AGGAGCAAAATTTAATAAAATTCAATTTGGGGATTGAGGAAGAACCATGGATGGTGAAGGTGAAATTTCAATTACACCTAAAAAAGGTGTTTAAATTGGGGGAACTTCTTCAATAATATAAGGATGCCTTTGCATGGACATACAAAGATCTAAAAGGCATCCCACCATAATTAAAACAACACAAAATTGAATTGGATACAACCATACCACTTGCACATTAAACCAAATATAGGTTAAATCTAAATTACATTGTAGAAATGAAGCAAGAAATTGATAACTTGTTAGCCACGAGTTTCATACAACCTATGGAGGAGGCCACATGGTTGCCACCAATTGTAGTAGTGCCAAAAAAAAAAGGGAAACTTTAAGTCTATGTGGACTTCAAAGTTGAATTCAACAACAAAGAAGGATCCTTTTCCATTACCATTCACAAATTAAGTACTAAACATAATGGTAGGATGTGAGGCTTATTCATTTTTGTATGGATATTCTAGATACCATTAGATATCCAAGATTCCGAAAGATAGATACAAGACAATGTTTGCCATAGATTGAATGAAGAGAGGTTATTTGGAGGGTGATGTTTTTGGCTCATGAAGAATGGACCTCCAACATTTCATAGAGTTTTCACAAAAACATTTAGAGATCATTTGGACAATTTCATGAAGATATTCTTGGATAATTTCATGGTATATAATGACACATATATTCACTTATAGAAGTTTAGATTATGCTTTTGAAAATGTAGGGAGTACACACTCAATTTAAACCAAGAAAAATGCACTTTCATGGTATTTTTTGGAGTGATTATTGGATTTATTGTTTCAAAAGAAGGTAAGCCACCTAATTTGAAGAAAATACAAGCAATAGTGAACATGGATATACTGCAAAATTCATTGCAAATTCAAGTATTGAATGGAATGGCACAATTTTATAAATGTTTTATTAAAATATTTATAGTGCACTTGGCTTTAATTACTAAACTCACATGGAAAGCAATTTTTTTTTTAATGGATAAAAGAGTGTTGAAAAACTTAAGAGCTCATAAAACATAAATACATTGAGGCATCAATTTTAATACCACTAAATTGGGACGTGGAGTTCCACGTTCGCATAGATACATCATTATTGGTTGTGGGAACTTTGTTGGCATAAAACATCACATGGATGAATGATTAACCAGTAATGTATGCTTCTAGATTTCTTAATAGTGTAAAGAGGAACTATAACAACACATAAGGGGAAGCCTTAGCTATGGTCTTTGCATTGCATAAGTTTAGGCATTATTTGTTGGGAAATAAATTTGTGTTTTATGTAGATCGTATGCTTTTAGTCTACTTGGTAAACAAACCACATGTCTTAAGGAGAATAACTAGGTGGTTATTATTGTTTTGGAACATTAGTTTACAAGTTGGGCAATAATCATGTAGTTGCAGATGCCTTGTCCAAATTGCTTATAATACGATAGAACCTACATGAGTCCTATAACATACCATAGATGCAAGTTTGTTTTTCACAAAACCCAAATGGTTAAATGATGTTAGATACTGTTTATAGACATGATAGATGGAAGATTCTTTGTCTACAAGACAAAAGCAAAGGTTAGCCAAGAGGGTTGAACCCTTTACAATGAAAAATGGTGTTACGTACAAAATGGGACATGACAATAAATTGAGATGATGCTTATCAACCACATAAGCATGAAGGTGATGAAGGAGTTGCACGAGAGAACAATATGAAAACATTTTGAAAAAAAAATCACATAAAAGAAAATTTTGGGTGTAAGGTACCAATGGCTTACAATGTACAAAACTGTCAATGTTTTTTGTAGATCATGTGGGGTGTGTTAACACACTAGAAGTTTGGCTACACAAAATTTGGCTAAATTAGTTGTGATTATTCTAGAAGAACCATTTATCAAATGGGTCCACTTGATTTTGTGGGACCAATAAAACTAACAAGAAGGTATACACATAACAAGTACATATTGGTGGCCACATTATGCAATGAAATGGGTAGAGGCTAAAATGTTACATACAAGTATTGTAGCCGTGACAACAAAATTTTTGTATGAATGCAATCTTACTAGGTTTGGATGTCCACTAATTATTGTCACAAATCAAGGGTGCATTTTGTTAATGATGATATCAAGCATTTGACATATCATTTCTTACTAAACATGTTGGTTCCACTATTTATTATCCATAGGAGAATGGTTAGGTAAAGTCCATTAACAAGGTGTTGGGAGATTGTCAATTAAGCTGGTTAGTGAAAATAAAATGGATTAGGATGAATGCTTACTAACAATTTTGTTTTCATACATAACAACATACAAAGTGGCTACAAGATACACACCACACCAATTTGTTTATGGATTACATCCTTTAATGCTTACAAAGTACATACTACTAGTAAGAGTTTTAACAAGGTCTCAAAACTAGGAAAGTCATAGGAAGACATATTGCAATTTGAGGTGAAATCTGGAACACATCATTGGAATAAGGCTTTGTGGAATCAACAAATGAATAGTCCATATTTAGTGATTTTATTTTGTGGATTTCAAAGGCTAGTAAGTCACATCTTGGGAAGTTCATTAGGAAATGGTTTTGACCTTATAAAATACAATATGTGTTGCTTAATAATACAATATTGTTAATGACATTCATTAACTTTGAACCAAATCCATTGTTGGTTAATATTAACAAATTGAAATCATACAAATTCATTGAATAAGAGGTATAAGATTTTGAAGTACAAATGCCAATATACTAGGAAGAACCACATACATAGACCAGTCATGGAAAGGAGTTAAGAATGAAAGCAAAATAGATGAAAATGGAGATGATGAAATGGTGGCACACCGACCAAAAATGGATGTTGATAATTTGGTGGTCACAACTACAAAAAATTAGTTAAATCAACAACATTAACTCAATATTTCATTAACTATATATATTATTGAATTGGGACATATTTCAATTACATTATGGAGAACACGAGGGATGAATGGACAAGTGGCTATGAAGGATGAAGCATTATATTTAGATCATTAATATGTGACAAGGATGTTACTTTCTTTTGTGTGGAGGTACAAGAGAAAAAATCATCATGAATTGAATGGAGTGTTTGAAAAAAATGACTTTAATACCAAAACATTAGGTTGCCTTAAAACAAAAGCAGGAAGCATAAGTGGCCGTTGAGTTTTTTTTTGGCATTTGAGATCTTTTAACATCATGTTCTATGTTTGCTATGTGTTTTGCAACATGAGTGAAGGAAGTGCAATTGAGAAATTACAAATAACTGTGAGGAAAAATAAGCACAAAGAGTTACAAAAATAGAAAGATTACATAAACTTGAAAGAAAAAGGTGCATTGAAGAGGTTACTAAAAGATAGTGGAAAGCGCAAGAAGAATTGGAAAGACAAGCAAGAGGGCTGGTGCATAACATTATGCCGTTGGTAGAAATTTCACCATTGGAATCATCGTCATCATCAAAGTGTGAGGAAGGAAGAAGGTTTGAAGCAAGGATTAATGTAACATTTCAATTTGTGGACAACATTCAAAAGTTGGTGTAACTAATGTTGGAGCGATTGAAAATAAGTGTTTTTAGAAGATCAGAAATGGTGACAAGATTAGGTGTAACAAAAAGAAAACCAATGGAGATTTTTGGATTTAAATGACGAAAAGGATGATGAGAGGATAAGTGCAACATAACAACTAATTACAGAAACACTAGGATATTAGACAACTACAAAAATTATTTCAAAGGTGATGTAGCCATAGGAGGCAAGACAACAATGTAGGTTTACCACACCATCTCAACTAGGTTTGAAAGATTCATCAATATCTGGTAGTGAAGAAAGAAAAAAAAATCTTTGGGTAATGGATCAAAAAACTTTGGAACATAAAGGGATTAGGATTCCAAATGACAAAAACATGTTTTTTATCCCAACAAAACATAACTATTCCAAGTAGGTTAAGTATGTGGAAGAAGATGGGAGAGGGAGAAGAGGCATGGGCTAATAAAGTAAGTCTCGTTACATTACTAGACATTGACTGGAAGGAACTAGACCAAGGATTTTTAGTGGAATTCGTGAACACTTTTGTGATTGAAGGATTTGATATACATTTTGGGAGAAAATGCATAGTGTATGTAATTAGCAAACATATGATGACTAATGCATTTAGAGTATGTCAGATTAGGTACATTGAAGATCCAAAGCTAGGGATAGATGAACAAACTAATGATGGAGGAGTTGTTATACAATCATGATATCAAACCATAATAATAAAAATGTAGATCAATGGAATTCAAGAAGTGCAAAATATCATCTAACATTAGATACTCGATTATGATATATGTGGTATACAAGAGAGAAAAGGTGAATTAAGAGAGAAAAGGTGAATTACATGTGCTAACGCACTCCCAAGTCCGGGGTTGAACCCACTCGAGGGTCCAACTATGTAGAGTTGCGGAATTGGGACTCTGAAGGGCGCTCCCGACTTCCAACACTAAAGAGGGGTAGAGGGGCGTGCTAGAAGTCCCGAGACTAGACTAGGAAGAGGGACTAGTAGATCAAGCTTGAATCTACATCCAAAACAAACCACAAAGTGGTTAGTTCACATTCGGAAACACCCTTGGGTGTTAGGACAAGCCACGGGCACTTTGGACCACAAGACTCACCACGGCCCAGACTCGGGGGAAGCCACCACCTTCCCCCATATATTAATCTCTGCAACGCTCCGTGGAGGCTACATCCAAATGGCTCTTTTTCTCGGGACTCCCAAGTTGGAGTCCCAAAATTGTCCCGAAATTGTCCCGGGTGGAGTCCCGAGACTTTGGGGGCTCATAACTCCCAACTGCAAAATCTGATTGCAACAAGGTCTGAACAAAACTTGTAGCCCTCATCGAGATCTTTTCAACGATGTATTGCACTCTCAATTTAAAAGGTCGAGAAGAGGTCGATTCTTGACTCTTAGTGGTTGGGAGTCAAACTGCCAGTTTGACTCCCAGCCCTTCTTTTGCCCATAACTTGGGCTGCAGATGTCCAAATAGCCAATGCGAGGGCATTTTAGACATCTACACTTCAAAACCTTTTCAACGACACCAAGAACACCCCAATGCAAGGTGTTTTGGCCCCTGTTGTCGAACTCTAAACATTCAGGAGTCCCGGAGGACTCCAAATCCCCAACTTTGGGAGTGTTGGGCTTCACCCCCCACACTTGGCCAAAGTGGGGTTGCGACATGTGCAACATGAATGTACTCGCATCCATGAAGGTGTAAGAAGGAATTGAAGTGGATTGGGCATAAATTATGTTCAACAATTTGTGTGATGAGTTCGATAGATGGACAAAAATACATGAGATTATATAGTTGGATGGGAAACACAAGGATGAGAAAAAAAACTTGTGATTTAACATTAATTCTGGAGTGATTATTTCGATATATGTTTCTAGAGGAATTTGTGGTTATAGATTACAAACCGATAGAAACCCATAAGAAACCAAAAAAGGACAAAAGAGGAGCTACAACTGGTCTTAATTAATAGGAAAGGAGTTTTGATGGGATCTCCACAGACTATGGAAAAAACAAAAAACATATATGACATCGGGGAAGGATCAAAACAAAAAAGGAAATTAGGGGAATATGTTGACTGACCTCAAAAATACATGAAGGGGAGTATGAAACCATTTGGGGTTGCAATTTTAGGAGTGGTTACACAACATGTTCCTCCTAAACCAAAGAAGGAAATTGACTCAATATAGGAGTAGAAGAGGAAAAAAAATACAACAGAGGAAGCATGAAAGAGTAGATCGCCATAATTGGCAATAGTAATTCAAGCACAACATCAACATGTGTAGTGCAATGAAGAGGATGACATGTATGATGTTCATACACAAATGGAGGTACATGCATGGTGATGATGTACAAATACAAACATAGATAAATCAACAACAATAACAACTTAAGTATCATAAGTTGATTCAATAAGATGGTGCAATCTATTTTTACGTAAATATGTATATAAAGTATTTATCATAAGTATGTCATTTTCAAACCATTTTAAGTCCTGAGTCATCTAAATAGTGAAAGCATTGGCTACACTATTTTTAAAATGTTTTGGGTATTTTATATTCATTAAGTTCATCTCAAACATAATTAAATGTTTCCATAACATATTAGATTGTCTTTTTGATAAAAATACATTAAAGATTTTCAACATTGATTTGGCCTATCACTTAAACATGTGAAAAATTAAATAGTGGTTATGTTTTTTACGAGTCATTGTAGTCTACTTACATTTGTATATGTGCTAAGCAATAATTAGTAGGCAAGTAGATAAAATAATGGGTATTATTGTGTGGGTATGGGATAATGTTTTGGTACAGGACAAAAGTTGTAGGATAGTGTTGTAATGTTTCTCTTTTGTAAATGTTTGTCCATGACTTCAAGTTTGTAAAGTATATAACTAGGTTAAAAAAAAACTACGTACGGTATGGATTGAAAAGATTCAAAGTGTAAATGTCCTTTGGGATGAACCAATCAAAGAGGCCTATTAACAACAAAATAATTAGGATCAACCTACCTACCTATTCACCTACCTACTAACCTAGCCTAAGCCTATTTACCTACCTATCTACCTATTAACCTACCTACTTACCTAGCCTAAGCCTATTTACCTACCTACCTACCTTAGGCCTACATACCTACGTCCATGTGTCCAATCATAAGTAGGTAGCTTAGGCTAAACTAGTTTAGTTACAATGACATGTGGCAAATGATTGTTCATCTAAATGGATATTGTTGTATTGGAACATATTGCTAATTTAATTAACTGATATTTTATAAACATGCCATGTGTCATAACTACATTCATTGTTAATTGTACACATGGCACAATTCATGGTCCAACCACTTTAATTACATAGAATATGTGGGTTGCATATGGATGAACTACATGTGTTGACTATCGATTTGCAACTAATGTTTCATACAACTTGTTTAATGCAACCAAAAAAAAATTTAATCATAATTATCATTTGTGATGAATTTGCATTTTCAATGTAGTAAAAAACAATGTGCGATTGAAAATTGTTTGGTTAAAAAATGAGTTTTTGTTCTAGTGATGATTCAAAATTGTTGATGACTCATGACATTTGATTAGCCATATTTGATGAATCATTGGATTGGGAATGTCATAGACATTAATTATTAAATGATTTATTTTTACAATTACAAAATATATGTTAAAAGGTTTCTAATTTAAGGACTTCGTTGACGAAAGGTTTTGAAAGGTTTCATTGATGAATTTTTTTAATAAGCTTGGCTCCAACAAAAAAAATGAGAAAGTTTAATTGGGTTTTTTTATAAAAAATAATGAACATTTAGAAAAACCCATTTAAAAAAAAAGTCTTGAGGGCATCACCTTTCAATCTTACCAACACAAGTTGCAATTTATGTATTCTTCCATCTCAAGGTTAGCTTTGTATCATGCCTTGTTCCATTAAATAAGATCTTCTTGTTCATGTTGATTGCTAAAGTTTTCCATTTTGTCAAATCGATATACTAGTTCTCTTCCTACATATTTGTATTGTCATAAAAAGAAGGTAACATAAGGCTTTAGGAAGATGCATGTTAAACATCTTGCTTTTTAGTTAAGTACTTGTTTGGGCTTGTGTAAACATAGAGTTTGGCACCTCAAATGGACTATGGCGATTAAAATAATATTAGTAACGTTTGTGATTTCCACCTAAATATGTACAATATGATGTTGGGAGATTGCAAACATAGATTATTATGGCATAATGCATAATATTAATGATTGTCAATATGCATATACATTACTCACAACAAAAAATATTTCAGGGCTGCTTTTTTTGGGGTCAAAAAACAAAGAACTTAGTGACTATGCAACAAAGTATGTAATCTTGATCCCATAAATCTACCTAAATCTCACAACATGACATAGGTCAAGCTTAAATAACATTTCCTTTCATCCTCAAATATTGTAGTAGCCTTGCACATTCAAAAAATCAGCAATTTTGAAAAATAATGAAAGTGTATTGTCAAGTATATTTGAAATCAGAGTAAATATTTGTTGAAGCCTCTTGAATTTAGGTTAGCAGAGTGAATGAGATTCTTATATTTCTTTATCCATCAATATGAGGCCAAAGGGAAGTCCAATGAACTAATTACTCATAAATGTGTAAGACCCGCAATTTTTTTCTTATTGGGCTATCAACACCTTGAGATAATTAAGGATTAGAGGATTAAGAGAAGTACTAAAAATTCCCCCCAGACTATTAATTTACTAATTTCTTAACAATTCTGCTGAAATCTCAAGAGAAAATTTAGTAAATATTGACAATAGCCCACCGAACTTGCCAGGCTACTGCAATATTTGTTTTCTAGTTGCCTTTGGATCCATAAGTCTCATCTCACCAACAAACATTTTTATGATGAAAAGTTCAGCCACTCCAATCTATGAAAAGTGAGCTCCTAATCTGCCTATCTAATTGCTGGTATGGTTTTTGCATTGTGGGGGCAGAATTCAAGTTTTTGGCCTTCCATGATTCTCAATTATAATTTTCAATTCCAGATTTTGGTCTTATTCAATACATGCCTTGACATCTACTTTCAGAGCTTATCTGCGTGACAGTCTACTGGTCAGAGCTCTCTCTCTCCCTCTCATTTTGTTAACCAGCAGATTGCATGTGATGTGAAAGTCTAAAACAGCTTGGACACTAGTTAAACTATATTGACAGGTTGATTTGTCCCATCTGCATGTACCTTCGATCATATTTGGATGAAGTGAAGTTCATATTTGGCATTTCACTCATTGTCAATGATTATATGCATATTGTACATTATTGTGAGTTTTTTTTAGCAAAACTGGTGATTCTTTTGGGGGTTGCATCACTAACAGAGGAATCATCCAGCCCCTCAAGGAAAACTTGATTGAAACATCTAGGTTCTTAAAAAAGACACAAAGTGCTAGCTAGCTAGGTGAGAAACAACAACGTGAGGTCTAAGCCCTGTGGACTTCGAATGTGGTTTGTCATAACGTAGTAGTAGGGTGGTGCCATAGGGAATGGCAATTTCGTCTGAGAATTGACAAAGTGCACAAGGCTAGGCTAGGCTAGGCTAGGCTAACCCAGGGTCTATCTCTTATATGAAACCTGGAAACATTGAAAGGAAAGTTCCATAGCTCAATGTAGCTGGCACACATTACCTAAACATCTCTACTGACTTGAATGTCGTATAACGTGCACGTCGCACAAGGAGGGGGAAATTTTTACAGGCTTCCAGTTCGTACTTATACACTATTCAAACAGAAAAGGCCAAAAGTATTTGAAAGCCGTATAAGTGCACGTTGCACAAGAAGGGGGAAATTTTTACAGGCTTCCAGTTCATACTTAAACACTATTCAAACAGAAAAGGCCAAAAGTATTAGAAGCCAGCCATAACCAGAAAATATCAAGGAACCGTACTTTGCCCAGTTAACCGATGGCACAAATGTTGTGGAACAGATATGTGTTTCATACATATCAACACCTTGAGATAATGTTTTAGCCTACTCAGGCCATTCTTCCCATGTGTGAGGAGGCCAGGCCAACTTGAGGCTAAGGGGGGCCATGTGCATTGTGCAACCCAGCAGGTGGGTTAAAACTTAAAACTGTGTCACATGTGTGAGGTGGTACGTGGCAGCCTGGGCAAATATGCGAGGCTGTAAATACCCCTTAACGAGCTCTGGTTTTGGGGCCTGACAGTGCGGCCCTGCTGAGAACTGCGTTGTTCTGCCACAGGGTTTTTTAAATTTTTGCACCTTTCGACTTTGTGTCTAGAATAAATATGAAAAATACACCTCTCCCTAATGCTTGATGGTGTGCCAGTGCTTAGAATTAGGGTTCTTGCAGGGTGGGAGGTCGTGGGGTCGATACCCGCGCCTGCTTCGCTATTCATGTGCCCAGAACAATTGGCGACGAAGAAAAATAGAATGCTTACTGTTGTCATTTTTGAAGAACTGAAGAACATTGAAAACCGGGTTGCATGGTTTCTTGCAGAACTGTGCAAGGCCGAAAAAGGTGTGCAAAAAGACAAGCAAAACCAGCGCCGGACAGAGGTCGTTAGGGGGTGTTTAGCACCTCACGTCAAATATATAGGGAATGGTGGGGTGGTCACTGATCAGGCCAAAAATAACAAAGCCAGAAATATCATTGAGAGGCGGCTGGCTTTAAGTTGTTAAAAACAGGCTGTGTTACCCACTCACTCGGATCGGCTGCCTGCCCCCTCTGTCCGCTTGGAAATGCATTTTACAGGGGGTTGAATTTGTCTTTTAGTGGTAGGTAAAGCCCAAGTCCACAGCCGCTACCTTTCCTGGAATAAGGCCTTGTGCAATGCATAGCCGAGGGTGGGTTGGAATCCCATTGTATGTAAATACCTCATTAAATTTAATAAAAAAATATTTTTTCCCATGATACCCACCAGTTATCACGGAGAAAACATTATATTAAAAAAGTAATTTCAAAACATTTGTGGAGGAAGAATGACACATTGTAACGCACCCTCCAACTACAAACGTTTGACAAGGTCTTAAATGTGTGTCTTAAATTTTATTTTCAATAGGGTGAGCAGGCCAGTGAATGTACACTTAAGTGCTCAGAGGTTGCCGAATCTGTACAGAGGGCTTATTTGCTTATGGTGCCCAAAAAGAAGTTGAAACTCTCCTTTGGGCGAATCCAATGTAGTTTACATTGCAAAAAATGATTCACAAATAAGGAATCTACAACCCTTGAAAGTTTGGGGGGTCAAAAAACCAAAAAAGAAAGTCTTGAAACAATAGGTCACCCATAACCAAACTGTGAAACATTGTTGGCTGGTCACCACCTACCCACATACCCCATCATCGAAATGAAGTGAACAAAAAATGAATAGATTTCATCAATTAAAACATTCAATTTTGTGTGTGTGACCAAGATTTTCCTAAAAATAATGTTATAAGATCGATAGCTATGGGTGTTTGAAGGTTCCATGAACCCTAAACCCTTGCACATGCATGGATTGGTTGGAAGTATGTACCTAATGGCCTTGCTCGACTCTAAGTTAAACATGATGTTCCATCTGTAGGCCACTTTGGATTCAACAAGACCACGGAACTAGTTTCTTTAGATTATTAGTGGCCATAGCTTTGGAACTATGTGAAGGATTTGTGGGGTCATGTGATGTTTGTGCACAAGCAAAAAAAAAACTTTGTCATCACTCACATGGACTCTTTTAGTTGTTGCCAATACTTACATGGCCATGGTTTTCAATCTCCATGAACTTTATCATGAATTTTACATTTTTTGAATCATACAACTCCATTTTCATAATGGTTAACTACTTGACAAAGACGGCTCATTTTATTTTTCCAACAAAACAATAATTGGTGAAAAGACATCCAAGTTATTTTTTAATCATGTTTTTCGGTATCATGGCCTTCATGAAGATATCATTTTTAATCATGAACCCCAATTTGTATCCAAATTTTGGAAGAGGTTTTCTGAGTTATTGGGTGTGAAGGTGACGCACTCCCAACTCCTTGAAGGACTCAAATGTGAGCCCCAAACAAAAGACAACGGAAGAATAAAGAGTCGGGGCACGTTCCCTGGCTCATAGCACTTTGGAGTGGTAGAGGGCCGTGCTAGAGCTCCACGATGGGACTAGGGGGAGTTGACACAAACCTGTACAAAACCAACACAAGGTGGTTAGTGCATAGTTGGAGCACTTTTGGTGCTAGGACGAGCCACGGGCAACATGGACACACAAGATTCACCACGGCTCGGACTTGGGGGAAGCCACCATCTTCCCCCTTATAATATATTTTGCACCTCTCCACGAGGCCCACATCCAAATGGCTTTTCTCTCTCGGGACTCCCGAGTGGGAGTCCCAAAATCGTACTAGTTGGGACTCCCGCGATTTTGGAGCTTCATAACTTTGCGATCAGACCGCGGATCAAGGTGTGGTCTGAAGAAAAGTTGTAGCTCTCGTTGAGAGCTTTCCAACAATATGTCGCATATTATTTGCAGATAAGCAAATTGGGTCGATTCCTGACTTTTTCTGGTCAGGAGTCAAACTGGCAATTTGACTTCCGACCTTTCTTTTGGCCATAATTTATGTTTCAGATGTTCAAATGAGCAATGTGAGGCCATTTTAGATATGTTCTAAGATCTTTCCAACAATATAAAGAATATCACAATCCATAGAGTTTTGACCCCTGAAATTGCTCTATGAAGTTTGGGACTCCATCAGGACTCCATCTCCCAAAGCGGGAGTTGCCTTGGGAGTGTGAGGGTTCACTCCCTCACATTTTCTTATATTCTCGAGAGTATGTGATGTGACTCTTGGGCTTTCTCTTGGCCTGCAACCTTGCAACCCCTTGGCCTTGGTCACAAGCCCAAAGCTAGGGTTGCGATAATCGCCCTTTAAAGATTCAAGAGTCCACCAAGACTCCAACTCCCCAAAGTGGAACTCCCTTGGGGTGTGAGGGTTCATTCCCTCACATCTTTTCACACTCTTGGGAGTATGTTGTGCGACTCTTGACTTCCCTCTTGGTCCACAACCTTGTAAACCCTTACCTTGGTCATGAGCCCAAGGCTAGGGTTGCGACAAAAGGTGAAGTTGTCAACCTTCCACCCTTGGATGGATGGACAAATAGAGCGAGTTAATCAAATCTTAAAACAATACTTGCATCTCACAATCAATTATCATCAATATAATTAGTTAGACCTTTTGTCCACAGTGGAGATTGCTTACAACACAATAAACACCTTTCTTTACAAATCATGGTTTGCACCCTAAGTTTGACATTTAAAGTGTGAACAACATTGTGAATCATGTAGCTAAAGATTAAACCATGTGGTTGACAAACATTTGAACAAATCTTGTATCCAACCTTGGGGAAGCATAAAGACATCACAAGGAAAATGTTGATGAACATCCAAAGACCAACCAAACTTCAAGATTGGAAACCAAGTTTAACTTTGATGACAAAACATCAAAACAATTTGACCTTCAATAAAGTTGAACTACCAAAGACTTGGTCCATTTACCATCATGAAACAAATCAATGTTATGGCCTTTCAACACAAACTTCTAAATTCCATGAAAATTCATTTGTGTTTCATGTTTTTTTGTTAGAACCTTGCCATGCACCGACCATCCAAAGAAAAATTCATGAACCACTTCGACCTATGAAAATCAATGGTAAACAAAATTACAAAATGGAAATTGTTTTCGATTCAAAGGTATCAAATTGTCAACTTTGATACCTTGTTCATTGGTGTGGATATGATATGAACTAATACAACTAAAAACTATCTAAACACTTGTCAGATGCCATGGAAAAAATGAAAAAAGTTGATCAATGATATCCAAACAAACCCAAAGCCATTATTCTTCATGAATGTCGTGCGAATACATATCATCATACAACATACATTGTTGACATACCAAACTCACATACACACACAAACATATAACATGGACGAGAACATATATAAATACCTATGTAACACAACTGAAAATGTCACAAAAATGATCTACTATCATAAAACTCATGATGCAAACACATATAATCAATCCAAGCCCACTCCACTTAGAGAATTTAGGCTGATGTTAACAGGACACCATAGCTTGGAGCTCCACTAACTCTAATTACTCCCAACACTCTAGGTTCAACTCAAAGAACTACGTTCTGTGAGCCCTCTCTCACACTATACCCCCACACACAACATAAGGGTGGGTCTTACTAGAAGAGCCACTCTCCTCTAACCCTAAACTTCGAAACCCTAAGTAGGCACTACTCACTACCATAGCACATTATACGCTATAACTAACACACATATGTCATGACAATTGTCGTGCGAATACATATCGCCATACAACATACATCGCTAACATACCATACTCACATACACACACAAACACATAACATGGTTGAAAACATACACAAATACCCGTGTACCATAACTCGCCCCCCTAGCTGGTGGTTAGGTCCCTCTAATTTCCAGGTAGCCCTATACATCTTCTACATGCTATACACCTTCGTGGGTGCACAAATCAAAAGGTCGGGTGCTATGTTGCCCCATCGTTAGTCGCTCATTTACAATCCATACCATGTGAAGATTAAGTCATCTACCCCTCCAAAATACAACAAGGACAAACCCACCGTCCAGTGAGAACAACATCCATAGGTGGAGTCATGCATGCCATGTGCCAACCCCTAGAACATCTATCACACACTAACATATGCAATGCTCCACCTCTAGACCCACAAAACATATACCTCAAGCGGGCCGGTAACACTACCAAACTTGGGTCAATTATACCATCCAAATTTGGGAGGTGACATGGCGCACAATTACGCACATGGTCCTTCTAAAGAACACCATCATGACCCTCTAACATGAGAACTCTAGAAGCTAATAGTTTTTACATTCATAAGATAGTGTGACCTGTCGTTACATCCAACGTTGTCGATGCAGTTTGTTGCAAATAGACATAGTCCCCCACATGGAACCTACAAATTGATGGTCGATAACCTCCATGTCGCAACCCCACTTTGAGGCAAGTGTGAAGGTGAGACTCGCATTCCCAAAACTGGAAACGTGGAGTCCGTCGAGACTCTCAAAACTTCAAAGCTCAATTGCAGAGGTCAAAACACCTTGCCTTGAGGTGTTTTTCATACCGTTGAAAAGGTCTTGAAGTTTATATGTCGAAAATGGCCTTGCATGAACCATTCAGACATTTGTAGCACAAGTTATGGTCAAAAGAAGGGTCGGGAGTCAAACTAGCAGTTTGACTCTCGACCACTAAAAGTCGGGAATTGACCCGACCCCGGTGTGTGCAGGTGGAGTGCAACACACTGTTGGAAATCTCCTGAGGAGAGCTACAAGTTTACTTCAGACCTCATCCCAATCAGAGGTCTCGGCCGAAAGGTATGAGCTCCCAAAGTCCTGGGAGTCCAATTTAGGATAGTTTCGAGACTCCTCCTTTGGAGTCTCAAGACTAAAAGCCATTCGGATGTGGGTGTGGTAGAGCAACAAAGAAAATACTATATGGGGGAAGGTGGTGGCTTCCCCTGAGTCTAGGCCATGGTGAATCAAGTGAGTTCGTGTTGCCTATGGCTTGTCCCAACACTAAGAGTGTTTCCAAAGGTGAACTAACCAACTTGTGGTTGGTTTTGATGGAAGACCGAGTAACTAAATAAGTTGTCCCTCTTTTTAGTCTAATCTCGGAGCTTTCAGCATGCCCCTTTCACCCCTTTAGTGCTGGAAGCTAGGAGCAACACCAAGTTCCAAGTTCCAATTTCCATTTTTAAAAATAGTTGGACCTTTTTTGGGTTTGATAAGGAACTTGGGGGCGCGTC
Source organism: Sphagnum tenellum (assembly GCA_963921925.1). Lineage (NCBI taxonomy): Eukaryota > Viridiplantae > Streptophyta > Sphagnopsida > Sphagnales > Sphagnaceae > Sphagnum > Sphagnum tenellum. The sequence goes on along the minus strand of OY998142.1, from coordinate 17,571,307 downwards.
AGTAGTTCTTTGAATTGAACCTAAAGCATTGGGAGTAGTTGGAGTTAGTGGGGCTCAAAGTTATGGTGTCCTGCTAACATCGGCCTGGATTTTCTAAGTGGAGTGGGCTTGGCTTGACTATATGTGTTTGCATCATGAGTTTTATGATAGTAAATCTTTCTCGTGACATTTTCATTCAAAGAATTATGTTTTTAGGAGTAGCTAAACCATGGGGGGTTTGTGATCTCGCTCTCTGGTTGTGGCCGAATTGGGAGTGGATGGTGTGGAAAGGACCGCCTTGGCGAGAGTTTTCCAACGCACTAAATAACGTTGGATAGTTATGATCATTTTAAGTTGTTGGTTTAGGGTTTGACGATTTTTGGTGACAATTTTCCAACGACGTCAATTTCTCAGATAAGTCAAAATTTCCTTGAAAAAAGTTGTTGAAAATTGGTAGGAGTGTAGCTAGAAAGCCAATCTATAATCTGGTCAAGACAAATTGTGTTTTCATTAGGTGGTTTATGCATCATGTTCATTTTTGTGGTGATGGTTTTTTTTTATTTGTGCATACTTAATTTGGCAACATTGCCAGAGTTTTAACTAAATAATCAAGGAATTATTTGGGATTTTTTAATGCAGCCAATTAGGAATATTGGCCTTCGAAAGATCTCGAATTTGCATAGATTTGCACCCAAGTTGTTGCAACCCTAGCTTTGGGCTCGCAACCAAGTCTAAAAGGTTGTAAGGGTGCAGGCCAAGAGAAAAGCCTGAAAGTCACATCACATATTCCTGGGAGTGTAAGAAAGTGTGAAGGAGTGAACCTTCACACTCCCAAGGCAACTCCCACTTTGGGAGATGGAGTTCTAATGGACTTCCAAAACTTTAGAGAGAGATTTTAAGGGTCAAAACGTAATGGCTTGTGACGTTCTTTATATCATTGGAAAGTTCTTAGAACGTAGATATTTAAAATGGGCTCATGTTGCTCATTTGGACATTTGAAACACAAGTTATGGCCAAAAGAAGGGCCGGAATTCAAATTACCAATTTGACTCTCGACCAGAAAAAGTTGGGAATCAATTCAATTTACTTGTTTACAGATGGCATGAGACATGGAAAGCTTTCGACGAGAGTTACAACTTTGCTTTAGACCGCACCTCCATCCGAGGTCTGCTCGCAAAGTTATGGGGTTCCAAAGTCACGAGAGTGCTAATTGGCGTGATTTTGGGACTCCCATTCAGGAGTCTCGGGAGAGAAAAACCATTTGGATGTGGGCCTCGTGGAGAGGTGCAGAGTATACTATAAGGGGGAAGGTGGTGGCTTCCCCCAAGTCGAGGCTGTGGTGAATCTTATGTGTCCGTGTTGCACGTGGTTCGTCTTAACACCAAAGGTGTTCCAGCTATGCACTAACCACCTTGTGTGGGTTTTGTGCAAGCCCGTGTGAGTGAGTGAAGCTTGTCAACTCTTTCTAGTCCCATCCCGGAACTCCAACATGCCTTTTTACCCCTCAAAGTGTTGTGGGTTAGGGAGCATGCCTTGACTCCTCCTCTTTCCACTGTCTTGTACTTGGATTCACTTTTGAATCTTGCAAGGAGTTAGGAATGCGTCACAAGTTTTTTTTTTGCGATTTTTCCTAGGTTGTAGTTTGACACACATACCTTTTTTTTAGTTGAGTTTTGGAGGGAAGGAAGATCTGGTTGTCCTCTACATTATAGTTGAAGTAGATTGACATTTAATGTAGGAATGGTGGAGATATGGTCGTTTGAATGCTTGCAGCACAATTTTGCAACTTTTAGCTATGGCGGATTAGGGATTTTGTCGGAAATTGAGCTTTTGGCTAGTGGGGAGCGCATTTTCGACTTGTTGTGATGGGCCGTTTAGACAAGTTGAACCACTATTTAGCTATGTGGTTGAGTTGAGTACTTGTTTTTGGTCGCAAAATGAGGCAAAACGAGCAGATTCAAGGCGGAATAAGGAGTAAGTGAGCAAGCAAAAAAGCTTGCTTACCAAGTGCGTACCTTGGACATTTGGGAAGGTTGTTATTCAGATCAGGTCAGGTTGCCTATACCCATTGATTATAAAATATATTTTAGGGTTAATGCGGGCATGAGGTCGACGGTACTTGGTGGTGATTCAGTTTGGGTACCAAGTTTGGTGATTAAGTCATCACGAAGCAATTTGGCGGTCCTGTGGGGGACCATGATGGAAATGGTGGAGTTACACGTAATGGGTTGAGGTATCGGCTACCTTCACCCACATCATCGGTTGTTGAGGAGGACGAGGTTATCGTGAATAACAAGTCTTCCATATTACCGTCGAGTATTACGGCCCCATTGATTTGGGATATGGACAGGGGTTCTGGGGCCATGAAAGGCCCCTTACGTTACTCGAGTGCAGTGGACACCATTGAGTTGGAGGACTTCATTCAAAAGTTTGATTCTTGGTGCGATATGCAAATGTTACGTAATGCCATATTGTTCTCACCTTTCTTGGCATGGAAGGGATTGTTTCAGCACTTGGAGGGTCCTCCAATGGATGATTATCATGAGTTAAAAAAAGATCATGCTATTAAGATTGAGGAGTGGAGGCAACATTGGTCTCCATCCTATGTATTTATTACTCATGGTGGTGTTGCTGATGGTGGTACTACTACATCATTTACTCCTAGTATGAACACACAGGTTGTTCCTCCACCTTCATTTAACCATGTCACAGAGTTCTTCTTGAGGCTGAAAAAAAACTACCAAGCTGTGAAAATGGAGAAGTTGAGGAATTTTCAAGAGTTTGAGCGGAAGACTAGTGACAGTCTTTGCGAGGCATACACTCATATGCGACAATTGATTGTAATTACCCATGGGGTGACGGAGGTTCAAGTAATCCATTTTTGGCATGGGATTCTGGATAAGGAGCTATGATAGAGAGTATGCGATGTGACTCTCATGAGTGAAAAATCTCCAACATTAGCCCATGTGTTTGTTTTGTCTAAGAAGACAGAGCTTAACATAGTGGAGGAGAGGGTGGTGACATCTAGATTCAATAGGGATATAGCTACTACTTTTCATGGACAGTAGTCCACCTCACAGCTTCGTAATGATGGTGGTGGGAGTCATGGAGGTCAGGTATGACCCCGGTCAGGTTTCGGAAGGACGGGTGCATATAGACCATTACCTTCATTCACTGGTCAACAGCAAGGATAGTCTTGTTGGACATGTGGTGGTGCTCATATTCGGAGGGATTGTCCACAAGAGAGTGGTGGACCGACTTTAGTTGATGGATCTCAGCTGGCACAAATTCAGCGTGATAACTATGGTTGGGTCGGCCACCCTCGTGAGCGTTGTTTGACCTTTACCTAAAATTGAAATTAGGTCGTGGTGGTAGAGGTGGTGGGGGTGGTAGAGGTACACCGACAATTGGGGCACCTCATGCGGCCACTCCTCCCCTTATGACAGAGGCAGCTATGGCTGCTAAGATTGAGCAGTTAGAGCAAAGGCTTGCTACCATGGCAAGTTTTTTGCATTAATCACATTCAAGAGGCAAGGTTCCCACATCTTATGGGGGAGATGATCTCTTTTATATGGCTAGTGTAGCACAAATTGAAGCGTCCGTTGTAGTGACGAAAGGAGTCACTCGAGCCTCGGAGCCATGTGGGGCAACTGTGGAGTTGGATCCACAGAAGGGTGAAGTTGGTAGATAGGCTAGGCTTCCCCATTCATTCTTGTTTTCTAAGGTGGTTAGGACTTTTTCCATGGTTCCTACACCACCTATCGAGTCGACAGTGGGGCCAACGACATCGCCATCACATGTAGTGGACATGGATGTATCATCGAATGCAGTGTCGCGGATGATGACTTCAGTGTTGGGATCCCCATCATTTTTGGCTAGTGGTTTGATGACGTCAAGAGTTGACTTAGCTCGTGTATTTTGGCTAGCAACCACAATGTGTGAATGTGGGATTGTTGCTATTACGAGTGCCGAGGTGTGTGAGGGTGTTGATGTGGGGCAACATGTGGCAAGGGATGTTGTTGTGGAACAACCCATGATGTCAAGTGTGGATAGTCCTTGATAGGCGGCGGTGGTTAAGATGGACACATTAACAGCTTGACCAACATTGATTGTGAGAGGCTTACACCTGGTGTATGTATGTTGGACAACCGGAGTGGTATTTTCTAGTTGGTGAGTCCTACGAGCCATGTGTATAGACCAGATCAAGTTTTGTTAGACTCTGGTGCCCAACCCTTAATGTTGGGGAAGGCAGCATGTATTGGTTTGGGGTATTCGAAGGTTAGAGCTTTGTGAGGAATTTATTGCACACCTTCGCCACTAAGATATGCACTCACATAAAAACCGGTTGGAAGTGGAACTACTATGTAGTTATAGTCTAACAAGTAAATGGTTCAAGATAAATAATGAATTTCACGGAAGATATAATGCGTTGTGCCCAAATCTCATGATTTTTTATTATTTTTTATTTATCGAAAGTTAAGCCAAAACTAAAAACCACTTCCTTAAATTGAGGAAAAAAAAACAACAACTCAACACCCTCTACTTTCAACAAATGCAACTCCTTCACAGCAAAACCGATGACGCTGAATTTTTGTGAGGAGCTTTTACATCTTGCAAACTAAAATTGATCTAATTTTGACACAAATCCAATGGTGGATTTGAGAGAAACAATTAATTAAACTAAAGGTCCAAAAGCTTCCCCATGGAAATCATTCCATGAAACCCACTTCAACACCCTCTACTTCCAACACCTACAACTCCCTTACAACAAAGCCAATGGTGCTGAATTTTTTGTGACGAGCTTTTACACCTTGCAATCTAAAACTGATCTAATTTTGACACAAATCCAACGGTGGATTTGAGAAAAATAATTAATTAACCCAAAAGTCCAGAGGCTTCTCCATGGAAATCTTGCCACACACAACTCCATGCTTGATTCTTGCACACATAAGAACTAACCAAATTCCTCACATTTCTTCCTCCTCCTTTTTTTTTTCTTCCATACCCCAAAAACCTCTCTCCTTTGGTAAGCCTCCATGACCCCCTTGAGCTTGTTTCCCTTGTCCAATGAAAGCTTCCGAATCCCTTACTCCAATCGATGGCTTCCTCATCCTTCCTTGAGCCAATGAGAATTTGAGAATGAATTGCCATCCAATTGAAATTAAGATGACAATCCTTGGGCCCAATGAAACACAAGAGATATTCCATCCTCCAATCAAAGAGGATGACAATCTTCATGACTAATGGGAGTGGAGGATCCATCCTCCACCCCATCTTGGATATCTTGATGAGGTCTCTTGAGCTTGATCTTTAACTTTTCCATCCGTTGACCCTCACATCCTACTTCTTCATCTTAATTATTATGATAGTTTATCGATAGTAACAAAGATAAGTCCTTGAGTTCTTATTTGACTAATTCAATGGTTGAAGTAACATTCTCGTGTACCATTTACTCCTTTATATTCCCTACCTATTTACTTTACTATGCACTAATTAACTATGTAGCACATAGTAAATTGGAATTACAATTTGCATCATAGAAATAACTTCCACATACTTCTAGATCCACCGTTGATTTTAGGGTTTGATGAATCCATTAAATCTAGGGTGTTCGAGTTTTCATGAGGTTCCGCCGTCAATTCCACACCTTCGCCTACCCTAATTTGTTAAATAAAAAGCCTTGCCCCTTCTGAATGCAAGTATCGCATTGTTTCTAGTACCCTCTTGGTTTTTGTTGTGCAAGTGAGAACGAGTCATGGCGGATGATGTCGCTATGCCTCCAAATCCTCCAGTCGCACTTGTACAACAAGAAGGGCTTGAAGAAGCACCGCTCGACTTGAATGTTTCTCAACGGCCGCGCGAAAAAGAACCGCCCAGGAGAGTGGTGCGCACTCAAGTAGATCGTTCGGTATGGGATCGTTGATTGTCACCTAACCCACATGCTTTAGCAATTTATTTAGAATTTGTTCATGCTCATGGAGCCGCGTCAGAAAGGTTTGAAGAGTGCCAGTGCGAAGATGATGATATCCGTCTCCATTGTCGAACGTGGGTTCCTGGTGATGGCCATTATCGTTGGCTACGAGGTCTGATCAACCCACTTCCCCTGGAGCATCGAGCCGAGTACCTTGCTCGCACCATTCGTCGCATCCTAGATTTTTTACAATTGTGATCTATCCTTTAAGTCAGTTATTCAGTTGTAATTCACCTTAGGCTACTCAAGCGGAAATGTTAATACTTAAACTTGATTTGGATTCTATTTTCTTAAGAGTCTAATAGAAGTGAAAAGTAACTAAAGATATATCAGGACTGCATCTTAGAAATCTTATAAGTACGTCATAGTACTTAAGGATTATTCTGTAGACTAACTTATCATTGTCATGATGAAATGTTAATGTTAATTGTGGGCGTGTATTCCCAATATATCAATAAACCCCATCTAAATTTACATCCCTTTTCCCTTCTCTACAACAATAAAAGGATAAAGCACTTTAAAAAGTTTACTAGGTCCTAAATTAATTAAGCGTTACATCAACTGAAATGAAGAGTAGTCTATACCTAGAAATATCACAAAAGTTAATTGAACTATTAATAATCACTACTTGGAGGCTTATAAGCATTCAAATCATAAGTGCTAAGGAAATTTAAGGAACTAAAGCTTAACTACTTATTGAGCTATAATCCATGGCTCACAAGCTTGAACCATGCCCATTCCAGATTCAGACATCATTTGGTGGAGCTAGTGATCGGTTTCACTTCATGATACTTGAGAGATTATTAGTGCAAATGAGATCGGATCATGTGATTAATAATTCTAGGTTGGGAATGATTATTGTTGTTACAACAACTGAGTTGTATGATGTACTAGTTGGAGGTGTCGTGTTATATCCGATGGGTTTTTAGATGGATTATTGGATGGAGACAACGATTTATCGACTTGGTTGGCAATCCAAGTATGGATGGATGAACTAAGTGCCTATGAGATTTATTTATGGGGTTCAACCAGAAGGGTCACCCCCATAGGTGTTAGCATCAATTGTTGGTTTTAGTGGAGTGGTCACTTGGCTAAGTGACTTGTTGGAGGGCAACATTTTAACCATTGACACTTCGATCTCTGAGGATATAGAGGAGGTCTAGAACTTTGTTGCAACAATGTCCTCCTCATTGGATGTTCCACTTTGGCGTTCAAGTGGGGTGTTACGGCAGGATGCCGATCGTTTAGTATCACAGGCTTAGCGTGAGGCTTTTATGCCTATGGAGGAGGAGGAGGTTCCATGATAGACTCCTATTTCTGGTCCTATTGAGTTGTTTCCATTGGATATTACACCCATTGTGTGAAAGTATCCTTTTGAAAGTATTTGCGTGTTGGTGGGATCAACACCGGTTTGGCAACAGTGCTTTAAGTGGGTATTCCAGTTTGGAAGTACCTTTACATGGAAAAGGACGAGACCGCGAGGAGGGTTTCATTGCACCATCTTGTATTATTGATGCGGCAATACCCTGAGTTGTTGCCGAGGTTCGTTATTTGAGGATATCCGTGGGCTTTGCCATTAGACATTGCATTATTGGGGGCGCAGGACCTTGCAAAGGTTGGTCCTATTGATTTGGTGATTGCTGGATGGCCATGTTAGGGTCATATTCAGGCTGGTCGTGGTGAGGGATTACGTGACCTTCGATCTTGTATGTTTTGGGAGATGTTATGGGTGTTACACCATCTTCAAACACATCAGGCACGTGCTCCTGCTTACATTTTAGAGAATGTACCTATGTTGGGTGATACTAGGTCTCATGTGATGGCAAGTGTACACGAGATCTAGTCTTGGATTGGACCATCAGTTTTATTGGATGCAACGAAGGTTGGTTTGCGTGCTCATCATCCACAATTGTGGTGGACAAACTTGGTGTTGAAGGAGGTGTTGAAACAAGCATATGAAACAATGTTGTGATCTTCTCACCTCATAGTGGATAATATCTTGGATATTGGGCAACGTTCTCAGGTGGTGAGAGTTGCCAATAGGTCACCCATGGCAATGGTGAACCGAGTGGGATAGCCTAGGATGGCATCACCCACATTTGTCAATTTTCCAACGTCGCATGCTTATAGGGTGGTCCCAGGCTTATATGGGATATTTGTTTGCAATAGTTGGTGGAACCCAATGCCGATGAGAGAGAGCGTGCAATGGGGTTTCCTACAATAGTGACATTGGTCCCTTTTATTTCCGAAGCTTCATGTTGACAAGTGTTGGGTTAGGCTATGGACCTGAGTTGTTTGACTTGGATTGTTAGCCTTGGTATGGTTGAATAATGCTAGCTCAAAGCCACATTTGTAGTAGTTACACCTCTTGTGAGCTCGTTGCTCACCGTGACGGTAGAGGCATCGACTGGGGGCGAAGAGAGTTATATTTTTCATCCTTGAAGTACATCGAATGTGTTGGGAGAACATCAGGAGGTTGTGGCCCATGTTGTCGGAGGAATTTGTTACTCTAGTGGTGTTCCAGTGGGTGACATGGAAGAGCGTGTGGCTTTTCCCAAGGTTCTTGCATAGCAACCCATGGCATCATCTTCTTCCTCTAGTGTGTCTACCAAGGAGACTTGGGAGCCTTTGATGGGGCCCAAGCTAATAGGAAGAAAGAGGTGACGGTTGATGCAATTCCTAACAGTGTACAAGAGTTGTTTTGCCTTTAGTATGAAGGAGTTGGGTGCTTTGATTGGACCTAGTATATGGATTGAGTTGTAATGACACGCCAATCTTCCGTTGTCCCTATAAATACAGTGATATGGAGAGGGACTTGATTCGAAATTGGACATTGGATCTATTAGAGGCTAGATTAGTGGTGTTGTTGCATGGTGAGTATACATCAACCATTGTCATGCTTACCAAAAAGGATGTACACGGCAATTACACAGATAGGCGGATGTGTGGAGACTATCGTCTTATCAATCGACAGACTAAGTCCGATAAGTATGCCATGCCTACACCTAAGGAAATTTTTGATGTTGTGGGACATGCGAGGGTCTTTAGTACACTTGATTTTCAAGCATGGTACCATCAGTTGGCGATTTGAAAGGAGGACAAGACCAAGACTGCATTTTGGGACATCAACTCTCATGGCAAGGATTGTTTGTATTAGTGGAAGTTCTTACCCTTTGGGTTGAAAAACGCACCTGTCGAGTTTCAACGTGTGATGGATAGGATTTTAGCAGGGTTGGATTTTGTCCAGTGTTATATCAATGAGATTGTGGTGTATAGTGTTACCATGGAGGAGCATTATATTCATTTACATATTGTGTTTGAGTTGTTGAAGGCTCATGGTCTACGTCTACATCTCGAAAAGTGTAAGTTCTTATAGGAAATTGTGGAGTATCTAGGTCATGTGATCTACCCAGGTGGTTTGGGAGTGTAACAAGCCAAGGTGGAGGCTATTGCACATATTCCATGTCCCATGGATGTGAGTAGGGTTCGTGCTTTCTTGGGATTGGCGAACTACTTCCGCATGTATGTCAAAGGCTTTATTGTGTTGGCAAAGCCTTTGAACATGTTGTTGAAGTTGGATCAGGAATGGTAGTGGGGTGATGAGCAGGAACAAACTTTTGTGGAGCTTAAGGCTAGGTTGGTTGCAACTCCCATCTGTCGCAACCCTAGCTTGGGGCTCGCGACCAAGGCAAAAGGGGTTGCAAGGGTGCGGGCCAAGAGGAAGCCCGGGAGTCACATCATAGACTCCCGGGAGTGCAAGAAAGTGTGAGGGAATGAACCCTCACACTCCCAAGTGAACTCCCATGTTGGGAGTTGGTGAGAGTTGGAGTCCCAAAAGGACTCTTGAAACTTCAGAGACCAATTTGAGGGGTCAAATCTCAATGGCTCGTGGCGCTCTTTATATCAATGGAAAGCTCTTGAAGTGTAGATGTCTAAAATGGGCTCGCATTGCTCATTCAAACATCTGAAACGGAAGTTACGACCCAAAGAAGGACCGGGAGTCGAATTCCCGGGAGTCTGCCAGTTTTGACTCCCGACCACAAAAAGTTAGGAATCGACCCAAAATACTTGGCTTCAGACAACGTGCGACATACCGTTAAAAAGGTCTCGACAAGAGCTACAACTTTGCTTCAGACCGCACTTCGATTCGAGGTCTGCTCGCAAAGTTATGAGGCTTCAAAATCCCGAGAGTCCCGCTGGGCGGGATTACGGGACTCGCGCGCGGGAGTCCCGGGAGTCCCGGGAGTCCCGGGAGAGAAAAGCCATTTGGATGTGGGCCCCGTGGAGAGTCACAGAGTATACTATAAGGGGGAAGGTGGTGGCTTCCCCCAAGTCCAGGCCGTGGTGAGTCTTGTGTGTCCGTGTTGCCCGTGGCTGTCCTAGCACCAAAGGTGCTCTAACTTTGCACTAACCACTTGGTGTGGGTTGTGTGCAGGCCCGTGTGAGTGAATAAGCTTGTCAATTCTTCCTAGTCCCATCCCGGAGCTCCAACACACCCCTCTACCCCCCAAGTGTTGAAAGCTAGGGAGCGCATCCCGACTCCTCCCTCTCCGCTGTCTTTCACTTGGACTCACATTTGAGTCCTTTAAGGAGTTGGGAGTGCGTCACCATCTTGAGGAGACCTATTAGGGGGCGTCCATTCCAGCTACACATTGACTAGAGTATATTGGGACTTGGAGCAGTGTTGATATAATGTGATGATGAAGGGAAGGCGTTTGTGGTGGCCTATGCGAATCATTCAAACAATGCAACGAGGTCACACTATAGTTCATACAAGGGAGAGTGTTTGGCAGCGGTGTGGGCTGTTGCACACTTCAGGTGTTACTTGTTTGGCACATAGTTTACCCTTGTCACTAATCACCGGCCGCTCAAGTGGTTGATGGAGTCCGATAAGTTTACAAGAAAGCTTGCACAATGGGCTCTTATCTTACAATAGTATGACTTCCAGGTGGTGCATAGACCTAGACTTGCAAACCTTGATGCTGATGGGTTGATTTGTAACCCATGCATTAACCAGGAAGATAATACTGGAGTTAGATGGCATGGCGAGGTTGATGAGGAGATGGTTCCAAGTTGGCATGCATCAGCCTTTTTGTGCTTGTTGGGTGTGGACTCTAGTATGCAGGGCCACGTGACATCTTACTCTAATCAAAGGGTGGATGGCCAGTCTTCAAATCCTGAGGTTAAAGATAGTAACACTAGTCACCATGATGTTCATGATGATACATTGGTGTTGGAGTTTTTACGAACCAGTATGGTGCCAAGCATGGTGAGTGCCAAGGGGAAAGATCGTGTTCTCCAACGAGCTAGGAAGTATTGGTTAGAAGGGACACATATATTCCAAGTGTGGGAGGATGGTAAGGTGTGGATTATACCACATCCAACCTAAGAGAAGGCGTATTGTGCAGCATGCCCATGAGGAATTGGGGCATTTTGGAGTAAAGCAAAGATATAGTTTGCTCCTAGGTTAGAGTTGGTGGCGTGGTATGCACACCGATGTGCAAAAATTAGTATCACATTACATGGTTTGTGATAGGGTGAGGGCATTGTTCAATGCCCCTACACCACAGTTACACCCCTTGCGTATTATGGGGTTGGGTTATCGTCAAGTTTGGACTTTGCGGGACCATTACCATTGACGGTACGACACAATAAATATGTGTTAATGATGGTGGAGCACTTCTCCAAGTGGATTGAGTTGGTGCCATCCTTCGACAAATCCAACAAAGGAATAGCGTATGCATTCCTTGATAGAGTGTTTAATCATTGTGGTGCACTAGCTGAGGTGTTGACCGATTAGGGTACAAAGTTTCAAGGTGAATTTCAAGTCATGTGTGACAAAGCGTTGATTCACCGAACCACGTTTCAAGATCATCCTAAGGCATATGGGTTAGCCAAAGGTGTGGTATAGATGGTGAAGAGGGCATTGCGCAAGTATGGCCTACAAAAGGGCCACCTAGGGGATTGAGATATTTAGTCACCATGGTTGGCCATGGGATATCGGTTTAGTCGTCAAACATCCTTGGCTTCCTTCTCACCTTATTTTCTATTGTACGGTTGAAATCCAGACTTACCAACAATGATTTGTCGTGAATCTAGTGAGGTGGTGAACCTTGATGACCAAGATATGTGGTTGAAGGTGTGTTCTCGATGTGTAGAACTCTTTCGAAGAATTATGCCAGCAATGTTTGAAAACCTTGCCATTGTTTAACACAGGGATATATTGCGGTATGTAATTATTTAAGGTGGAGTGATGCGCCCCCAAGTTCCTTGTTAGACCTAAAAAGGGTCCAACTATGTTAAAAAGCATAAGTAGTTGGAACTTGGTGCCGCTCCCAGCTTCCAGCACTAAAAGGGTGAGAGGGGCGTGCTGAAAGCTCCGGGATTAAACTAGGAAGAGGGACAACTTATTTAGTTACTCGGTCTTGCATCAAAACCAACCACAAGTTGGTTAGTTCACCTTCGGAAACACTCTTGGTGTTGGGACAAACCATGGGCAACACGGACTCACTTGACTCACCACGGCTTAAACTCAAAGGAAGCCACCACCTTCCCCCATATAGTATTCTCTGCATTGCTCCACTGCACCCGCATCCGAATGGCTTTTAGTCCTGGGGTTCCCACGGAGGAGTCTCGAAACTGTCCCAGATTTGACTCCCATGACTTTGGGAGTTGATAATTCCCATCTTAGACCTTTGATTGGGATGAGGTCTGAAGCAAACTTGTAACTCTCCTGAAGAGCTTTCTAATGGTGTATTTCACTCCACCTACACACACCGGGGTCGGGTCAATTCTCGACTTTTAGTGGTTGGGTTTAGGGTTTAAGGTTTTAAGGTTTTAGGGTTTAGGTCCAAGACCTTTCTTTCGACCATAACTTGTGCTAAAAATGTCCAAATGGCTCATGAAAGGCCATTTTCGACATTTAAACTTCAAGTCCTTTCCAACGTTATGAAGAACACCTCAAGGTGAGGTATTTTGGCTTCTGCAATCGAGCTTTGAAGTTTTGGGAGTCTTGGAGGACTCCAAGTTCCCACTTTTGGGAGTGCAAGTTTCATCATCACACTTGCTTCAAAGTGGGGTTGCGACAACTACGTTCTTTGAACCCTTTTTCACACTATACCCCCACTCACAACATGAAGGTGGGTCCTACCAAAAGAACCACTCTCTTCTAACCCTAAACTTAAAAACCCTAAGTAGGCACTAGTCATTACCATAGCACACTATACGCTATAGCTAACACACATATGGTCATGACATGAAATTTATCGATACAAAGGGAGGTTATGCCACATACACCAACATAAAACATGATCACATGATGAATGGAGTTCTTTCACATTGATTTCCGTCCATGATTTCATATTCCATTCATGATTCATTCATAGTTAACTTGTAATGCACTTATAATTAACTCACATTCAGTATTAATTAATTCTTAATTCATTTTTAATTAATTATTTGTTCACTTTAAATTGATTCGTTTTTTTATTAATTTTTAGTTGACTCACATTTAACTTTTAATTAACTCCTAATTGATTTATAGTTCACTTGTAATTAGGAAGCCTCTTAAAACACTTCCTCTAATTAATGGGCACATGAAAGTCTCCATGGAAGCTTCCTTGAATTAAGTCCCCCAAAGGGTTTACATATGTAAAACCCATTATCTTGAGTATGTTCAACACAAGTTTGAAGTATAATCTTATACCATAACCTTGTTATGTTATTTTCATGTTTATGCTTTCTTGATGGGTTTATTTATACTTTGGTCTTGCACACTTCATGTTCTTAACTTTAACTTTTATATTTTTGTTTTGATTCATTTGTTTTGTGTTTTGGATTTAGACCTATGCTTTTGTCATTTTTTTTTGTAGTTTTCATGCCCATGACATCATATATGCATTCTATATCATGGAATGGGAAGAATGTCATGATCTCATCCGTATTTTATTCTATGATGAATGATTTCTTATTTTCTAACATAATGTAATGTTTCATTTGTTAAAAGAGTTCATATGTAATACATCCAATTCCAATATCATACTATCATATTACACCATATCATATGGTATAATTTTTTTATGATACTATATCATACCATGCAATATGATTTTTTTAAATTATTTTATTGAATCTATTTCATTTGTTTGATATGATTGTATGTGTCTCATGACAATATGATAATTGTTTTTACTAAAACAATCATGTTGCATTGTGATATGATTGCATGTTAATATGATTTATGTGATATAAAGCCAATTGATATAATATCATCCAATATATCTAAAGATTAAACTCAATAATCATGTTTTCCATCACGATAGAAGTTGATTTGTAGTTTTTTAAAAAATCTCTACCATCTAATTTATATGAGTCAACAAATGCTTTGATTTCCATCATTGTAACAATAAGTATGTAGATGTTTTTCTCTATCATCTAATTTGCATGAGTAAAAAAGAGCTCTTTTAATATTGTTTGTTCCTTTTGAATTTGGTCTCATTTGACCTTTTTATTTTTAAAATTTTTCCATAGTAATGAAATATTTGCTTATAGAATGTAGATTTTCATTATCTTCCAATGTTTCCAAGTTCTTGATTGTTTCCATGGTTACGATTCACACAAAAGGAATGCAAAAACTAACTATCATGGTTGATGACTTTGAAATAGTTATGGTGACAGATAAATGCTTTTGTGCAATGTTCAATTTCAATATGGGACTGTGCACGTTTCTAAGGATGATGCTTATGATGAACTTAACCATGTCCCAAAATTAACATACTAACCTCCAATTGCTAGCTCACAAAGATTGTAATGGATTGTGAATGTTGGAAGATTCAAACTTGTTGGGGAAGATTTTCCCAAATAAATTCAAAACATTGTCTTCACTTCAAGGATTGTTGAGTCAATTATTAATGATGAGTTTCATATGGTGAAGCTCATCAAAGATGTGGCTATTCAACCAATGGAATGGGAATCATCTCTCCCTCATTTAAGAGTCATTCATCATCTTGTGTGGCTCCTTTGATGAGGATTGACTATTGCCCATTTCATTCAACGCCATACCATCATCACTCTTTGATCCTTTTCTTTTTCCTCTCTCTCCAAAGTCTTAATCCCTTGTTAATGTAGGAACATCTTTTATTGTCAATGTTGTGGATTACATTAATGCATTGTGTTTTGCCCCACATGCTACAAATGAATTGTGGGTTTGAATTGCGACATTATTCAAAATGAAGAAGTTTTGTTCCTCCCAATCCAATTTGATGGGGATGTCCTTTTCGAGTTTCTTCTTGTCTCCCATCTTGGTGGCAATTTTAGCCATATGTAAGGGATGGACATGAAAATCGATTAGCTTGTGGGGTGCAAAATGAAAACAAAAAACATAATTTTTTTTTGATCCCACCTTTCATGTTGTGTGTTACATGGGTTTCTCGCATTTTCAAAATGATTAATGTGTTTATTTTTTAATTAATGGAACTGAAAATAAGATTGCTTGGAATGAGGATTCTCTTAAAGGGTGAAATTGTGGTTCCCTTTGGGGCACTTTTGGGTCTAGTATTATAGTACATACATTATAATTGTTCCAAAAACATGGTACACTTAATTTTGGGTATCAATTTTGGTTTTTGGGCCTTACAATAAATATTAAAAAAACTAATGTTGTGTTGTATATATTAATAATATTAATAAATTTCATTATCTATATTGAAAGGATCCATGAAAGTGTTTATAATATACATTGGTATAATAAGGCCATAGTCTTGTTTTGATTACACTAATTTTAGGGCTTCATTATTCATTAAAATAATCAAATTGAATGAAAATTAAAAATCACCCTTCTAATTATGCTTGTCATCTTTTATGTGGATTTAATTTTTTGTCAAAATTTCAATGTACCACACATTTATTACATCTTTGCTAAAAACACTCATTTTTTAAAATGAAAATTTACAAATTAGTAACATGGTATCCAAACATGGTTCATATTATGTCAAATGACATGGTTCAATATACCTACAACTTTCATAAAGATTAAAAATCATTTAAATGATTTTTGGAATATATTTGTATTTTTGGAATACACATGTACTTACATTCGTTTCCACAAATATAGTCCAATCTCTCACTTTATAAATTGAAATGAAATAATTTTTTTTCTAATCTCTTGCTTATGTTATATTCTAACATAATACATAAATATTGTGAAAATATTTCAAAAGTTTGAAGTGGAATACATTCAAACATGCACATTCTTGGAAAGTAGTACAATGTGACACCCCGAAAGCGATCAATGTAATGTGCTTTCACCCTAAAGTTCTTTTTTAAAATTTTTTTATCTTAATCTCATTTTTTGCAAGATTTTTTTAAGGGTACCTTCTTGTGTTGATACTTGTAGGGCTTGAATGTATTGTGTTGTTCACAAGTAAATAAATATGAATTGAACCACAATTCATCTTAGTACACATGAACACCCTATTGCACATGAAAAATGCATAGGGGCTATCAATGAAACCAAAGCCTTGGTTGAAGAGGAAATTTTTTGCATGATTTAAACAAAAACTTTTGCAATTATGTTGGTTGTTGACAAAACATTTTGTTGAAACACTTGTTGAATGATAATGATGAAGGTCTTATTGTAATGTTGAAAGGTGAAATATTTTATCAAGTGACAAATAAGCTCACAATCCTTTGCTATCTTTTTGTCAGGAACCTATCATTTTTTAAAGCATTGTTCGAGTGATATATAGATAACATTAAAATTTAAAAAAAAAGAAGTCCTCACAATTATATTTAGGATATTTATTTTCTTGGACAATTGTCAATTGTCTAGAGTGAAAGCCTTCCTTTTCAAGATGTTTGCATGTGGAGACAATAATGGTAGTGATTTGGTGAAGCATGCAACCTATTGGCAACCTTCAACTACCTTGGATCATGTTTGATCATGTGAAATGTGTGAAGGGTTAGACAACCTTGGTTTGCCATGTTTATGATCTTGTAGATTGCAAAGTGGTGACTATAGCCATATGCAACATTTGGGGAGGTCATTTCCATTTTATTACAAATGGTGTGTAAAAATATATAAGGTGTAACTTATTTAAAAATAAAATAATTTAAATGTGAACAAGGTGTCAATAATTCATTTTTTAAATATTAAAAAAAAAGGAAAATACCACTATTTTGTAGCAAATTTTAAAATATCTTTTTGCTTCAAGCATTTCCTAAAATATCCACATAATGACCTTCCCAGGATGCGATATGTAATATGAAAACACAAACATTCAATGTGTTATGTGGAGGAAATTGAACAAGGAAATGGCAAAACATGGTGTTATTTTTCCACAGTTCAAAGGTTTCATGGCCAATAGTGCTCAAATGAATTGGAATGTAGCACATATTGCTTAAACTTTTGGTGATCTATATGTGCCATTACAAGATAATGAACAAACTTGTTCATTTCATTGGAATCAATTTATGGACAAACACACAAACAACAAATCAAGCCAAAGATGAGAAAATAACACAAGGCCTTGGGCGATGAATACATGCATTCTAGATCTTTCGAAGAGGCAAATTCCAATATGTAGCCATTTGATCGTGGTGGTATTTATCTAGTATTATGATGAAGTTGAACATCAATAGTTAGAAAATTGGCTTAATTTTTGGCATTTTCATGTTAGACAATGGGGAGGATTCATGAAGGAGGTATGGAAATAATCTCTCACATTTCATAGTAGTTGGTTGAATTTTTCACACTTATTTTCAAAAGGGAACTAATTTGTATTAGGTAAAATTTCAGAAATTTAAATTGGAAGAGCTTATGGACAAGCCTACTTGCAACCTATCCAAAACAATGCACAATATCTAGCCCCAACAATTTAGGAGAAAGGGAACTTGCTTGTATGCTACAATGTCATATGATTATTTTTGAACTTTCAAGTAACACTTTGCATTACCAATTCAAGAAAGGAGGTCCTTCTAGACAATGACTTAACATGAATGAACTTCTCATGTGTAAAACATGCAAATTTGGTGACCTTATTCAACTTGCTAAAGTTGTTTGTAAATATGGCCTTGGATCTTCTTTCACAATGAAAACCCACACTTGGACGGTGAGGAGATCTTCAATTCTTGTAAACAAAAGGTAGATTTGCCTCCATGATCTAAGGGGGATACGCATAGGCATGATTTTGTTAATTATTCCCATGCATGGGTCAATGTAAAAGTTTAAAAGTCACATGTTCATCTTCAATAGGCATCTTTTATTGATATTCCATTAGGAAATATTGTTTTCTTTCATCGAAGTGTGCATGTTATTGAAGTTGCATGTGGAAATGGCATACATAACAATGCCCTCCTTCCTCATATATTTAGCACTTTGCTCAACAAAAACCATAAAAATTTACTACAAAACATGCATAATATCCAAAATGATAATCAACAAAGCTCCCACTTCAACTTATTCAAGTTTTTGGTATGTTTTCCTATGCACATTGTTGAAGCTTCATAAGTTCTAGTTTTGTGTTGATGATATGAATCGTTGTGTAGGGGGTATTGATCATAAATATGCTGCAAGAAAACCAATTGTACTAGATATTTGGAATGTGCAGATGGGCACGAATTTGAAACAAGATGAAGTTACATTTACGGAAGAAGCTGGTTTTGTTCTCAATGAATGTCCTCCTATGGTTCCTCAAAATTTATTTGGCGTGGAAAAGTTTTGTTGCAATCAATTGACCTATTGATGCAATGCCATGGCCTACATCATGTAATGGTAAGATTGTTAGATGAACATTCCCTTTTAACATGTCAAAACCACATTCTAATCGATAGGAAGGTGGTCATTTTCTTCAAGTTGTGTTCCCACCCTTGGAGGTTTTTGCACTTGGATATGGATGAATCTAAAACATTTAGTTTGGTGCTCCTTCCAACAATATGCAATATGAAATTATAATTGAGAATTTCCTTACTTGCACTAGGTGCTTTTTGTATGGCTTTTAGTGCATTGGGTGGCCGAGGAAAGTGGGTTTCATGTAAACACCTATACTATGTCTTGCAACACGTCATGTATTGTCAAGAAGTATAAGATTTTTCAGTTTGGAGTTGGGATGAAGTTCAACATTTGTTGAGCCATGCTATAGCTTCTAAGTAAAACAATGAATGTAGATGTATATAGAAGGATCAATGTATATGCATATGTATGGGAAGTAATTGATCTAATGCAATGAATTTTGTTGTTACTATATACAAGTATGTTTGGTTGGAATGAATTGTGTGTGAGAAATTGTTTTTGTCTTTTTCATCAACTAAGATCATCAACAATACGTTATTGTGATATGAAATGAAACAATAGGAAATCATTTATGTGAAAAGGAAGTTTGAATTGATTACGAGTAATAAGAATTAGTTACATTGCCCATGTGCTAAACCATCAACACAATTTCATGAAATCTTTTTTGAAAATTAATGGAATGTCCATCTAATGTGGTAAGAAGTTTTCATCACATCATAAAAAACATTTGCCATGTGGAAAGATATTCTATCCATGTGGCAACAATATTTTGCATGTGTGACAAGAATATTTCAAAAAAAATGTTCTTTGCTTGATGAATTTGTGCTTGGAGGCTCACCGCTCATGCTCACAGGCTCATCGCTCATACTCATATTTAGTAGCAATGCTGCCATGGGAGGGCCTGTTATTCTGGTAAGGGGCTCCCCTGGGGCCTTACCAACCACATTGGGTCTGATCTCCATCCAGCTATGGCAAAAACACACACACACACACACACACACCATACACACATCAACAGTTGCTTTCTGATTCACCAACCCTGTTGCAAGACAGAATCTCGAGGACACGTATTTTGAATTAGTGGTGGAGTGTCTGATGGCTGAAGAATGTACATGGTCAATGGCCACTTTTGCAGGATTTATTCTGTCACTTTTTGGAAGTGAGATCAAGGCCACTTCTTTGCACTTTCCTACCAAAATTGAAATCGATGCTATCCAAGGGGTTTGATGTCATGTCCTGATTTTACAAGTCCTTGGGATCCCACCCATTTCTTCGTTCGTGCCACATTATTAGACTCTGCAAATTCTGTGACACAAGACTCGTGTGTTTAGCTGGCCTTTTCTCTTGCATAACGAACAATTCTGCCAGGCCGTGTCTGTCAGGTACTACTAGAAAGGAGGCTTTTCCCATGCAGTTCTTTTCTGGGTTTTTTTGGTAAGGCATGTGTGTACAGAGTACAGTGAACACTGGCAGCTCGCCGCCCAGTTTGGGGTAATGTGATGAATTCTCTAATACCTTGGGTTGTTTCCAACTCCATGGGCTTGTGGTGCTGCATACCTGCACGCCTTCACATTTCTTCACAAACTCTCCTAAGCTTTTGTCTTTTGATGGGTTCAAGCTTCAAGGTGCACAAAATTAGTCCTTGCTTTCCACGTTGAAGTAGTGGGGGATTCATAAGTGAGTACAGCTTGGGAGAAAG
Organism: Sphagnum tenellum; assembly: GCA_963921925.1. Classification (NCBI taxonomy): domain Eukaryota; kingdom Viridiplantae; phylum Streptophyta; class Sphagnopsida; order Sphagnales; family Sphagnaceae; genus Sphagnum; species Sphagnum tenellum. The sequence goes on along the minus strand of OY998142.1, from coordinate 17,550,871 downwards.
TGCATGGGTATGGGCTAAACTGATGCTAGCTTAAGTGTTTGAGAAAGTATTAGCAAAACAAACAACAACTGACACATAACTAACTACATCAGGCTCAACGTGTAACAAATGTTAGAAACCGTCAATTGGAGATTGACAAATAGGTTAAGGAGCACTGATGGATGCCATGTCCGGAAAGTGTGTAGTTACCAATGGTTGTATGATTATAAAGCCTGGAATTCCACATTAGGTCATGCAGATCTCACAATGTAATGTCATGCCATTCATAGCTTACTCCCTCCACTCTGTTATGTTATTCCAAGCTTCAGCACATTCCTGGGAACTCTAAACCCTATACAAGGACCCTTGTGAATCAAGAACCCTTTTTCTCTCAAAGAGAAAACAATACTTACTATGGTGTATTTGTGACTATATAGCGTCTACAGATGTCCACTGCCCTTTCATATGCAGTGAAATATGCAAAGCAAACCAGCCAAAGCCTGGCTTTGTCTCAAGATAATGCTATACCCCCCCCCCCCCCCCCCCCCCGGCCCCAATGTCATCCATCAGTGGTTAGCACTTTGGAGCTGAAAGCTGTGGCACACTAGCCTAGTGATCTGGATTCTTGCTGCAGTGTTCAGCAAGTGAAGAAGGAGCTTGAAAGAAAATGCAATGACAAAAGAGAGCCAGAGATATACCTCTGCATGTAGGTAGGTAGTGTGGGAGTTGTGAACTACAAAATTGTGCCTTTGGGGTGGGCATTGGGCATCCTGGTTTTTTAGGCCGGTGAGCATGTGATAGCTGACATGATAAAGAGCTGACCAGTTGCATGCTTTCAGTGCAAAAAGATGAGCAACAGGGCGGGCTTTTTTGTAAGGCCATGAATTGGATTTGGGTCAAAGTTCACCATTAGGTTTTGCACCTTAAAGAGCATGATTTTCCAACACTGTCACGGAGAGATGGATTCACAACTTGAGAGAGGATAGAAAAAAGTTAGCTGGATTCCTACATGTCTAGACATGGATAGTATTATCTGATCATGTTAATCACCCATGAATTGTCATGACTTGAGTTATCTAATTATCCCAAAACCTATATGACCGCACTGTGACTGATGTTCCACACAAAATAATTCACAGAAGGTGTAGCCCAAAAAAGGAAAAAAAAATACTATGAAGTTTTTTATTGAAATTGTTGAGAATTGAACTCCCAATTTGTGTAAAATTGTTAATAGTCCCAACCGTTGGGTGACTATTACAAATACATGACACAAGCTGTATTTTGATTTGTTACTTACTCCTCAAGTGTTAAATTTTTTAGAAAAGAAATAGAAAATCAAAACTGTCAAAATTTATTTTCTTAAATAAATAAATAAATAAATAAATAACATTCAGTAGTAGGGGTTTAGTAGTCTTGTAATACTAGTCTTTGGGCTTTGTCTCCAAGTTTTTGCTGGACCCATGTCAGTGCGTAAGTGAGTCACGGGCTTGTTAAAAAGGTTGGAGAAAAAAAAAGTCTTCCTGAAATATTTAAATATGGAATGATGAGTTTAAAGGTATGGGTATTGTTATTTTGAACCAAAAAAAAAAAAAAACAGTAGTTAATGATGATACCTAAACTCTCCACCTGCCCATCCCATTCTTTCCTTCTGGCAAATTATCAAGTGCCAGGAAACATTCATTCTTTGATTGAGAAAAAGGCAACAAATTATTCTCAAACATATATACCTCCTTCCTCCCTTTGAATGGAATGTCCTGAACTCCCAACAATTAGGGTGGCCGGGGATTTGTGTGTCCAATTACGGAGGAATCGTACATCATCATCATCATCCCCCTTGAACCAGCATCAGTAGTGCACACACATGAAGTTTGAACCCCTTTTTGTTGATATGGAAATGGGAGTTAAGTACTTACTACTAGAAACTACTTACACTGCACTACTGCCATATCTGCTCCTTTCATTCTGCACCTTTTGATGCCATTCCAAGGGAACTGCTCTGCACCAGATCCTGTGCCCCCCATGTATTCACTGCAAACTTGCAAAACAAAAAGGAAACCACAAAACAAAAAAGGATATTCATGTCTGAAAATGAATATGTATAGAGGAAAGCCTGCTCCCCCCCACCCCCTAATTTGATGAGGGTCCATAGCGTCAAGTGTGTAGGCCCGAATATGAGAGGGGAGTTAAGGGAGGCCTGCAGGAGCAGGCAAAATTAGGGTAGTTAGTGGAGGCCCACAGACCAACCCTAATTTTGTTTGCTCTCCTGGGCCTCCTCCTCCCCACCTCCCCTAATTTCTGGGCCTACATACTTGCTTGAACCTATGAACCCTCAAATTAAGGGAGAGAGGTTGAGACCTTTGCCAACATAAAGTACAAAACATGTCATTTACTTGAATGGTAGAAGATTTGCATGTGAAATGGTGGAAGGTTGCCTTCAATTGACAAAAGCATCCACTTCTCATGTGGGGGAGTTTTTTGCTTTCAAGTACAAAGGGAAAAACTACAAAGTGGTCTAGGAAAACTATTCATCCCTAGTTTACTGCATCAATTTTGGATTAGTAGGTTATTTTCATGATGTTATTATGCATTGGCTTCCTCATAACTATCCTAATAATCATCTATCATCATGTGTGCATGCCGATTTTGATTGCCAGCGACTGCCTTTCTAGCATAGTGAGGGTATAAATTTAATGTTATAGAACTTCCATGCACTTCAATATTAGCTAGCAACTTTTTTTCAGTGGAATTTCACCAGTTGGTGATTTTGGTTAAATGCAAGAAATAAATGTTTCACCCACCAAGTTTCAAAGAAGAATTGCCAGATTTTACATTAGGTTAAAATAGTAGCCAACAATGTAGACGATTACTTAGGTGTATACTTTCACACTTTAAATTTTTTATAGCCAAATTTGTTCAAATGCCTTAAAAACGTATATTAGCCAAATTTGTTTCCAACATTTAGTTTGTTTGTTTATAGCCAAAAAAGAATGAGAAGATAATGTCTTTTTGTTAGTTCTATTGCCGCTACAAAACATTCATTCCAATATAGGACATCAAGCTAATATGGATTTAGTAGTTATCAACATTCATTGGGTAATACAATAGTTATGGAAGCATTGATAATTTAAAATTGTATTCATACTAATGCATATATTGGCCAAGGATGGAATGATTTGTTTTAAAACCTTTCAACAAATTTGCATCACTCTTGATATAAGATGGAACATGATTCAAAATTTAACACAATACAACAATATTTTTTGTACATTCACCTAGAAACAAGAAATATTATGTCAAATCTTATATGTGCACTTACATATGCAAGAGTGTGGTTCAAAGCAAAAATCTCATTGGTACAATAAAATTGTTGAAGCCATCATCCACATTGTGCAATACCATTTAATGTGTATTGTTTTGTTGCCTAAATCAAACACAAACTTATAAGATAAGTTGCAATGGTTGATAGTCTTTCCTTTGTGTTCTTGCATGTTCTTCCACATTACATTGACTAAAGGGTCAAAGCAACATAAAATATACAAAATTAGTAAACGTCTCCACTTTAACCTTGCGTTGTTCATATAATTACCATAAAGTAGCATCAAATTAGGTGAAATTATGTGTCAAGTAACATTAGTTTGCTCTATTAAGTTTATAAATATCTAATTCTAATTTTTTTTTAAACAAATTTTTTTTGAAAATACATAAAAAAAACATTTGAAACTGATTAAAAAATGTCTTCAACCTACTTTTTGGTTAGAAAAATCAATGAAATTGATATGTCATAAGTTAGGAAATGAAAATCAACATATGTTTTAGCAAATCAAAAAAATAAAATCTATTTCATTTTTATAAGAACCTATTTTCACCTACTTGAAACCAAAAGCCCATAGTGAAAAGTAAACACCAAAAGCTATTTGTATTTTGAAAAACCTACTTGAAACCTACTTTTACAATTTGAAATATGAAAATCAATGCACATTAGTGTTACCATATATTATATTTGATCATTGAATTGAAAAGATTCAATGTTTCACAATTTTATAATTGGTTTTGTTGCTATCTTCTCTACTTCTAATTTTAACAAGGTAATCAAGTTGTTCACTTTATCTTGATTACACCCAAAATGAGTTTTTTTCACATTTGTTTAAACTAATGGATATCCAAGTTCATTTGAACCCCCCAAAACATTCTACTATATGAAACACACCATTGTCAATGGAATTAATCCAATGAATGTTCACGAACCATCTTGTTCTTGAAGTTCATCCCTTTTATTGTCACCTAAAAGTTTTAAGTTGATGCACAAGTAGTTTGTATGTCCAAATATGGTCATGAACCTTTTGCAATTTCACATAATACCATGTCCTATATTATATAACAATCTCTATAGTAAGATCCATACATGAAGAAAAATAACAAGATGATGCCCATCTACAAATGCAACAAGCATATTGATTGAGAGGGAAATTGATTTTATGCATTATATGTATTAGTGTGGCTTGTCCACATATTGTAACAATTTTGTTCAATTTTTGAAAACTAGGTCTAAAATTCAATTTATATTCAAAATTGACAATTTTTTATTATATTGAATTTTAAATGACAAAGCTACTCAATATTCAATATCTCATGCACCTTATACCTAAAAACTAAAGAGCTTCCTCCGTAAAACCATTCTCACAAAAGGCTTAACTTCCACACATACCATTATTGAATTCCAATTTCCTTATTTTTTATTTTATTCAATTCTAAATTAGAATGTTTACCAAATAGGTATTCAATAACTTCTATGTCATAAACATTAGGAAACCACCTTGGTGCACTAGTCCTATTCAGTTGGAAACCACCTTGATGCACTCCTATTTGTTAAAGGCTTTCCAAAAATATAAAATGCACAAGGGGAATTGAGATCTCAAATTTGACAAAACAAAACAAAAAACTAACTTTATTAATACATGTGCTAGTGCTTGGCCCATGCCATTGAACACATTAAAATATATATTTGCAAAGTATATGTGTTGTTGAACCATACAATATATATTTTTTATTAATTGGTTTGTGATTTTTATTAAATTTTTAGTGACAACCAATACTCAAAATGCAATAATTCCCATACCATAGGCTTGAAAAGTATGAAACCACTTTGGTGCACCCATACTCATTGATGGTATCAAGAGCACACCCCCAATTCCTCCAAAAATTCAAATTATATATATATATATATATAAATTTAATGACAAAAAAATTACTCAAATTTCAATAACTTGTGTACATTGTAGGTTTTAGCATTATGACATTGCCTTGGTGCAACCTCATCATCAAGGGCTTTCCAATGGAACCAAGACTTTAGCTCATGGGGCCCATGGTTTGGGAGATTTCAACTTGACAAACAAAACAAAAAAACTACCTTTTTTTAAATTGGAAGATGTCTAGGCTCAAGTATGAATTCTAACAAAAATAATTTTAATTTGTTGAATTTATCTATTTAAATAATTGAATATTCAATACCTCCCACATCATGGGTTTAAACATTATGAACCCACCTTGGTGCACCTTTACTTATTGAAGATTTTCCAATAGTGCCAAGTTTGCGGCAAGGCGCACCATGGTTTGGGAGATTTCAACATGACAAACAAAACAAACAAACAATCTTCCTCAATAGATAGATGTGCCATTGATTCCATACCATCAAAACAATGTTGGGCCACTTGGGTCAATTAGATTAAAATTGTCTTCCATAACTTTAGAAATAATGTTTTCAAAATATTTGTATTTTATGACCCACTTCTTTTTTTTAAAATTGCAAATAATTCCCAAGTGATTTTTAAAAAAGATGTGGAAAAAAAAAAGCAATATTAAAATAGAATTCAGTGATAATTATGAGTGGTCTAAAAGACCAATAGAAATACAAAACAAGTGGGTGATTAAATAGAAAGGGGTGCAACTTTGCAAGATAAAATAATTAAAATATATAATTAAGTAAAGGAATTACATGTTAATTGTATAGCATGGCAAGATAACAACAAAAAGATTATGGTTGAAAGATCACATAACATTCACATGCAAAATATATTAACTTAGGTCAATGTGTATTAACATCCCCTTTCACACTCTACTTTAATTAAGGAAATTAGTGGATGAATTCAAAATGTCAACAACTAGAGCTTGCACATAATTTGAATGATCTACAAATCTTGAAACCTTATCATGTTTCTAAATTTTTGAAAATTAAAATTTCCTAGTGACTTGGTCAAGATGCTGGCAAGTTGGTTTCATGTATCTATGCATGTCTAATATCTACTTTGCCTATTAAGGGCTTTTCTTGAATGAAGTAATGGTTCATAAGTCTATGTGTTTTGTATAAACATAAAAATAGGGTTTTTTCATGATTTTTATATGATTTTGATTATCTATGTGAATAATAGTGGTCTAGTTTTATAACATTCCAAGTCCATGAAGAAGGTTTTGTAACCACGTTGATTTTTTTTGCCCCATTTGTTAAGACCCCATTTTTTTTGCCCCATTATGTCAAGGACAATGCAATAGTAGGTTGCTTACCATAACTCCACATCATTGGTCCATTGCCTAGTTGAAAAAACAACTTGATGTTGATTTACATTTTTCACAATCACCTACCCAATCTATGTCAATAAATATGTGTAGAAGATTTATATTTCATGCTTCATGAAAATTTCCAAAATCATGAGTTCTGTATCTTGACAATGTCTAACTATTTCAAGATGGATTTCCAAAGTGCATTCATGTATCGACTTATAATACTCACAATAACTAAGATGTATGGGTGAGAATTCATAAGGTATATCAACTTCCTATTATTTAATGAAAGTAATAAGAGCAATTGGTTTCGATGTTTCTTTTTTTGCCAATCTTGAAGCCTTTAGGCAATGGAGTTTGAATAGGGTTCTAGTCATTCATGCAAAATTGTTCAAGGATATTTTGCATGCAATCTTTGACACATGAAAATGCCTCTATCAAGACTAAAATTTAAAATTCCTAGGTAGAATTTGAAGCAACCTAGATCAATAATTTGGAATTAAGCCTCTAGTTGATATTTGAGACATTTGTTATGCCTCATGGGTGATTTCCTATAATTAGCAAATCATTGACATACAAAATCAAGATTTTTACTTGTTTTCCTTAAAAATGTAATAAAGATCATGATTTGCATTGTTTCATATAAAGTTTCAATCTTTAAGGCAAAGATTAAAATTTTCATACTAGGCTCTAGGAGTCTAGGAAAGTCCACACAAAGTCTTCACTAGGTGACATACTTTGATTTCTTGCCTTGGAATTGCATATCCCTTCAACTATGCCATATGGACCTCCTCCTTGAGGTCTCCCTTCAAGAATACAATCTTTACATCAAGGTGGACAACCAAGGTAACTATATTGACTACATCATATTCCATTCGTTGTATATTATTATCCAAAACTTGGGATACCATGTCAATCGTTGTAGGCATGTAAAGGGTGTAGTTGACCCAATAATGAAATTATTGTGAGGGGACCGGAACATGCTAAAGATAAAGAAAAGTTATATACCATTTTTATATTACAATATCCAAATACCTAGGAAATAAGGTTCATTTCTTACCAATAATTCAACAAGTTCATCCTAACCCCATTTTTTTGGATTTGTGAATAGACTAAAAATAAATGCCCTGAAAGCGCCTGCAGATGACATGGCATAATCAATTTGAGCTATATGAAGGAAAAGCTTTTATGTATAGTTTTCATATACAAAGAGACCTATTTATCCTAATTATTCGAACCCAAAGACATTTCGGTGTTATTTTTTCTTGGAAAAGAATAATAAAAATATGGAATTGACTAGTATTCCACCATAATTTAACCTAAGGTTCTAGGAACCACTGTTTTATAAAAATGGAATGTCCCCAAGGAAGTAATAGCTCTTAGGAAGCAATGTTAACACATTTCGATTTGAAGATGAGTGGCAGCATTTCAATTAAAAATATGAAAATTCCAGCCTTTTTTTCCAATCTACTTTTGGTATTTAATGCATGTGTACCTAATCCACAATAAAATAAACAATAAATTATTTTCACCTCTTTTTTTTCCTCAAAATCTATGAAGTTTCATGTTGTTCAAATCCACATGCAATAAGATGAATGTTGTTATATGGACTAAGAATGTTGCTCATTATTTTCCAAGATTAAAAAAGTAGTTCTACAAATTGAGATTGATTGGAGATAGTAAAAATGTTTTATGTGATGGAGATTGAGTATGTAAAAAGATAATAGGTTTAGCCCCATTCGGATTATAGACTCATCTATATAAGGTGACTATCATGAACCTCTAGATGTAAAGGTTTTAATGGAATTATCTCAAGGTTCAAACATGATAACTCATCAAATTTTTAAACTTGGCTAATTTGAGTATTTTCTTACATTTAAGGTCATAGACTTCGCAGGCTTTGGAATTTTCATTATACCTTGCCATGATGATTCAAAGGAATTGGTTTGAAATTTATTGGTTTTTTTTAAGGTATATGGACATATACTTTTCATCTAAAGACCTTCATGTGATTCAAATTTGGCTTAACATTAGAATTATTTTTTTGGGTATAAATCTATTTTTTGATTTTGTAAAACAGGTTCCAAATGTAAGCTACAATTTTCTTTGCCTTTGCCCAAAATGGTTTAAACTCTATGTTTCTATCATCATTGATTGAGCTTCCTCCACTAAATACTTATTCATATACTATGTTATTCCATGTGTTGAAGGGTTCTAGGTTGGGTCAATAAACATTCGATTTTTGCTTCTTGAAAATCAGAATTAAACCTAACATGACAATATCTCCAACACCCCCCCCCCCCAATAATGTAAATAAAGAATCTTGATTGGGTGTCATGTAAACTTTCTAATTTTTTTGAATTTGTTTAAGTTTTCATTTTCCTCTCAAGAAAGAAAAACCAAACCTTACAAGAATAGTCATCTACCAAGGTCATAAAGTAGGATGAACTAATAAGAGTCTTAAATGAAATGGTCCACATAGATTGAAGTGTATTGACTTGTTTATAGCTATTGTACAAATTTGATTATTTGGAGACTATTTATGGTGCGGCTTCTCGAGTTGGCATGTTTTGTAAACATTGAAATAATAAGAATTCCACTAACCATGTTGTTTCATGTCAAAAAATGCAAACCTTGGGTAATTTAATTAACTTAGTTGTTTATGCCAAAGTTTGGTAGTTGCCAAAAGATTACTAAGCAATGCTAGTTTCATGTTGTAGACTTCAATAAAATAAAGTATATGTCACAATTGTAATATGTAGAAGCCTTCAACATACAAGTGGCAAAAGCAACAAGTTTATGACAATTTTTACATATCATTAAGCTTTGTTTGTCATTAAAGACAATTTGACATAACCTTTAAGTTAAATGGACCTTAGAGACAACATGTTTTTCTTGAATCCCAATACATAGAAAATGCTATCAATTTCATAATTTTGGGTCTCAAATGAACACTCCCAATGCCTTCAAATGGTTGAGATTAGTCCTCTAATTGTGCTTACAATAGAAGGATATAATGGTTTTTGTAATTGGCTATCCATATCATTGTTTCCAATTACTTGCCTAAAAACACTTGAGTCCAAATACCATTATGGGTTTGGGGCCTTATCTAAATTTGCTACTATTACATCAATAGTGCATTAACATTTGCATTATCAAAATTAAGCAACTTAACAATGGTTATTCCTTTAAGGTTGCATTTGCAATGGGCTTGATTCTTTAATCTAGTTTAGCCTTACTATTAGCTTCAGGTTTTTGATATCAACTTCACATTCTTGGAAATCCTTCAACTGATGACCCGTCTTGTTAGGGTTTAACAACAACATTTAGATTATGAGTTTTTCACTCCCATAAACAAAGAAGAGATGGAGGTTATTATAGAGAAAGATTTTGTAAGCTTGAATAAAAGATCAGAAAAGAAGCAAGGATTGCCCAAGAAAGAAATTTCAAGCAATCAATGGAGAGGCCCGTGAAGGAGATACAACCAGCCATGCTCAACCCTAAGATGGAGCCAATGAAGCCATTGATCAAAAATGTTTGAGGCCCTTAGACGAATTGTTTCCTTCACTTTGGCCTTCTGTTTTAATGTTGCTATGAAATAACACCAAAATGTTTAAAGGGCTTGGAACTATTTGAGGGTATCACATAGAAAACCAAGAGAGTGAAATAATATTCATGATCATTTGTCAAAGATTTCTCTAAGCATGTTGTTTCATCCTAGTGGAGATCTCAAGAAGAACTACAAGTGTCGTGTAGAGTTTGGCAGTGCCAAGTTGCCAAATCAGAAATATGCACAACATTGCACTATCTTGGACTGTTATCCTGGATGAGATTTGTGAGGTGTCAAAGAAACAGAGGGGTGACAAGACAACTTTTGTATGCAGTTTGTGTTCAGCCCTTGAGGAATTTCCTTGTATTTGGCATTTTAATGCATTTAGAAAAAAAAGTTGACAAATTGACCTTATATATTTTCCAAATTTTCTGGCATTTTATTTTAGAAACATTTAAAACCAAACTTGTTATATATCTATGGTAGTAGGTGAGTGTGTATTATTAACAGAAGAAGCAAGGTCAAGATTTTAACATTTACCATTTTAAAAGTGAAGTGTTTGTACGATAAATCAAACAGAAACATTTTCTATTTGAAAGGTTAGTTTTTTCTGTTTGATTCATCCTTGCATGGTTGGTTCAAAGTTCAAACAAGGGTTGATCTGGTCTTCTAGCTACCTCCTCACCCATGGTTATATGTATGGTAGCTGAGTCAAGCAATTCATACTTGTTCCATGAGACACAAACAGATGCATATTATGTGGGGCAATATGAAATATGGAAGGGTTTGGGTAGATGACATTCTATCTGGTGTGATGACTGTGAGGAAATTTGGTGAGCCTGGTCAGGCAAGACAATTTTCAAACATGCACTCCCATTTACCTCAACCTCCATTAGCTACCCACCCATATATGCTGACGGCCCATTGCTTTATCTCCCTACATAAGATATCATGGAAGACATAATAGTAGAGAAGATAAGCTCTCCACTCAAGATTACTTCCATTAAGTTTAAAACACAGAGACATTTCTTGAAATCCTGGCTGCTGTAAGTTATTACAATGCATTAATGTATAACAGGAATCTAATAAAATAATTTCAATATTTGCAAAGTCCGTATCCCTCCCTAGTAACATTTCGAGAATCCCCAATTCTTGAAGCATCAAGTACTTGACCAAGAACAATAGAAGATCTACATTGTACAACATTGGAGAAAGGAGGCCAAAAACAAAAACTTATTGCAACTGAAGATGGTGGTGACAAGAGATTCATTTTCAACTGGGGAGTCTGGCAAAAGGGGGGAGGGGGGGGGGGGGAACTAAACTCCCAAAGCTTAAGGTGAAATTTATATGTGCCGATAAGGTCTAGTCCTTGTCCACCTGGGGACCCTTCCACAACCCTTCACAACTCAGAATCAATTAGAGTCCCTTCCTCTGCAACAAATGAATCGGGGAGAAGGTTAGCTTGCAATGGCTTTTGACATCAGAGTTGCTCTTTGATGAATTGTGAGTGGACAAGTGATGAACTTGTGACTTGAAAGTAAAATTGAGTTTCAGAATTGTATAATTTCTTTACAGATGTGAATTTAGATATCTTAAAGTACTATTTTGAATAACATAATATGGAAATGATATTTTCATAAGTCAACAAATAAATAACAAAGTCAGCTTTATAATTAATTGCAAGAGTATAGGTATGCATTTGTTGTTGGCCTTGCCTACCAAGGCAAGGATATTGTGTTTAGATTCATTATAGAAAATAGTAGCTTAAGGGATTTTGACCCTTAGGTAATAATAATAGGTCTATTCTTATATGAGGATTTTTGAAAGATGATATTTTGGCTTGTGTTGAAACTTGAGAGTAGTTATAGAGTTATGATATCTTGAAGGATTTTAGTTTCTTTTAGAGGATTTTTTTTGCAGACCATACTTTTGCATGGTGAAATATTTGAATCTTCATAATTCTTCTTTTGCCTTAATTTTGATGTAAATGGCAAGGCCACAGTATCACACCCCTTCTTTTTTTAACCTTATTACACAAACAGCTCTGGATTTACATCTCAGACACTTTCTAGCTGGAAGAAACAATTTTTCCATACATAGTGAATTTCGTTTGTCACAGCCAAAAATTCTTGTTGATTGTGAAGGTTTCAGTAGAGTACTTTTCAGATATATTAGTAAGTACCTTGGCAGCTTCAACATCAATTACAATATTTGTAAAAATGCTGAAATCTTCACAAGATTTTTACTTTTTTTCCCGAACAACAAATTTTTTGTGAAGGTAAAATAGAGAATTCTTTTGACATGGGATTCTCAAATTTAATTAAGTTATTCCACAGACATGTGTTGGAGCTTTCCCTATCCTTCTGAAAAACAGAATTCTTAAATCTCACAATCTGCCCCTGAGTAACAAAACCCGATCAAGGATGTAGGAAATGGACATTTGTAGTATGGCTAAAATGACATGACACCTTGGCCCCACACACTTTTTTAGGCCCTAGAAAACCCAGATAATTTTCATATTCTTAAGTGCAATTGGATTAAATCTGTGGAGGAATTTCTGGGTGAAGACAAACAATGATGCTCATCAAACAATGATTCTGCCATCAACAAACTCACATTACATTTCAATGCCCTGTGTCTTGTGTTTGCACAGAAACCTAGATTGAACTCCAAGATCCTCAATGGTGGCATGATAGTGCCGTCACCCTTTTATGTGACACATTGTCATATGCAGGTGGGGAATGTACTCACAATGTGCAGAAAATGGTACAGGTTTCCTGCACTATTTTTCGGTCCAAATTCTGAGACTTCTGATCTGAAGCACAGTTGACAAAGCCAAGAAGTACTTGTGCTCAAAATCCTTCTCGTATGAGCCCACCCAAGTGCCTATGAAGATGATGGTCATGCTTCGTAGACACTCCTATTGGTTGATAATAGATTCACAAGTGAATGCATTCTCAACCACCCTGCTGATTCCGCAGTGGCATGTTATCTTAAATAACTGTAGCTGCACAATCTCGACAACAACAACCTTGTGAAAATAAACACTTTGGTTGAAGTGTCCACACTGGATGGCACTCCCCGACACTTTGTCAAACCCAAAACAGCCTTCAGAACATCTTTACCTTGAACCCTTGGAACACCTTATCATATTTTCTACTTCTCTATCTGGTCCTTGACCACCAAAATCAACAAGTTCATTGAATTGGCAATTTAAGCTCTGAGCTCAAAATTTTATGGTGAAGATGGGCCTTACCAGTTCGTGTAATAATACCAACTTTGTCACAGCTGTGGATGGCAAAGGCAACTATCATTAACAAGCTCAAATGACATATAAGTGAAGACATCTTGGGAGAAGGCAGAAAATGGACCTTGCAAACAGGTGGATTACTCATCTTGAGCAAGAGTCTTGAGTTGGGTGGTGAAGCTTTCAATGTGCTTGGCTTCAACAGCCATTACAAGCCGCATCTGCCTCAACCCCTTTGTCTGTGTGCAATAGTAATTCATTGCACAAACCTAAGTAGGTTAGGGAAAAGATGGCAGATATGTAACCAGTCAACCTGAATGATTAGTGCTACACATGCAATCTTGCTGTTATGCAAGAAAACATCCTCAATCTTGGGATCTTAAACCCTAAACCCTTGGGACCTGAATCTCTGCAAACCTAGAACTGTGGCCAACCCACAAGTCCCATGTTCCTTATGCAGTCCTTGCAGGGATGATCCCTAAATCATGAGAGTCCCTAACAACCTTGTGTCCAACAGGTTTCTGACAGAGGATCACCTCCAGCAGAGGCAACCATATCCCTGGCAATCCTGTCAAAGTTGTCTCTAAGAGAAATTGATCATTCCATAAAGAAAGAATGTAAGCACAAGAAAGAAGACAGACCTGGTGAGCAGCCAAAGAGTCTGCTGAAACAGGGAATGTGAAAGACCAGGAGCTCAACTGAGGCAAGCAATGGCAAATGCACAGTTCAGTACAACAGTCAAATAATCCAAAGATGATAGATCCATGCACATCACTATGATAGTTATGCCAGAACAAACATTACTTGAAAATTGTGAGTCTGGAAACTTGGCCACAAGATTTTTAAGAGACACAGGCAGTGTTGGACCCTGTTGCACAATGGACCATGCAGCCTACAAAGAAACTGTGAACCCTAATTTGCAACTGATTGAGCAAGTTTAGACCACAATGGCATATTAAGTGTAATGTTGTGGGGTTACACTAGTCATGTCCTCACAACACTGATTCTGCTCAGTTGTCAAGCCACTGTCCTACTGCAATTGGCTCACCCATACAAGAAAATAATCCAAACTATCTCAGTTCTTCACAAGTAGAATAAAAATAAATAATACAAATATGTTGGCACAAACATAATGTTCAGCTCTCAAGAACATAGTAGACCCTACCTTGTGCAAAATTTCATCTTCTGGCTTGATGTATACAAGCTCTCCACTTTTTTGTGAATCTTGCTTTTGCCTCTGTCAACAAAGAGCATATACAGCTAGTACTCTTCAGGATTATGCTGCTCTGAACAAATTATTCACAAAAATAATGCAGAAGTATATCAAAGGTTTGAAATCAAGCTAATCCGAGCAAAATTGTGAGTTTTCTCACCTTCCTCTGTGCAGAATTCTCATGTGCAATTTCATCCTTAATGAGTTCTTCAAAAACCCGTGTAAGAACCAAATAGTACTTGAATTTGAAAAATTCCTGCAGCTCCCCAGTTGGCTGCAATTACATTCCCGCACAGATGTCCTATCAGAGCAAGACCCACAAGAGACCCCACAACATTTCAAGGTGAAAAGCAGGCATTTATTTTGAAACTAAATGAAATGACTCCACCAACATAATAACTATACTGCTAGTTGTACTGGAAACTTGAATGGAACTCATCAAGTATCCAAAGTCAGGGATGGTGTTTCTCACCTCATCTTCTGTGGCCCAAAAGACCTCATCAAACAGGCCTTGGTAAAGAGGAGGAGCCAGTTCTATGGGAATATTCACAAGGCGCTCACTTAACAGCAGGCCAACCTCCTTTGAGTGCTTGCTCCAAAGCTCCTCCAAGTTGCAAGCTTCAGGCTTCTGAACACTTTTCCTTTCTAAAAACTTGTGAATCTCCTCCATGCATTTGCATTCCTGCTTACAAGACAATTTCCATATCTGGAATTATGCAAATCTCCACAATTTATTTGTTCATCTGTTCTCAACTAGGGCTCAGAGTTCAGGTTTGATTCTGCTTCAGCTGTCACAGTTCAAGGCTCAGAACAGGTGTAGGTCTATGTTTTCATGCACCTGAGGCTACATAACCTCACAGTCTAATTTACAGATCCAGGTTCAAACATTGATTTCTAGGGTTCAAAGTTTACGGTCACTCAAATAAGCCTTGAGGGCTAGATCTGTTCTCCTTGCACAATGTCAGGATTATGGTCTCAGTTTGAAAATTCAGGTAAACCTAGAGACCTACAGAATTCTACTCCTTTTTCTAGGTCAATTTCAGGTCTCAGCTTAAAGTTCATTAAAATACTTGCAGGTCTAATAGCATGGGGTTCAGGATGTAGGTAAGGTCTGAGTGTTTGAGTTTGAAGAGTGAAAAGATGCAACCTTTGTGTTCACAGTCCAAATTCAAGATATGGGTTTTGATAGAACAATGAGAATTGAAAAGGAAGCTAAGGTCAGATTTAGTATAAAGATGGGGAAGAAAAGAGGAACCTGATAACGTGCAAGATTGAGAGCAGAGATGACTCCAATGGGGTCCTCCTCCTCTCCAGCCTTGATCACAGACCCAACTGTAGTCTGGGCCAATACAAGCTCCACAAACCCGCTGATGTCCCATACCTCATCATCTAGAAACGTGCGGAGCAAAGTTTTCACTCCATGAAAATCACTGACTCTTGGATCAAAAAACTCAAAATCAACATTCACCATGTCCTGCAGTTCCAATAAGGTTCCTCAGGTAAGTGACGCTCAATAATATACCCTCACCACGAGACTGAAACCTGAACCCTAAACCCTAGAAAATAGGCATGTATTCTGGGGATGGAGTTGAATTTTTCTGAAAACATGGTTGTTGCAACCGGAGTGGTAGGGATTCTTGGAGAGAGGGGGGTAGCTAACAGCGTGCAAGTGGTCATGAGAGGTTTCCAGAAAAGACGTCAATAAAAAAGAATCCAAGAAACACACAAAAGAGGTGAGGATAAGAAGGAAGAAGGCACCTCAGACGGCCCTGAACTCTCGTCTGAGTCGCTGTCACCGCTGCTGGGTTCCGAGCCAGACTCACTATCTTCGGATGGCGATGATGATGAGTTGCCATTGGGTTGGTCCTCCTCCTCCTTGCTAGATTCTTGTGGCTCGCCGTTGGCTTCATTTTCCGGCGAAGATGGAAGCACTGGAGAAGACGATTTTAAACTCTTCCGCTTCCCCATTTCCGGCACAAACTGGTGAAAGTTTTCCGATCCTTCAAGGTTACAACAGACTTGTGAGATTTGGGTACCTACTCTACTCTTGCTGTCCGCCAACAAGAGACTTCCGCCTTGCAGGAATATGCAATATTGTCGTTGAGCAGCCGTTGCAAAGCTACCACGTTCCCCTTCTAAAGCCTAAACCCTAAAGAGTTCGCCTTTTACCATTTTAGGGTTCAAATGGGTTCTTTTTGTGAACCCATTTACCTATTCTCTTTTGACGTTGTATTGGAAGTGTTTGCAAAAATACCGAGTGTAAAATACATGAGGTTATGTATTCACCTCTCCTCTCCTATTCATTACATGGGTTGCCTCCCAACTTTTATTATTATTGGGGCAATGGGTCATTTGATTGGCCCATCACCCCCCCCCCCCCCCCCCCCCCCCCCAAAACAAAAACAAAAACAAAACTGAAACTTTGGAGGCTCCCCAATATAGCAATCTCTATATGTGAGGAGAGAATGCTTTCCCTTTGGTTGATTTATATAGGTGAGAAGAAGAAAACTTTCGGGGGAAACTTTGGGCAAAGGATATGGAACATAGTGAGGTGCTTTTGGGAACACCCTTGGAGAACATCATGGGGGACATTATTAAGAACATATGGGATTTACACAAGGAAAAAAAAATTCCATCCTCACCCTAATTAGTTGGATAACAAGGTCACATTTGGGCTAATGACATAGGCCATACTAGTTTACATTATTTTTGTTTAATATGAAACATAATTGTACTTTAGATCATGTCATTTTCCTTATCTGTAATATAATCTATGTTTTTTAACAGAAGGTTTAAAACATAATTAAACCAAAATTGCATAGGAACTAATATTTTAACAAAATGAAAATAATGGAGTAAATCCTTGAAATATCAAATCATTCGCCTCCCTTTACTTTTAGAACTTTTCAGTGCAAGGTGTTAAGTCTTTTAATCTAGTTCTAAGGTATTAAGCATTTTGTATAAGTATGCTTGAAGATTACTTATTTCTCACCTTTTAAGGTTCAAGCAACTTGTAGCATTAAGCAATGTTGTTTAATGAATTTTGTGATCATATGGCCAACGTGGTTATCATCCATAACAAGATAAATAGCCAAATCTAACTATAAACTATACATGAAAGTACAAATATATTCATCTTTTTATATTTTTGATTACTTATTGAAACATTATTGAGTTTCATTTTTATTTTTCAAAAGAATGGACAATTGAAATAGCCAAAAATCACTTCATTTTCATTTTTAGTTTCACATTTCGCAATAACAAAAGGGTAGTGTTAAGATGTTATATAATATAGAGCAAGGTGAATGCATAGTCCTTCCCTAAATGCATGGCCCAATGATAGCTTCAAAGGTTTACACAACTTGTAATTTGCAAAGGTTCAATTTTGAAATGTATTGTTAAGTCCAAAATAATCAAAGGAGTAAATGGGATTATTATCAACCTAGGTACTAGGATGGGTAGGTATTAAATAATTATTTGTTGAAAATTTCAAAATTTCTGAAAAATATGTGCCTACTATGCAAAAAATCTTAATGGACTTCTCAAGCACAATAGCTTCATTATTTTAATATCGAATCATGAATTACTATTATTTTTATCATTGAACATATAACTAACAATAGTTAATTATTGGGCATTTTGTTGTCAAACCACCCCATGTACTAGGATAATCTTTATTTTGTTTTACTAAGGATTGTGAGTCCTTTTGCTCAAAAAACATTTTATAAAAAAAATAATGATTTTTTTGGGCAACTTGTTATTAAATGTGTTTGTTGTTGCCATGATGTGTCACATGTTGTGTGTTGATCATTATCAAATAATTATAAAACTTCCAAAGTGTGTGAATTTTTGTTAGAATCTACATTTCATTTTGGAAAATGATCACAATTTCAATTGATATCAAATGTATGTAAATTAATTTGAGAATTCCCTTTTTAAATTTATAAAATAATATATTTTTAAAACATAATTTATATTAATCCCATTTACATGTGATAAAAAAACGTTTAATTCTTAATATTTTAAAACATATTGATAAAAGTTCTTTATGTAATGAAGAAAGGTTAAGAAATAGGGAATTGACTCCAAATGGTCCTTTCTTGCTTTTGTGATATATGTAAGCTTGTCAAGTCAAACTTGTGTTGAAAAAGCATGAAAGGAGCTATGGGGGAGCCCTTCTCAACTAGAAATAGAATTAAAAAAATAAAAAATAAATCTTGCCTTTTTTCCAAAGAAGAGATTGTACAATGTATAAAAGACCAATGTTAGATTGTGGCACCATAGTGTATTGGCACTCATTAGTGCATCATCCATTGTGTCACAACCCTAACTTTGGGCTCGCAACCAACGCAAGGGCTTTCAAAGGTGTAGGCCAAGAATGAAGCTTGGGAATCACATTTCATGCCCTCAGGAATGTAGGAGAATGTGATGGAATGAACTCTTATAATCCCAAGTGAGTTTTCACTTTGGGAGTTGGAATCCTGACGGACTTTCAAATTTTCAGAGAGTGATTACAGGGGCTAAAACCCATTGGATCGACAAGTTCCTTATATCGTTGAAAAACTTTTAAAAGGTAAATGTCTAAAATGGGTTTGCATTACTCATTTGGGCACTTAAAACACAACTTATGGCCAAAAGAAGAGTCGGGAATCAAATTGCCAATTTGATTTTTTACCACTAAAAGTCAAGAATCACCTTGACTTCCTTATATGCAAATGGCGTGTCACATACCATTATAAAATTCTTAATAAGGGTTACAACTTTGGTTAGACCTCACTTCAATCGAAGGTTTACAAACAAAGTTATGGGACTCCAAAATCACGAAAATCTTAATTTTGGGACTTTTGGAACTTTCACTTAGAAATATCGGGACAAAATGACGTTTGGGTGTGGGTCCCGTGGCCAAACATAAAGAATATTATAAGGGGGGAAGGTAGTGGCTTCCCCCAAGTCCAGGTCGTGATAAGTCTTGTTTGTCTATGTTTGCCCATGGTTCGTCCTTGCATGAAAAATGTTTTAGCTATGCACTAACCAACTTGTTGTTTGGTTTGTGCAAGTTCGTGTGAATAATTGGTATGTTTGTTAATTGTTCTAATCTCAATCCTAGAGTCTAGCATGCCCTTTTACCCTTGAAGTGTTACAAGTCAAAAAACGAGCCCCAATTCTTTCTTCTTTTATTGTCACTTTTGGACTCATAGTTAAGTCCATCAACGAACTAAGGGGTGCATCAATTGATGTCAATAACACAAATGATAACTATTTTCATTTTTATTTTATTTTAATGAGTAATTTAGATCATTCCCTTGTGCATGTATTAAGTAAACAAATCTATTTAATGTGTAAATGTTAGGACATTTAAAAGGAAAAAATGAAGAATTGAGTAAAGACATTACTAGGAAATGTGTCCTAGTTCACTCTAAGTTCACTCTAAGTTTCATTAGATTTTGAATGAATTTGAACATTTTTACTTAGTAAAATTATTCACCCCCCTAGTGAACGAGGACCAATTGCTACAACCAATGATTTGTTTCATTAGTACCTATTGAAACAAGGTTACTTTCAAGTGAAATATAAATTTACCAAAACATTAACTTGCTAGTTAATTATTAAACAACATGGAAATCAATTAAATTTTAATTATTTAATATATAATATTATTGATAATTTCATGATTTTTAAAACTTATTATTTGTTGACCTGTGTCAATACCTATGTTAGGTTAAAAACCTAGCCTAGGTAGGTAGGTCACATAACCAAGTTAAACACATATTATAAGAATTGAATAAGAGAATATTCGATCAACATACCATTGTTGACCACACACAATATCACCCATGAGGTTTGATCCTTTGACCTTTGGATTGGAGGCAAACAACGTTACCATCAAGCCACCCCACTTGTTATGATAATATGTTACATTACATTCTATTTATCAAAAAATTCATTTTAAACATTACAAAAACATAAACTTTGAAAATTTATATCTTATTGAGATTTCGTTCAAATGAAATGATTCAAGTTTACTTTTTAAAAAAATTCAATAATGTACATAATTACATTTATTTCCTTTTGAAAGTTTAAAGTCATTTGAACAAAATAAATTTGAATAAATGGATATTTTTTCTTGTTAATATATTAATAATACTTATGTTAAGTTATTATACTTAGGATAAAATAACTTATAAGAACATAAAATATAATGACCTTGAATAACTTAAATATAACTTGAAATGACATATATTAATTAAAAATAAAATAACCTAAAGTATAACTTAAAGTTAGTTGAATAATTTAATTTATAATAACTTCAATGCTTATAATAAATTAGTTAAGATACCTTAAGGTAAAATGACATATAATAAGTTAGGGTACAATAATTTATAATAATTTATGATAACATAAAATATAAGTTGGAATAACTAAAGTAGCTTAAAATAATATATGGTATATCATAAAGTAACATAGATAAAATATTTTAAAAACTATAGAAATAAACATGTTTGTTATACATTGTAATAGTGAATTATGTTAATTAATAATGAAACATAATGTCTACATAGTGATATTATAGTGAAATCAGTAAAATGCAATGAAGTTATTTCACTTTTAAAGTTGCATAGTGATTTAAGCTAATAAATTACACCCCACTTTGGTAGTAGTGAGAATGTGATGCACCCCAAAACTCATTAAAAGACCCAAATGGTTTGAGAGCAGAAAAAAAAAAGTAAAAAAAAGTTAGGGCACATTCCTTAATCCACAACACTTTGAGGGTAAGAGGGCCTGTTGGAGTTTCGAGATGGGATTAGGAAGAACTTATAAGCGAAAGTTCAAGATCAGATCAACCCACCGAAAAAATAAAATGGTTAATGCGAATTGAATGGAAGCGGTGCAACATATTTAATAAGGACATCTTCAAGCATAAGTTTTACACGGCTTACAACCGTTGGGAGGAGTCATCACTCCCCTCCTTATAGTATATTTTGTGTCTTTCCACAAGGATTACATCCAAATGCCACTTTTCCCCAAGACTTCCAAGTGGGAGTCTCAAAATTGGGACTTTTATTGTCTCAAAAATTTAGACATTCATATCTTTTTCAAATCAAGTTTTGTTGAAAATGTGAAGGCAATATCTTATAGTTTTCAAAAAGATCTTTCCAATGTGTTATAGCATTCTTCAATCAGAGTTCATTTGACCCCTACTTTTAAGGGATTTGTGGTTGAAAGTCAAATTGAAATTTTGATTCTCATTTTTTTAATCATAACTCATGCAAATCAAGTCTAAATGAACAATGCTAGGGCATTTTTAACATCAACACTTCAAAAAATTTGTAATTGTGTCATGGGGGCCGAATTTGGTGTTTATTTACCTTTCCAACCAAGGCTTTGAACATTTGCAACTCCTACACAAGTGTAACTCTAAAAGTGGGAGTGCATTTGGGAGTCATTGGGCTCCATCCCTTTCACTCTCCCCATTTGTGAGAATGTTTTAACACCTAAACACATTATCTTAACCTCATGGGCCCTTACACTTCACATTTAGTCACAAACCCAATGTTAGGGTTGTGATAGAAAGGGTTAGGAATGATTAAAGAATCAAAGTGTTAATGCATATTATAAGTTTCGGGTGTTTATTATTTATAATGAATGTGTGCATAGGTGGGGAAAAAATAGCCCACATAGTCCAATCAAATAAACCAATGTATAAGTATATGGAATTTTATTTCTTAAGTTAGGTCCAACTTTTTTGTGATTTTGGCAAGATGGTTTTTAATGGTACCATGCAAAGATACTTTCACCCTTCTAGTCCATCATTTATTACCTATGACTTGCTTGCAACATGATTGTTGATCATGCATTCCTTTTTGTTATTCTTGAATTTAAAAAAAGTAAATTCAGTAAGATTCTAAAAGTGTTTTGAACAATAATGTTGTTTATTGTTGTGCAAAAGTTGCTTTTGGCACATTGTTCCATAAATTTGGAAGTTGTTATTGACAATGTGGGTAATTGTTTATGGCAAGTTGTGGGCCACATAATGGTTGCATCATGGAACGAAAAGTGTGAAACCTATGCTAGTTAAATTTGACAATGTTACATCATGTTCACTTGTAATGCACAACACCTTCAAAAACACTAAGCTTCGCCTTTTGAAGGTTGAGGGCAATGGCATTATGGTGTGTTTGTATGCAATGCACTATGATGTCAAAAAAAAAATCATCAAATATTTATGCCATTTATTTCTATTTTATTGTCATTTTTTGTTTTGCACAAGCTTGGGTGACAAGGCTAATGCACAATGTTGATATTGATGTTTTTATTTTCAAATCTTTGAGGTCAAAATAGTGATGGTCCATGCCAAAAAATGAAGTTAAGAGTGTTGAGATTGCTTTCGAAACTAGAAAATTGGTAATCTACAACTTTGTCCCTTCTATGCCATTTTTATGTTTGTTTCTTTACTTTGGAGGAATTTTTGGTAGAGTCATTAAACACACCCACAACAATGGGTTTTTTTTCCTTTAGTTTGGTAGGTCGAAATAATTTTCAAAATTTTGTTAAATGTCAATGGGAATTTGCTAAAAATTTAAAAAGAACATTGAGATTGGATACAAAACCCAACAATTTTTAGGATTTTTTTTAGGAGTGAAAAGGGGTGATCATCCATGGGAAGATGCAAAAATGAAATGGTAATGTTCCTTGGGAAATATGTGTTATAGTATGAATAATTTATCGTCTTTTATAGATGATATTTGACTACATTATGAATGTTTTTGTTAGTTTGTCAAATTTGGCAATTGAAAACCTCTAAACACTTGATATTTCCAATTTATTAAAAAAAAATCCTTATATGAAAAAACTTTACTATTGGAATAAATTTGTAAGCACCCAAACAACCTCAGTAGTAACACTTGCATTTAAAGCAAATAACAAAACAAAATAAAAACAAATTTTTGGTGTTGTGTTTTCTCTAATTAGTATGGAATAGATTTATGATGTTACTTTCATGGTGAGTATGTAGAAAAATTGTGGATGTGGTGGTAGACACGAAAGTTTTTCAATTTCATCATATAACGTGTACATATCAAGCCTATAAAAAATAATTGTATTATTGTGAAAGAAAATGAGAATGAAAAGAAAATTATGGTGGTACCACAATTGCCATGTATTATCATGGAATGCAAGTAAATTCACAATAGAAATTGTGATAACAAACAATGATGTTATTTAATAAAATATTTTGTAAATTTGCAGGCCATTTGCAGAAATAGCTCCTAAGGAAATTCAAGTAGGAAGGGGTGTGAGCTTTGATGTGAAATGGAAAAGACCAACATTGCAAAACACCTACAGCAATAGGTAACAACATTAGATATTTTTCTTAAAATAAATTCCTCAATCCAAATATTTGATTGACATGTTTTCAATCTAATAACTTTTTAATGCTAAAATAAACGTAAATTTCATGTTAGGTACATAACACAAAAATGTGCCTTCTTTGTCACTTCTTTCTCGCCAAACACTTAAAAGAGGTTATGCTTGATGAAACAATTGCACTTGACAATTGGCTTACCCTTTTCAATGACTCTTCCATAACAATGTCAATTAACACTTCAACATCAACATCTTCATTATAATATGTGTTGTTGAAAGCAATTGCAAGTGCATCTACATTGGTGTTGAACAATGTATCTTCCATGTTCTCCAACATAGCTTATATTTGAAAGTCCTTCTCAAATGAACTTAGTAATCATGTTTGTTTCCACCCCTTAATTACCATTTCTAGTTTAATTATAACATGCAACCACGTTGAATGCAACCAACCACATATATTCAATTTAAAGGTAGACATCTTTAAATCCATGTGAATAATATATTTGTTGGCAATGAGTTGGGTTATGATAGCATCCATTGTATACTTGTTCAATTATTGGCAAAATGCATGCTTGAGTGGATGTTGAAGTATCACATTGGTGGTTGGTAAATGTTTCATGTAATTTCAAAAATCTTTGCTAATGTGGACGCTCTAATCACTAATGAATTAGGCCATTTCTTGATTTGCTAGAAGGTATAAGAGCTCAATTGTGAAGCGTTATAGGTTGATAAAATAATGTTCACAAACTCCTCGCAAGTTTCCAAGGTAGATTAATGATTATGGTCAAAGGTGAAATGCCAGCCATAATTAACAATGTAATTCAATCAACATTCGATGGTGGTAGGCTACATGATGTGGTCACTTGGAAAATCACTTGGAATGGTAAAGATTAGCCATATTAACTTGGTGCCTATCTTCCATACCATGGACCTTCACATGTCGAGAACCTTTTGTCTCCCATGTCCTAGTGCCACTTGTAGGAACAATGTGCACTCCAATTTGGTTTGTGTTCACAACTAATTCTTAAGGGATGTTGTGAATCATAACCAAGTCAACACATTATTGTGCCATAACTTTCCTTTGTAGCTCATAATCTTTTGGTAATTTGCCAACTGTTATATTTAATGAAACATGATAGTTCCAAATTGAGTTAGCTTTTATGAAACTTGTTTTCCATGCATAAAAAAACACGAAATGTAGTCATGTGGGCTTTTCAAAAAGATGAGGTGTTCGTTTGAGGATAATTGCCTTGATCAAATTAAGGCCGAATGCGAACAACAAACAAAAATTGTCTTAGTGTTATTGTGTTTCTTCAACGCCTTACAAATTCCCTCCTTAAGAATAGGGTGTGCATCCAAGATAGGAGAATTTTGCACAAATTTGACAACAACAGTGCCAAGCTTTACATAGCGCTTGTAATTTTCCTTGAGTTTTCCATTAAGATGGAACCACTCAACTAAAGAACCCCTTGATAGATATGTTATGGCTTTGTGTACATTGCCCTCAAGTACTTCAAAGTACTAGAAATGTTTCAGTGTTATTTCATAACATCATAAATAGGTGGCCAAAGGGAAAGGGTGAACCAATTTGTGTAGGGACCCTAACCTTTTTGGTTGATAGAGTTGATTCAATCTGTGGCTTGAGCAAGACTACCTTTGTATCCTTCCTGGGCCTCCGGTCACTTGAAAATCTCCTTCTTTTTATTGTGTTCCAATCTCTCACTCAACCTTGCAAAATCTCTCTTTCTATTAATCTTCATTTCCTCTTTGATGGAAATGAAAATTCTACAATTGAAATATTGTTGTTTCTTGGCCATTGCACGAACTTCATGCCAGCAACAATTATACTAAAAAAAGCATAAGAATACAAATAATGAAGGAGACAAGAAGTATCACACTAAGTAAGAAATTAGAGTTAAACAGTTAGGGTTAAAAAAATGCAAGCTGCCACAAACAAATGAAAATTGTTAAACTTTCCCCTAAATAAGATTAGGGTAAGTACTTAGGGTGTAAAAAGACAAGCCATATGAACTGATGAAAATAGTTGAAATTGACAAATGTGGATGAAAAATTGACACATATGGATGAAAACTTAAAAATTTTGTCCATTAAAAATTGCTGAATTTTCAAAATTATTTTTTTGAGCACCAAACCTTACTTTTCAAAAATAATATAAAATAGGCATAAAAGTGCTGAATCTGCTATTCTGGTACTGTAGTAGGTAGGTAAATTTATTTTACAAAAAAGAAAAAAAAAGAAAAAAAAAAACTGAACTAACCACCACAGTTAGCTAGGGAAGTGAAACTGAACAGAAAACTGTTTCCTAGCCACTTACCATTCATCCTTTACCATTCATCCTTCTCGGTGCACTGGTGGGTGCTGGTTCATTGTGGCGAGATTGTGGGGGGGATCTTACATAGGTATTTTGGAAGAGACCAGAGATATGGCAATCTGTGGGAAGAGTGACCTAACAAAAGAGAGTGAGTGAAGAAGAATGCATGGTTTTTTACATGTTGTACTCACTGCCTGGTTTTGGGATCCCCTAGGAGTTGGGTGAATGCTTGGCGGGTATTACAACCTGCACTCAGCTCTTGCAGGGTATCAGGGAGGTTCTTGGGGTTCATAATCTCAGCTCTCAAACAAGTCAATTACCCGGGTCTGATATGTGCATCCATGAAGTATTTGTTTTTAAGGAATGAGGAATTCAAATTCAGACTGCCCAGAAAACCACTACTTCATTGTCAATTCTTTCATGAAACTCAACAATTCTTTGGAAGCAACCAGACCCAATGTGAACTTGATTCTCTACTTTTTTTCCTTCAATTCACAGAACCGGCGGTTCTTTTATTCTGAAATATTTAAAGAGCTTGAACCAGCAGTTATTAACAAAACTAAAAACACTTGCCCAACCAACATTGGAAAATAGAGTGGAAACTGGTGTTTTATTTTCCATTCCAGGGAAATTTGGCATAATCTTGACCCCAAAAAATAAAAAGGAAATATTTTGTCACAAATTCCTTGTTTTTTTCAGGGTGAAAAAAATTCCAAATTTTTGAGAAAAGAAAAATTTTCAGGGAAATTTTCTGAAGGCACGTTATCAAGTGGAATCTGTCTTCCACAACTTTTGTTTGGTATATGATGTGCCTTTCATCCCTCACAAATGAATTCTCATTTGCCATTTTTTTAGTTATTATTATTTTTTCAAGTTTCATCATTTAAAATTTTTTTTTTTGGGTGATTGAAATTTAATTGCAACATGGACTAAGGTGGGACCTAGGTGGGATTTGGGTGTCTATAAGGATTGGGATTAGATCCACCTTAATTACAAATTTATGACAACCAAATTCATGTCCATAAAGAAAAAAAATCGTCATGGACATTCTAGTCCTACTAGGTCCACTTTGATTAAGGTCCATGTGATGATTATACTTCAATGTGAAAAATGAAAATAAAAACAACTCGGTTGTGGAGATGTGGTGACTAAATTTCAATTGTCATTTTGATTGTCAAGACTTATGTATATTGAAAATGAAATCTAGTTGCCACATGGATTAAGGTCGACCTAATGTCACATCTTCATAATCAATATTTGTTTTAATGATTAACCTGGGATTGAACTCTAGTTGCCTTTGGCAACCAAA
This sequence comes from Sphagnum tenellum, assembly GCA_963921925.1. NCBI lineage: Eukaryota > Viridiplantae > Streptophyta > Sphagnopsida > Sphagnales > Sphagnaceae > Sphagnum > Sphagnum tenellum. Next base: position 17,523,323 of record OY998142.1, on the reverse strand, counting down.
ATTCAGTCCCAAGAAATAGAGAAATTTTAAGAAATTTAAAAACTTATTTCCAAATTTAATTTTTTTAAAAAAGTGTGGGAATGTTTGATCAACATCATTGTTGGCCAAACAAACCAATGCATCTATCATGATGATGTTGACATGATGATTGATGTGAAAATGGCGCATCATGTCATCTTTGACAACCCTAAGGTTGTGAAACTTTCACTTTTTGTGAGTTCAAGTCATATGATGCAAGCTCCATCACAATGGGATGACATTGGATTTAAAAATATGAAATTTTCCTAGAAAGTAAAACAACACCTCTAGCCCATAAATTCCACATGGTAGCCCATTATTGTCACACCCATGGCACCTTCCAAGATAACAAATTTCCAATAACAAATAAGTGACAAGCAACAGGTAAAGAGGTATCCTATTTGAGACTATTAATGGATTTAGAATTGGGTATCATTACACTCAAATTTTCCATCATGGAATGAATATTCTACTTGGGTTGTCGTATAACTTTCAAAGTATGGTCTTTAATGTCATTGAAGACCTTGCAATATTGAAGGCATTGTGAAAGGCCAAATGCTATACCTTCTTTGGCCTAAGTTTCAACTACAAATTTCATCAAGAATTTAACTTTTGGTTTTTTGTTAAATTTGCTATGATGAAAATTACTCAAATTTTAGTATCTCCCACACATTATGTCAAAAAATTATGAAACATCTCCATGAAACCTTATTCCTTGAGGACTTTTCCAATAGAGTCAAGAGTGCACCAATTTATTTATTTTTTTGGAATTCATTGAAATTTCAATGACAAAATTGTTCAATATTCAATATCTCTTGCACCTTAAGTCAAAACTTTAAACAATACAAAACCATATTGATGCATTCCTACTTATTCATTGAGGGCTTTTCAACAATATCAAGAGTGCAATGGGGGCACTACAGTGTGGGAGATTTCAACATAACAAAGCAAAACAAACAAACAAACAAACTTCCTTAATAGTGGGATGGATAAGCTAGACATGAAGAAAAATCTTATCTTTTAACTACCATGATGCCTATTTGATTCAAACTAACATGGCATTGAACGAAAAGATCATAAAAAGTCATAGAAATTCATTCTTTTTGTTTGGGCCGCATATTCTAAAAGATTGAATTGGTATCCATGATCAACATTGTCCTTGTCCTTAACACAAAGTCAATGTCACCAAAACAAAAATTTTAAACCCACAAATTTTATTACAAGCATTGCTCTAACAATTTTCGCATGATTTTTATTATCAAATGATTTATTGAACCTTTAAACCCTGGGTTTAATACGAAAATTTATACTGAAAATCTTTAAACCCGTTGCAAAGAGAGACCTAAATATAACATAGTGATTGGGGTGTCCTAAACATGTATATATTGTTTCAGCACATCACTCGTAAACACCATTTGTCAACAAGGAATTACTCCTGAAATTAAGTTATAACAATGGTACTTCATTTTGATATCTTTGGCAATGAACAACAATGGCTAAAGAAGGCTTCAATAGATGCATGTAAGTTAGGAAGGTTAGCCAATTTGGTTCCTAGGTTTTCCTTTCTCAGTAGCATACTGAATCTGCTTAAATTCTATAGCACTCTGACGTGCACAAAAGGCTTGCAAACCCAACAAGTTTGAAAGCAACTAGAATTTTATGCCATGAGCCTTTCTGGGCAAAACAACAAGACACCAATGAATTGCAGCAAACAAACAAGACAATGTGCTGTTCCATTAGAAGACAGCCATATTACTCTTATTTACAGAGGAATTTGTGCAGCTGACCAACTAGTAGGGTGCTGTCATGGATCACTTGCTTCACATGAGTAAACCATTTCTCTTCAGCAATTGTGACCAAAGTGACTACCCGAAATGCCAAGGATATCGCAAATAAATCACAAAAAACCAGGTTTTGGAAAGAAAAATTAGTTGACAATGTGTTCACCTTTGCAAGTTAGATTTAACTCTTCAGAAATTGAACATAGGCTGCAGCGTTTAGGGTATAATTTAACCCTAAATCCTAAACCCTATAACATAATAAAATCAAATAAAAATTCATATGTTGAGTTCCCTTATTTCAAAACGGGTTCACACTTGGGCCGACAGCACAGGCCACAATAGTAGTCATTATACATGAGCCAGCAGCCCCCATTTGCTATAGGGTTTAGGGTTTTATAATGACAAATGTAAAGTTTTGTCTAGAAATAATTTGCATGTTGGAAGTGTTTCTTGCTGATGCAATTGGAACAAGTGCTTTTTAAATAAAAAAACCTGTTCTGGTCTGGTATGTATAGGTCTACACTTAGTATCATCAACACAGGACCCTAGCAGCCTGGTATGACAGGAGGCAATAGCAACCTTGTACCAGTACCAGCCTTGTAGGAACTTGAGGTGGAATTTGAGTATGTCCTTGCAGACTTTCTTGTATGGCCTGATGGAATGATTTCTGTGGTATCTTAATTATCCTATGAAAGGACTTGTAAATGGCTAAGTTTATAGATATGTGAACACATTTTGTTATGTTGTTGTATCCTACCATACCTATGATGGATATATGGTGCAAAACAATTCACAAAAGATCTAGCAAAACAATAGAAATTTTTATTGAAAGTAGTTGAGAATCCCAACTCCCTTCCCACCCATTGGGTTACTATTACAAGTACACAAGAGAAGGTGTACTTTGCATACTTATTCATCAATTGTTGAAAAATTGAAAAATTCAATTTGAAACTACTGAACTTCGTAACCTCAAATAAACAAGGGGTGTGTCACACTTGGCCTTGTCATTTACATTAAAAAGTATCTTGAGGCAAAAGAAGAATTATGGAAACTCAAACATTTCACCATGCCAAAATCCTCTAAAAGAAACTAAAATCCTTCAAGACATTATAACTTTATAATTGATCTCAAGTTTCAACAGAAGCCAAAATATCATATGTTTCAAAAATCCTCATATAAAAATAGACCTATTATTTATTACCTAGGGGCCAAAATCCCTTAAGCTACTATATTCTATAATGAATCTAAACACAATATACTTAACTTGGTAGTTAGGCAAGGCCAATAAATATTTGACAAAGAAGTGTCCATTGTTAGTTGTAACTATGGTATGTGTAGAGTAGGTGGAACTAGACCTAGCTTGTTATTGAACATATGTTTTGAATTGTTTTTATGAACATCATCTACATTAAAACCATGATTCTAAAATAATTCAGGACTGCCTTGGTTCTAGTTTTGTAGTCAAGGGGGGTTCTGGAACTATGAGGATTAATTTTTTATTAATCTCTTGTAGCACATAGGTAGATTATCCAACATATTTCTATACAACACTTGCAATATTCATCATTCACATGATTTTCAACATGAGACTTTATACTCTTTTGGGATAGGATCACTCACACACCTAAAATCAAATATGTATGTGAGAATTACACCCAAGAAAGTCATCAAACGTGCCTACAAATTCTCCTTTATGGGGATCATTCCTCAAAGACTATAAAGTTTCCATAATGATATTTAGAGTAATCTGCACATTTTTGTTTATTCAAAGCTTCTTATTCACATATGATATTTCTACAAGTCTTGATACGAACTAACAACATGAAATTATTGAATGCAAATTATCAGCCTAAAATTCTACTCATTACCCTTTGTATACTTGAAGGAAAGAAGTGAATGATTAATTATTCACATTCATTTACATCTATTCCCAATATATTAAATTAACTGTTATGTGCCACTTATAACTTTTCATCTTTTTACATTATTTGAAGTCTAGGATTTGGTCAAATTTACATACTTAACTTCTCATTATTATTAATTCGAAATAATTATCTAAATTATTCATAATCAACCTTTATGCCCCTAGTCAAAATATTCTCCTTGTAGGGCCCACGAGGCTCATTATTTTATTCCCCATTTTCATCCCTACTATTACCCCCAAGTTATGATATTATTATTTGCAATTATCACTCTTAATAACTATTTTGTTGTTACATTTCCACAAATGATTAGAACCAATAATTTAGGTCCAATTCTTTAAAAAAGAATTAATTCTAATTTCGAAAATTAGACTTGATTTCTTATTAACCTAAAACAGAACTACATGTTAAACTCCAATTAACTTTATTTCTTTTCTTTTTTTGGTAAATTTGGTTTCACACATAAATAGAACCGAAATTATATTTAATGTTTATTGTCAAAATCCTGAAATATTCTAAGTGGGATTGCTGAAACTTTTTTTTAAACTTAATTGTTTTGACAAGATTTGTCAAATACCAGGTCATAAATATATATTTAATTTGGTTTCAGCTAATTTTTAAAAAGTTGATGGAAAGTCCACTATAATTTTGAAACATGCTTTTTTAAATATTGAATCTTCAATTTCAATCATGGTCTTTTCTTCTTCTTTTTCCAATTTTTGATGTAGCCAAACTAGCAAACATACACAAGAAGATTTAGTCAAATTTGGCTAAATACCAAATAAGAAAGTAGAAGCTTAAGAATCCTTTCCTATTTTGGTTACCTAATGGAACATGTTGTAGAAATCTGGCAAATTAGGGCCATATTTTTCATCAAAATGATTTCGTGTGTTGAAATCATATGAAAAATGTGAAAAAAAAAATGCATTTGGGTTCCCAAGGTTCCAAAAGAATTATAATTAAATACAAGTCCACTTATTCTACACATAGCCCAATATCATAAATTGTGTAATATTACTATTTTACCCCAATTAAAAGACCTTATATGACTAAAAAGTATATCCTATTAGCTAGGTTTTCAATTGAATATACAGTTTATAGCCTAAAGAACCAGACCATATGTAAAAGAAAAATTATCGCAATAATTCAATTTGGATTTAAGTGTTTTTTTGGTGGAAATAGGTTATGTGATCTAGTTTTGGGTTTGGTTCAAGTAGTAACATCATAGCACAACTTGGTTTAATGTTTTGGTTCCAACAAGAGAGGAAGCTAATGATGATAAACAAATCCATCAAGAACGAATGAAAGTTGGATGTTCACAAAATGCCTTCATATATGAATGACAAATAAAATTCAAGAAACTAGAATTTGAAGTATTCCATGACTTCTATGAGTAACATCAATCCTTTTGCTTTTTACAAGCCATAATAGGGTTTATGGTATTGTCAACAACACCTTGTAAAATCACTAGAAAGAGTGCCTTTGAGCTCTTCTTGGGAGCTTCACATTTGCTCCAACTAGAAATGTTAAGTCTACATGCACTACCATTTTGATTTTGCAATACATAAAGAGGGAAACAACATGTTCGAGACCAAGAAAGCAACAGTTCTACAGAAAGAATAGTGGCAATGGAATTTGAGACACCCTTGCTGAAAGTCTCTTTCTGCAGGACAGTTAAAACCCCACAAAACTGTTTTCACAATATCTTCTTAGATTTAGAGAAACTATTTCCACACTTGTGGAAACAACCACCTGCCATGGTTTGATTTTGCTAGCTTTTCTGCAGAGCTTGGACTCCTGTTGATACTCTGCCAACACCTTTTGTTAAAGGCTTTTGTATAGGGTTAAGCTCAAGGGGTCTGGGCTTTTCAGGAATAAGGGCCCTGCGAGGCAGGGATGAGCACAGGTCCAATTCCTGTAAACCCTACACTTTAGGCTTTACATGGTGTAAAAACTGCATGCAGATTTTTGTTCTAAAAAGTGCCTGTGATACCCAGTGGGTACTCACCAGATACCAACAAGGTAAAAAAATTTATGGCAGGCTCTTCAAATACATAATGCCTGCAGAGGCAGGCAATTACAATTTTGAAAAACATGCTGGCATATTGCACCCAGTAATGCTACCTGCAACAACAATAAAAGAAGTCACACAGATTTTTTTGTTCTCCTAATGGCCATTGTATTTTATGAAGAGAAAGGCAATGGACTACTTGGTTTAGGCTGATACTGGAATTGGCAGTAGGTGGAAACATCAACCATGGTAGAATTGAGGATTGGTTTTGATGACAGCAATCACCATACACTGAATACCTTTAACAGCAATATGTATGGCATTGGCCACCTAGGATAACATCCCCATAATCAACAGAAGGCAAATCTTGCATACAATCACCTTCCAATTTGTCCTTTGAGACAAGCACTATTTCATAGCCTAAAACCTTCTCGAACGTAGAATAAGCAATCCAGTTTTCATCCATGAAGAGCCCTTTCTGTCTGTGAAGATGGCTGGTTATGAGAAATGGCACTTGATTATAGGTCAGCTCAATTTGCCTTCCCTGTCGATTATGCCCTGTAACCAGTTTGAGGACGCCAACTACAGGATATAGTCTCAGCACTCCCAAACCTCAACTATATCTGGTAGCCAGTGTCCTCTTGCCAGATACCTAGTCCTTTGACTCCTGGCAATGGGTGCAGGTTATTATATGCATAAAAAGTGAGAAACTTGCAAATAAACGTCAAAGAGGCTGATGACTAACTGTTGCAGTGGAGTTACAACTTCCTAAACCATAAGGATCCCACACAAGAAGAAATGAAGGAAAAAGAAAATGACAGCAGAAACCAAGATAAACTGGCTCACTCTGAACTATAGGAAAAATTTCCAGATGTATAAACTTTTGAAGACAGTGAAGATATTTGGTAAATAAATTGGTGACTGTGAAACAGAATCTTCTGACAGATTAATGACAATACAACTTGTTCACTACGTCCATAACAAGAGGGTACCTGTCTTTGGAAAGAAATGCTGACACACACAAGCCATTGTGGCCCATTCTGTCAATGCATCATCAATTGAATCAGAAATGATGTGAGACACGGCCACTGCTATGAGAGTGGAAAACCTCTGCGAATTGTAATCGTAAGTCTCAACCAAATACCAAACATGAGCTTGACAACTAACATAAGACAGCTCCAACCACAAAAACTCCGCACAACAGCATTCCAGCAAACCCCAAACCCACATTCCCAACTTCGCCAGGACAAAGAAAATCCAGAAAGAAATCTTAGTTTGAACAGACGGTGATTCATTTTGGCGAGGAATTGCATGAGGTCAACATCTCATACAAGAGAATGTGAGAACTGTAACCCTAACACATTTCTGTGAAAACCGAATAACCTCTTCTCTGCCTAGGGTATGAGAAAAACACCTCCGGCTTTGCACGACTCGCCGCCTACAACACCAAAACCCTAAATCCAAGAAACAAGGATCCGGTTTCCAGAAAAGAAAAAACCCCAAACCTATTCAGAGGGCATGGAGCGGATGATGTCGGAGTCGCCGGGGTCAGTAATGCTCAGACAACAGACTCGGAAGTACTTGCCGCAAGCGGTGCCCAGGTCAACGTTGTTGCCGCTGTAATGGTGCACGCCGGTCTTGGAAAGCATGGCATAGTACTCGATTTCGGACTTGCGAAGCGGGGGACAGTTGTTGGCGATGATGATGAGCTTGCCCTTGCCGCCTCGCAGCGACTTGAGCGTGGTCCCATATCCCAGCGTGTACTTGCCGGACTTCATCACCAGCGCCAGCCGGTTGTTGATACTCTCCTGCGTCTTCTTGGTCTTCTTCACGGCCACCATGGCTGCTGCTGGCGTGCACCGAACGAGCTCCGAATCGCAGTGGCTGCGATGCTTGAAGCCGCTGACGGCGCTGCGAAAGAACGAACGAAAGAAAGAACAAGCGCAGGCAAGAGAGTGGAACTTTGTACGCTTCTCGGTTTTAGGGTTTTGGCTGCATTTCGAGGTCCTGTTCCAGGTCCCGTGTTGTACAGGACGTCATGTCTTGTTCCTTTCAGTAATGCATTTCCAACAACGTAACGACAAGTGTTGGGCGGTTCTCAAAAATGAGGTGAGAACCGATCTCGTGAGAACCTCCCCGGGTATCTGAATGGTTTTTTTTAATAAATATGAAAACCTCCCCGGGTATTAGGCCAGACTCGGTTCTCAGTAATAGGGGCCTATGTTAGCATCTAGGGTGTAGTGTGATTGCTAAGGTCTATTAAGTTCAGCTTTAGCCTAAAGGGATTTTTAAAATGAGATTAAGGCCACCCGCATAGCTATTTGAGGGTGAATTTGAGAGGGATGAAATTATGGACATATGAAAGTTTGGGATTTTATTTTATTTTTTCATTTTTCATTTCTTCTTGTCTAATAATTTTCATTATTCTATTTTTGTGAATTAAAAGAAAAATATCTCAATTTTAAAAAAAAAACCAAACTAGGGAATTAATTGCCTTTGAAAATCACTGGTTCATAAATATGTGAAAACTAATCATGTGTGAACTAGATGAGTTCTTTTTTTTCAATTTCTTGAAACCTTGGCCAATTCTCTAGGCAATTTTTTAATATTGAAAACAAACCTATTTGGTTTTTAAAGTAGGTTAATGATCAAAACTGGCTATTTTCATGAAAAAATGAAAACTACCTAACATTGGTAAAGACCAATGTTGTGTGATTCTTTGACTTTTTAAAGAATCAATGGTTTCAATTTTTAATTTACTTAAAAATCAAAGAACCATTGATTCCAATTCTTTGAAAAAAAAAATCCAAATCAAAGATGTATTATTTCAAAAACCTTAAAGAACTAGTGGGTTCATGAAAAAATCAACCAAAAAACTTTGATTGAATCTTTGATTTTTTCATACTTTTTGAAATACATGATAATATACCAAAACTAGTTCTTTGAAAACTGACATATACATACCCAAGTTAATACCTAATAGGTATCTATCCCTAATTCTAAAAACCACCTAACATTGATAAAAATCTATTTGGTACAAAAAAATGTATTGGAACTTTATGTGTTACATGATTTTAAAAAAAATTCGATAAAGTTTATGGCCTTGGGCTTTACCTACCACATTAAAGGGATGGGGTGGCATATTATGTCATTTTCTTATCAAATTATATTATATAATCTTCCAAACAATGAAAATATATTGATAGTAGTGATAAAAATGTGTTTGTTGAACATGAAATTCTCTTTAAATTCGGTGAATCTACCACCCAATATTTTAACGTGATGGTCTTGCCTTAACAAGTTTACTTGGTGCCTTGCCCAACATAATAAGCAGAACTTAACCATTCCATAGTACATTTTTATTCAATGTTCTTTTAAAAGCTTTAAGTTTTCTTGGAAGGCGGGATATCTTTTTTCTTATGAACAAAATAAGCTTCTCCTTATTCATTTTTAACAACCACCATGTTGAGAACACAACCATTGAGTTGTATTTAAATTGGAAACAAAAATTCAACACAAACATAGAACCCGTTCAAACATATACCACACTACACCTTAAATCATAAAAATATTAAATAAATATTTATCACATGCATAATATAACTATTGCAACCGTAATTTTGGTCCACCTCAAAGTTTGACCAAGACAAAAGAAATGGGTTGAAAACGAAGCCAAGGCATGGCTCAAATACCTTTCCAAAGTGAATAGAAAGTGTGTGAAAATGTAAAGGAAGAACTCCCATCATTCTCAAGTGCAATTTTGCTTTGAAAGCCAATGCGTTTGGGAGTTGGGACATTGGGAGTCTTATGAAATCTCAACAACTTTGGGACAATGCTTGGAGATCAAATATAGAAATTATTAAAAAGGTTTCAATAAAAACTATAGTCCTACCCCCTTGCTTTGCAAAAACAAATTTAATGGCTAAATGTTATGGTCATCTAAAGAAAGGTGATGGTAGGGAGAAATTTGATTCCCATTCATTCGAACCTTCGTCTTTAGGACTAAATGATGTTTGATTTTAAAACTTGGTGATATGACATTGAAAAACCTTTTCCAAAAGCTACAAGACTGACTTTAGAATGTCATTCAAATATGATTAAAACCCTGTGGTTAAGAAAAAAAACTTTAGATTTATGGAATATATTATAACTCTAATGACAATGGTAACATTAAAAATAGTTTAAGGAGGATGACTATAGGGTCCCCTAATATATCGTCCTACCAAAGATGATTTCACCATGTCAAAATGTATTAAAAATGGTTGGCTGAAGGATTCAAAGTTAAGTTTTATTTTTGACAACAATCCCTATTTTTTATAATCTTTATGACATTCCTCCCATTGTTAAGGAAATTTTCAAAACCAACCATGCTCGTGAAGAGGAAGAGAAGAAGAAACAAAATATGATGTATTTCCTATGGTCAAATGTAAAAACAAATACAAAGAAAGGGTGAAAAGAAATATCTATCTATCACGGGCACAAAAAAAACTAAACAACAAGATTTTCAAACCACATGAATGAAAGTAGGCCTAGTTTTAAACTCAAATCATGGAATATAAAAATAAAAATCAATAACACGATGTGTGCATGATGTGAATGCAAAAGGATTTTACAACAAAAACATGACAAGAATAGAATAAGATCATGATAAAAATACATACTCAAAACTAGTGTTCAACAAACTAAAAATAAAGTGGAATTCCACTTCTATTTATACCCATTGGACACCTAACTCCAGGAAGCTTCTCAAAAAACTTTCGACCTACATGTGGCCCATGTCTATCCATGTCAGAACAATGAACTATGAGCTAATGAAAAATGAATTAAAATTTAATTATTAGTAAATTAAAATTGAATTTAGACTAACTTGAAGTTAATTATAAATAAACTAAAAGTGAACTAAGGGATAATTACAAATGAATTAAAAGTTAACTAGAAACTAACTAAAATGAATTGAAACCAAACTAAAAATTATGTACAAGTTAATTACAAATCATGGATGAACATTCATATGAATGAACTCCATTGTAGTGACATTTGTGACAAAATCAAGGTTATGAGTTTTCCACCAAAAACATGGCACAAAATATAAAAAGAAATGAATTTCAATTACAAGAAACAACAATAATTTTGAAATCCTAAGGATTTCTCTATATTTTTCCTTTTGTTATTTGTTTGAAAAGTTTGCAACATTAACGCATAGATGCAATTATTTGGAAATATTTCATTTGTGTTAATTTGTGTTTTGTTGATGGTCTAAAAATCAAAAAAATTCCATACCAAGTTTTTAAAACCTTTGAAATGTTCTTTTATATCACATCTTTGGCAACAAATGGCCATTCTTTTTTAGTGAAAACATTTTTGTCATTTTCTTTAGACAATTATGTGAATTATTGTGTATGGTTTTTTTCATTTCAAAATTGATGGTAAACTAACATTATTTGGTCTTCTAGAGTTATAGGTATTAGTGCATGTGTTTGACGTATTGTATACACAATCTACAAAGATTGTAAAGATGTTATATTAAGTGCACCAACATTTGTGAACTTTGGAAACAAACAAATTTAATGCATAGGTGGCCATGAGCTTGTCTTCCTTCATGTTCAACTTGTGTGTTTATTTTTATTTACACATGATGAGGTTAGGGTTGAAAGGAAAAGGAACCCAAGTTGTAGAAATATAGCGACATAAAATAATAATTACATCCATGACCCATAAATTTTGGAATTGCTTTTCAATCTAATTTTGTAAAAGTAATTGTTTGGATTCCTAAATATTGCCAAGCTTTGGGGGATTGCTAGTAAGATGAAATTTGCAGTGGATTGTTATAAGATGTATGAAGGATTAAAAACAACTTTGTGCGAGATTTTGACATTTACACAATAATATCCATGAAATAGTTACACCTATATGATTATCTAACGCACTCCCAAGTCCCAAGTTATACCCAAGATGGGCTTTGATTTTTAAAACAATGGAACTATGAAGACTTGAGGGCACATTCCCAGCTCTCAGCACTAAAAGGGGTAGAGGGGCGTGATGAAATTCCAAGATGGGACTAGGAAGAGGGACACGTTTTAATTACTTACTTGAACTTGCACCAAACCAACTAACAAGTTGGTTAGTTCACATTTTGGAGCACCTTTGGTGCTAAGACAAGCCACGGGTAACCCTGGACTCACAACACTCACCATGGCCCGAACTCAGGGGAAGCCACCACCTTCCTCCATATAGTATTTTTTGTGTTACTTTACAGCACTTACGTCTGAATGGCTTTTAGTGGTCGGGAGTCAAAACTGTCAGTTTGACTCTCAACCCCTCTTTTTGTCGTAACCTGTGTTGTAGATGTCCAAATGGTCATGCGAGGCCATTTTCGACATCTACATTTCGATAGATTTCCAATGGTATGAGGAACGCTTTAAGGTGAGGTGTTTTGGACCCTGTAATCGAGCTCTAAAATTTCAGGAGTTCCGAAGGACTCCCAAGTCCCCATTTCGGGAGTGTGAATGTCATCCTCACATTCTTCCAAAAGTGGGGTTACAACATTATCCCATTCTCCACCAAAGTTCAAGGTTGTGATATTGGCTAAATGAAACATGTTTATTAGTTGTGACAATAAACTAGTAAAAATGAAAAACTTGTCCATGATTAAAAGTTAAAACCTTTTAGTTTCCAAATCCTTTAGCATTAAGGAATTTGAAATATTGAAATATTAGCATTTCATGTAATGAATTATTTAAAATATCAACATACTTTAATTATTACCAATTTAATTAATTATTGATCAATTACTATGGTACATGGAATCATGGATCGCATCATCATTCATTTACAAGTCTCTTATTTTTTTATTCTAAACATACGTCAAAATAAACATATTATGTTCTCATTTTTAATTATCAATAAAAATGATTATAACTAATAGAACTTTTACTTTGGCAATATCAACATTGTCACCTTCATGGATCCAACTTATAAGTGAATGATCATTTTGCATACTTTGTCTACATCATTCCTTTCACATGTTGCATGATCTTTTGCATGTTGTTCAATTTTTATGTTTTTTTATATAATTGAAATAATTAGTTTCACAATTTTTTTCATAACATTCTTTTTGTGGTGAATTTGCACCATTTATCAAAAAGGGGCCTAGCAACATCAGCAAAGGATTATTTTGAATAAGAAACTCAAATTTTCAATTTTCAAAAATTAAAAAAAAAACCACTAAATTTATATTAGGGGGAGAGGGAGTGGGTTATTAGGTGAGGGCATTTTTTGGTACCCTATTATTACCCTTTTTTTTGGTAATATGCACATATTTAAACCACCATAAATTTAGTTATATTTTTTGTGTTTGCATTGAATTTTGATGCCCTATATTTATTTAAGATTTTATTTTAGTACTTGATCAAGAATAATGAATGCATTATGACCCATTTTTAAAGAATGTGAAAGATGTAATGAAAGGAATAGAAACATGTAATCCCTTGAATGGATAAATTTTAATTCTTGCCAAACAAGTAATATACAAATATGATGTTTTGAACCATTCATTGTTTTATTCCATTCAAGACGAATAAAGGCAAAAGATAAATGTTGAACATATGATTTACCTTTATAGAAAGTTGGTCATGCTTGCACTTGTTGCAATTACGATTTTTGTTGAATGGTGTGTAAATGGAACTAGTTCATTTATCAGTACTAGTTCATTTAAAAACCTATTAACAACTAATTACACCAAAAATATGTAATACATATGTTATTTCATATTATAGTATTCTAATACCATGGATTACACATATTTAATATTAAATATAAACTATTTTTTAGAACAAACATAAGCCTATTTAATAGATAAAATATTATATGTTTTACCCAACAACCAATATATGCCATATATTTTTATTCACATATTTTTTAAATTAAAATATTGTGTCCTCCCCATGCATAAACTATAGCAAGTTGTGACAATATTAAAATATTTAAAAATTTTATATTATCATATTGGTTCTATAGTTAGATCTAGTTAAATATTCTTCTTAATGATTGCTAGTATGATAACATCACCACAACTAGAGAGAGAAAAAGAGGAAAAAAAAAACCCCACATAAAAGTTCTTCATATTCAATTTGTTTTAATGTCAAATATGTTTTTTTTTACTAATCACAAATTTGTGTAACTGTGTGATTATTGTCACATGTTGGAATAGAGACTTCCAAGTTAACTATTTAAGAATTAAAATAAACTTGTAAGTATTAACTTTCAAAACTTGAAACAATGTGTTTCTACAAAGGCAAATGTACTTTTAATCAAAAATGAAAATTAAAAGATCAAAAACTATCATTCAACAAAATTATTTGCCTCATATTGTTGGATGCAAGGATAATGTGCACTTGATTGTCATTAATTAGGTAACATAACTTATGGAATGATTTTTGATTTAAAGAGGTTTCATAATCAAGTTCCAAGTTTTGCCTTACATATATCTCCTATACATAATTGCCAAGAGGGTAATTCTTATAAAACCTTCAAGGCATAGAACCTTTTAAAACATTATACCAAAGATTTTCATTTTTTTCCAAAACTTTTATAAAAATCTTATAAAATTGTTTGATTACTTAGTTTTAGGTATAATTTCTTTCCTTCTTTCATTATATGGAATACAAGTCCTTCTTTAGCAAGAAGCTTAAAAAAAACCCCATGTTGAAAATATTATTCAATCAACTACGTTTATTGTACAAATCCAAAATGAACTACATGAAATTGGTTATGTATGTCCGCACTTCATTTATAACTCAAATATGTTATAGGTCCATGTAACCATTGGTCAAATGTACAATGTTAGTTCACACAACTAACCATGCACAAATAAAAGCATTATTATTGAGAGAAAATCTTTCATATGTGGCCTTCAAATGACTTTTGGTTGGAGGTTCAAGCTTCAACATCATCACCAAACAATATGTCCAATTGACACATTAGCATGTTTGTTGCTCAAACAATTCATCATCTTGATTCTTTAGGCCGTTTATGTGATGTAGATGGTTGTGCACATGATATATCCTCTTATGCACGGTAAACTTCCAACTTTCCAATCAATTTTCCAACCTTTCAAATTTCCACATCTTTGATGGTTTCTTTTCCAATCTTCTAAAGGTGCAATAACATCATCTGTACATTATTTCAAAATGATACTATTTTAGAGTTGTTTTAGTCACATGCATGAAACTTATTGCAAACATAAAAACCACTACCAAGGGCCATGACAACCTTGCAACACGACATTCCAACCATCCATTAAAAATATGAACATGAACAAAGACATTGATTATGAAAAAATGTACCTACTCAATGAGATTTTATCCATAACATGAAAGAACCTGAAACATGAAATGAAGTGAATGTTGAAGACTTTGTTGAAAAGTCATATCTCAAAGTAATTTGTTTAGATTGAAAGCAATGCAATGCACTACTTTTATTTACATGCATTTGTCTAAGGTTAGGCCAAGGAAGCTTCCATATAACCTTTCACAAGGCCAATTGTAGAGAAAATTTTTTTGAACAATTTCTTATGTGCATGTTATGGATGAAAAAGGATGAATTCAATCATAAATGATGTGCTAAGACCCATAAATTAATAATGCAATATCTACAAATGATCTATGATATATGATGTCATTTGTTACATCATTTCCCCTTCATAAGACTAACAACATGAAGAATGAAGAATGACTTTAAGCAATCAGAAGTGGAATTAGTAAGCCTTCCCAAGGGCACTTGCAAGGTGTTGAAGTTGCTCTTACATATTTATAACCTTATTGGTGAATAAGGTAATGTCCTTAGTAATTTAAGAACATGGAATAACAATTTTGTTTTGTTTTGTTTTGTGGCTTTGATACTTTTGTCACCCATCCATTCAATTTATGAAGTGTATTATCTTCCTTGGAATTCTTTGTATTCTACAAGACATCTACAAGGAAACATGAAACACAAAATCCATAAGTACTGCACAATGCTGTGAACAATGAAAAGGGACATAATTCATGAGACAAAGAGAGCCAAGTTGTCATAAGATCATATTTGACTCTGGACAGGAAAGGATGTTTGGATTTACATTCTCTGTTTGTAGTTTGCATCAGTGTTGGGCAGGTATCAAATTTTGAGCATACCAATTGGTACTCAAATCGAATCCTAAAAAAGACTCATACCAGCCTGGTACTGGTATTGCATCTTTTTTGTAACTATCAGAGGAGCAGCCTGGTCCTAAAGAATCCTTTTTTCAATGTTAATGTGTTGCTAAACATTGCTCTAGAGGTAATTTACAATTTAATGACAAATGCTTGACAAAGAGTTGAAGAGTTTCAAACAGTTGCACAAGCAATCAACAATTGGGAACAAATGTTTCTAGCCCTTAATTATGGTCCAGGCCTGGAGTACACTCTCCCAAGTGAAGTGAAGTGGGTCAATCTTGTAAAGATCCCTAGCATCTGAGAAGTGCTCCCTTGTATTTAGATTTTACTTAAATTCCAGACATGGGAACAAATGAATACTCCAGGGCAGCAATCCACCCATATAGATCTGTGACCACATTCATCAAATCATCACATTTGCAGTATATTGAATCCATCCAATGGCATGGATCATACAAGCATTGCCTCTCAAAAAGAAAAACCCATAATGCAGATTGATCAGTGCAAAGTATGAAAAAGTAAAACTAGAAATGATGTCTGCCACAGACATTCACAATTTTTTTTTGTTGCTGCAGTGGACACAGTAACACAAGCTTGGTACATCTGAAAAAATTCGTCTCTCTCTAACAAAATAGTACTCCTGCTTGTACATACTGCCTTCCATGAACTCTACCATAGAGCCTATGCGCTTCTTGTATGAACTTCCCCCCTTTTCCACTAATGAGGGTGCGTGCTCATGTATGGTTTTTGAGCAAGGTAAAGACAGGTGAAACTGAGATGACTTCCAAGATGTGAATGTGGAGAAATGGAGTGAGATTCACAAGTTGAAAAAAGGAATGATGACAAGGGAATGCTTATGCAGCATTGACATAAAAGACCTAATTCTAAACCCCTTTATAAACCCTATCATAGAACCTTTGAGCATCTTGTATGAACTTCCCCCCTTGTCCACTACTTGGGACATGCTCACATATATTATTGACCAAGGTAAAGATGGGTGAAACCAAGAGTACTTCAAAGATGTATATATGAAGAAATGGAGTGAAATTCACAACAAGGTGAAAGGAATAATGACAAGGGAATGCTGGTGCAGCACTTGCATGGAAAACCTACTACTACCCTCAAAATTGACGCCCAACATTTAAAGAAAGACACACAATATTTAGGTCAAAGGAAGGAGGGAAAGAGGGCAGCAGCTCATAGATTAGAAAGTAGGAGGGAGAAGGGGTGCATCACAAACTAAAGGTCACTACGAAGATGATCTGGGGGAAAAGGTGGAACTTGGAGGACATCAAAACAGGAAAGAAAGCCAAACTGAAACCCTTCTTAAACCCTAACACGGGAATGCTAGCCTCAACCTTTTGCCACAATTGATTTCTTCTCAAACCTTCTTTTTGCCCCAGGCCAATGCTGATGTACAATACGAGAGAGAGAGAGAGAGAGAAACCTCTAAACCCCACCAATTTCTACATGATAGAATCAGTCTATGAAATTTGCAGTGACAAACTCAAATCTGGTGACAAAGAAATGAATGCACACAAACCAATGAAAATAGAGACTTGCAGACCATTGGCTAAGAGATCAAGTGTTGGTTGATCAATTCCCAAATCAGACAACAAGAAATATTTTCAGAAGTGGTGAGTTGAGAAAGATGATGATAAAACTCTGGTGCAATCGCATCGCAATTTGATTCTCATTGTGGAAGAATTTGAAAAAAGGGAAGGACTCACAGGCAGGCAGGCTGACAGATCAGTGAGGCAGCAATTTCCAATGAGGGAGGAGAAGATTTCACTCCATAATAGCTGTTCCTCCTATGGCCTTCAATTTCTCAATGATCTGCTCTGCCTCCTCCTTTCCTACTCCTTGTTTCAACAAGGTGGGTGCCTTTTCCACCAACTCCTTGGCCTCCTTCAGCCCGAGTGCGGTGAATGCACGCACCTCTTTGATGATCTTAATCTTTGAGGCTGCCTCAAATTTCTCTAGTTTGACATCAAAAGAGGTTTTCTCCGGCTTCTTCTCCTCTGCAACCGGAGCTCCTGCTGCTCCTCCTCCTGCTGCACCTGGCATTCCCATTCCCGGCATCATCCCACCCATGCCCATTGGCATCATCCCCATTCCTGCTGGTAACCCTAATCTCTTCTTCAACAAAGTGGTGAGGTCCGAGACTTCAAGCAGTGTAAGGGTGGAGATCTCGTCAACAAGCCTATGAATCTTTTCGGAGGGCGGCGTCCTGGCCTCCGTGGGATCGTAGTCAGCTTCATCCGGTGCTGCAGCACTACCCAGCCACCTTTTGTTGTTGTCGCAGCACCACCTTTGCCACAAAATACCTGGAAGAGCTTCATGAGAGGAAGAAGGTCGCACAACCATGTGCCGAAGGTGGTGGGATGATCGTCGCAGCAGCAACCGGCGAGCTGCAGGACAACTCCAAAACCGACTCATAGCAAAAACCACCCCTCCTCCACAGCTTTCTGTCCCTTCCCCAACCTTCTCATGTGCTTGCCTCCTTTCCCTCTTCCTCAAGAAAACATCTTCTCCAACCCCACTTCTAGCTGAGAAAAAAAACAAGCCTCAACCTCCCCCACAACTCACTCAGAGCTTATTTCTTCCAGAACCCAAAAACCCTAAACCCTCCCCAATGTTATCCAGCCGAGGAGGGAGAAGTAGCCAAACAAAGGACCTCTTCCTCTCCTCTCCCTTGGATCGCACACCAACACCAGCACCAACAGCAACGACCGCCGCCAGCGACGTCGCTCTTCGCACTGTTGGGATTTTCTTAGACTCCTCTCTTGGGTTTCATCAGGGTTTCAGGAAAGGAGCAACTCAGCGGCTAATACTCATACCCAAGTCCAAGAGGTCGTGAGTTCAATCTCAGATCAAATCAGTTTCATCCCATTAAAAAAAAAGACAGCAAAAAAAATGGACCCATCCTATTATTATGGCAGTCTAATAAATCCCTGGACCTACAGTAAGTAGTAGCCCGTAAAACCCTAACCCTAATTCTCGAGAAATTCAAGGTCACGGTTTTGTCGTTGTTTCTCGTCCTCCTATTATCTGTCTGTCCTCTTCAGTGCGCGCTCTTGTTGATCGTTCTTGTCGTCTTTGTTGCAGTTGGTTTCTTTGTCTCAGTCATCTTGACAAATTGTGTCTTGTTTCTTCTTCATCACCCGGAAAGCAAGCGGTGAATTCTGAGAAATTGCTCAAGAGGTGGTTAGTGCTTGCTCCCTTCATCCTGTTCCTGCAACGTTTTCGTAGTCAAGTTTCGAGACTTGAAGAACGGGTTTCGGTTTCGTCTTTTCTTGCCAGAGGCAGTGCAGAGACTGCAAAATGGGAAATCTTGTTTGGGTTTCTTCTTTTTCTGCCAGATTTAGAAAAAGGAAACCAATATTCAATTGTAAAAACATGAAATGAAATTACAGTTGTTTGATTCTTTGGGTGCAAAGTCTCAGAGCATTTGCTTTTCTTATCAGAACTTCCAGTGGTGCGCCAAAGGCAAAGACAAGTGTGTTACCAAATTGTCTAAGGTTGTTTGCAGGATTGCAAGTGCCAAAACATGAAATGAAATTACTGTTGTTTGGTGTTCTTGGATGCGCAGACTCAGAGCATTTCTTTCCGTCGAATTCAGGTTGTCAAACTTCCTGCTCAAAGAATCCAATGAAGAACTGATAAACAGTTGGCATTTTTCGTCTTTCCACCTTTCGTTTCTGATGTGCTAGATCATATCCTACCTTGCAGATTGGTTTGAGCTCTAAAACAACGTAAACTTGTGTTGGTTTCTGAAAGCATGTTTCAAGATGTGAGCATTTCGTGATACAAATGCTAATTTATGTTGTTGGCACAGGTATGAACAAAGTTACAAGTTCTCATAATGGGTGCCAAAGAATCTTGTGGCTACTTTATTGTTCTGGATGAAGTCTGAGCTTGGGTAGAATTTTATGCTACTGAATTTGCTGTATTTGTAGCTGAGTTCATAACAGTCATTGCACTGAATTGCAATGGTCTAGTCATTTGATGCCAGTTAACCTCACTTACACCCACTTCCAATTCTTATTTTCCCAAAAATATTTTCAAAAGCTCTGGTTCCAACCCTAGAAAGGGGTCCAGATTCCATTCCAGAGCTGGGTCCAGTTCTAGAACTTGTTCTGTTTCCAGAACCAGATCCAAAATCAGACCCAGTTCTGGTTACTAACTGAAACCAGAACCAGCAATTCTAACCAGCCAAACTTGTTAAAACTTAAAACCCAACACTGGTATGGAGTATGCACCTTGGAGCTGCACCATTCACTGCTTATGGGTTGACAGGTGATTTTGAAGGATGGGGTGCTGAACCTGACCAGGAACTTGGAACATTGTCAGAGAGTACCAAGTGTTTTCATCGTCTCTATTGGCCACTCTACTCTGGGGCTGCTCAAAATCATTG
This sequence comes from Sphagnum tenellum, assembly GCA_963921925.1. NCBI lineage: Eukaryota > Viridiplantae > Streptophyta > Sphagnopsida > Sphagnales > Sphagnaceae > Sphagnum > Sphagnum tenellum. The sequence goes on along the minus strand of OY998142.1, from coordinate 17,502,984 downwards.
CTCTCAATGGTCACCAGCTGGTCTATACCATTGTCAGGTTGTTGTTTGATTTTGTTATAACCTCTGCTTCTGGACTTTTGAGCATCTTCAGAGAACTGGTGGGTTGGTCTTACAAATGAACCAGCAAGATTGTGTGGTTCAAGGTAGGTTATTTGATCAGTTCATCCTTCAATTTTTTGAGAGCTTTTGGTTATGGATCAAAACAGATTCTCTGATTTTTGTAGATCCGTGTGGTCATGGGTATACCTGAAACCTTACCCCTTGGTTCTTTCTTTGAAAAACAAGAGAACCACCCAGCACTGGTCTATGAGCTAATGGATCTATACAGAGTTGTGTTGTTCCCGGTCGAATAGAAACTAGACATGACAGGAGTGAGTCTAGCATATAGAAGAACCTTCCATGTGTGAGGTTTGATAGTGAGATCCTTCTGGGTTGCTTGAATTTAGGGTTCCAAGTTTGGCTCAGTAAAATAGTTTTGGCTCAACATTTTTGTTCATGATGTTGAGACTAGCAAAAATCATTACACAATTTAACACCTATTTGTGATTTTAAAAATATATCGATTGGTCTAGGTGGTTTGTTATTAATAATCTCTGACCTTTTACAATCCCAATTTCATGTTCATGACACCGAGCTCAACTATCAATAAAAAAATAACATTGCAACAAATTGGAAATGATAATGGGAGGTGGATCTACAAACAATATTAAATGCAGATGGGGCTTGGAAATCATTTTTTTGTTTCATTTTTGCACAGTAGCCAATGGGGCCAGCTTTGTTTACTAAGGCAAGCTAAATAGGTGCTCTTTGAATTGTGCTACATAGTCACCCATCACACAACTATCGAATTTGAATTTTTTCTCTTTTGTCAACTTGCCATCGGTCGCTTTTTTAAGTGAGTCGCTTGTCAAGCGTCCCACTAAAAAGCCCACAAGGAAGATGATGGTGTAGCAAGCTACAACAAATCAAACTTGTCTAAGAACTTAGGAGCTTGTTGTCACCTTGACAAGTGTATAAGCCCTTTTTATGTTGCTCAATGTCACGCTAGAAAATTTACAAGCTCACTCCATGCAAGATCGAGATTGAATTTTTTACTTTTAATAAAAAGACCTTGGCCTCTTTTTCAATGTTTTTTATTACATTATTAGGTTCTTTTAGGTAGGAAAAATCTCCTGTTTCTAGGGCGCAAAGCACACTTTCAAAGAAGGAATGTAATTTTCACTCTTATTTCTTACATAGCTTGTCTAATCCTCCAATTGAGCACCTTGTCTAGTGTTATAATATTGTTTAACGTTTCATCTTCAATAATATGGGTAATTTGCTTTATATTGACTTCTACCTTCCATATAAATGAGTAGATTGAAAGTAAGCCCTTATGACCTAGTCAAATTTATCTTGTGAGAAGCATAGAACAAGCAAAGTACATTTGCACATGTCTTCATTTGTGGAACTTAAATGCCAATGCTTAGTTGCTAGGTAAAAAGCCTTAAAATATTTTATAATTTGTCAAAACATCAAATTATCTTAATATGGGAAGCAAGCCTGCTTTGTGTTGTTAAGTTATATGCTTTTAAGATTGTAACCTTTCCCTCCTCCCCGAAAGGAAGCTTCTTGCACATGTTTTGGTTTGCATATTTGTTACTATATTGCATGAGTGCAATGCCTTTTGTACAAATTTGGATAGTATAATTTTGTGTGCATGAACTAAATTGGGCACCCTTCCCTAATTTTTGGGCTAGGTCACATTTTTTTTTTAAACTCATATTTATTAGAAGGCTTGAATAAAGGCAGAGCATGCTATTGGTGCATAATTACACATATTTTTGAAAATTAAATGTAACGACTTTCTTTAATTCAACAATAAATCATCTATGATAATTTATAAATTATTAACATTACAACTAATTATCTACACTTTGTTAACATAAGTCCATCAAAATGGGAGTATAGTGATCATTTATATACTTTGTGAAATGTATAATTGAATTTGAACGTGTATTGTATATGATTGATTGTTCTATTAAAAAACATCCATTATGTCGAATATTGTACTTATGTTGATAAACATCATAAATATTTATTTATCGTGGACTATTACAAAAGGAGAGTTGGGGTGAGGTTAGTGACCAGCATGATATATATAAATATATAATGCCACTATGCCATAAGTCAAATCCAAATTAAAAAAAGCCTATTAGAAGAAGGATTTGAACCTTCATGTGTGAATAATGATCTTGTTGTTTTAACCAATTAAATTATTTCAACATGTAAATTATACTTTTTTTATTCTACTAATCTATTGTTTCATGGGTGTTGGTTAACAATTTACTTCATGCCTTACGTCTTAGTCTCATAAAAAAGGTATGGCTTTGTCATTCAAAACAATAAAATGAATGTGTATGTATCAAATTTTAACAAAATAAACGATTAAAGTGTTGTATGCCATCATATTTGTAATTGTGGCTAATCTTGTAAATATTGTTACTATTAAGTAAATGTTGACATTTATAAGCATAATTAAAGAGACATAAAATATTAAGCACACCAACTCCACTTGCCATAGGCCAACAATTTTTAAAGGCCAATAGTGCAACCTTCATGCTAACCATTTTGTAGGCCATGTGACCTTTGAAAAATGAAGAGCGCAAGGCATAATTACCATTTTTGGGATTTTTTATTTTAAAAAAAGGGTTCTTTTATTACTCATTATATTACGAGACATAACTATAAAAAAAAATTCTATGAAAATGTGATAAGAAAGAATTATTTTATTTGTTCAAAAAAGGAGTTAATTTGGCCATAGGTTCCCTTACAACTACCTCTTTATGACTTCGCCTTAGTTAAAGGCCCCACCTTAATATCATACATTAAACCACGAATTACTCCAATAGACCACTCAATAACAATGTGGAACATTAAAGTAATGGATGATTTTTGCTTTTATGTTTGGGCAAAACCAATTCCCATGTTGTGACGAATAGTGTGTACAAGGCTTGAGTACATATTCACCGCAACATGTTGATATGGAATTATTAACAATTCTAACTTGATGGTTTTGAATTGTAGAGAACGATTCAAACTAAGGCCATTTTTTTGGATTCAATATGCTCTGAAACCTTGCTTCCTATTGTAATTGCCATTGTAACATGTGTGTAGCCTAGCCCATAAGGGCCATGCAAACCTGACATCATCTTCACCTTCCTCTAGTATATCATTAACATTTTTTTATGAATGCAAGACATGTTATAAATTGTCAATCACTTTTACAAAGACCAAGTGTGTTGTGCTATGAGAATTATGTTTGTTGAAGTACCTTATAACAACTATATATGATCGTAACCACACAACGTTATGGTATCCTTTTTCAATGGTGTGATTTTCGTCAATCTTAAGTGGTTAATAATTGACCTTTTAATCCAAAGCACATTTCTTAACAACACAAAATGAGGGTTATGCTCATTATAGGACTTAATCCAACATCTCATGACACAAGCTGACAATAGCGGTGTAACACTTGTAGAAATTTTCATACCATCTTGTTAAAGATAAGCAAACTTATTTATATATCAAGGGTTGGTAAGGTTTTGCCCGTTATATCGAATTAAACCACATGTTCCACCACTTGTGTGAAAGACCTTCGTCAATTCCTTTGAGTTTCAACCTTGCAACTGTTCTCCCTAGGTAGAGTGTTTAATGCGTTAAGTGGTGTTGATCTAGTTAAAAGCAATGAATTTTGTTTAGCCCCACTAACCCATTTTTTATTTCAACATGGTTGCCGTTTAAAATTTTATAGAACTTTTTTTGGTGTATCCTCAAAATCTATATGTGAAAGCAATTGATTATCATTGAAATGAACTTAAAGTTTTGAATTATTCTTCAACTCTATTTGGAGTTTTATGGTGAAATGTCAAAGGTTGTTGTTGGAATTTGGCATTGTATAATTTTCAGTTGATAATCAATCATTTGAATGCACAAAAAAAACTTACAAAAAAAGGTGACCTAGAAAATTAATCATTATGAAATGCATATTTTCAAAATGCAAATTATCTCAACAAATAGCACAAACAACACATGAAGTTTGCAACAACATTAATAAACACAAACATTTGTGAGGGAATTGAACTTTGAAATGAGCCTTAAGACAAGTGACCTACAAAATCAACCAAGTTAACATACGATAATAATTATTAAAATTCAAACAAAGAAAAACCATTGTAATTGGATTGTGGAGAGCAAATATAACATACCAATTTTGTGGAAAGAAATATGTTTAGTTTGTAAAACAACCATTAAATTTATCAAATAGAAAAAACAAGCTAGAATGATTTTGTCTTTGTAAAAATAAAGCCAACAACTTCACAAAGCACAATACACCGTCACCATCAAAATAATATTGATGTGTGTTGTTTTGCATTGCTTAATACATTTCATATACACAAAATTGTACAAAGTATAATTGTTGTGCAAACATGTGCATAACAATTGACAAATGGGTAGTGAACCTATTTCAAAGTTTAAAATTCATAAAAGCCAAAGTTGAAAAACATCTTTCATTTTCCACATTGCATATTATTTGCATGATGGCCAATTTAATTAATGTCACATATTCAAAGAATATAAAAAAACAAACATTCGATATTTTGTCATAAGGCACCACATTTTGGTTAAAGGGTTGGTGTCAAAAAGAGGTACCATACATGTTGCATTTGACTTCATTGTGAGCTTGTGTCACGAACATGAAAACAATCAAAACTACAAAATTTTCTACCCAAAACAAGAACAAAGGCATGCTTAATTTAAAATTCAGATCATGAAACAAAAACAAAAACACGACACGTGCAAAGTAGAATCCAACAAAACTTTATTGCAAAAAAGAAACAAACAAGGTTATGACCAAAAAATGTACCCAAAATTAATGTTGAACAAACTAAAAGTAATGGGGAATTAAACTTCTATTTATACCCCTTTGGCACCTAGCTCAAGGAAGCTTACCAATTAGCTTTCAATTTACATGTGGCCCATGTTCACTCATTTGTGTCCATGTTCAGCCATATGTGAACTATGAGTGAACTAAAACTCCACTGATAATGAACTTATACTTAATTAAAAATGATCTTAAAGCTAATTAGAAATGAACTAAAAGTTAACTATAAATGAATTGAAATTGAACTATGAGTTAACAAAAAGTGAACCATAGTTTAATTAAAGTGAATTAAATTTAAATTTAAATAAAAATAAACTATGAATGAATTGAAATTTAACTAAGAGTTATGTACAAGTTCATTACAAGTCATGAATGAACATTCAAAGAAAAGAACCCCATGGCATTAGCATCCGTGACAACTTGAACATGCCTCGTTAATAGTCAAAATCAATATAACATTCAAAAGTTCACATACTTTAACCTTTTGTTTAGCAAATATTCATCACAATCTAATTATGACCAATATTGCAAGTACACAATCGCAATAACATCCATGACACCATGGTAACTACAACCTAGTTTCCGATTTTTGAATCAATTTTTTTGCAACCCTACCAAACCACACACAAATCATGGACTTGAATGAACTTGGACAAATAATATAAAAATGAAGGAAAAAATTCTCAAAGTTTTAAAGTTTCACCTTTGCATTGGTTTGTCATTAATGTTTCAACAACAATAGAGACATCTTTTATCACATGTGACGAAAAAACACACTATGCCAAAACATGACATCCATGATTAGACATATATGAATATGCATGGCATAAATCATGGGGCATTTGAACTATAGAATCCAAAAGGATAATCATTATAACCATGTTTTGGCATAGTGCCAATTTCCAAATCTGCACACATTACAATGAACTAGAAAAAAGCCTTGAGGCTTCAATATGCACAACAAAAGCAATGAACATAAAGCACACAAAATATTTCCTTTCGATAGTGGGAGACATTTGAAAGAGCTTGAATCTTGTTTTGTAAGTTTTGAAAAAGAAATATTTGATTATGAAGCACCCTTGATTGATCCAGTCGTCACCTCAAGATTCAAGCTTCACATTAAGTAACTTTATTTCATGATGCACAAATTACAAGCTACATCGAAGACTAACATTGGTGAGTACAAATGGATATTTACAACTATGTGGCAACTTTGCATCACAATAGGAAGTTGATTAGGAAGGAAAACAAACAAACAATAGCTTTGCAACAAGTGAGGTCCTACACACATACATGAAATTGCAATGACAAAGGTTAAGTTTTATTACAAATAAGCTTTTTGGATGGCCCAAATGTGGCTTTTTTCTTTCCATATTGGTTTCCTATGTTGGAGGATTCAATTTCACAATCAATAATTTGATAAACATTGGAAAAATCTAAAGCCCATGTAAATTTAAGTATCATTGATGTCAGCTTTTGTTGGGTCCACATGTAATAAAGGAGAGACTAAGGAACAATTCAATTTTCATTTGGTCTCACATTTTAGGAATGCTCACCAAATCTATTTATTAATGAAGATAAATTGTTTGTCATGTTGAGATCTCAAACCCACCACAATCTTGGTATTGTTAAAAAGTTTTTGAAGAATACCTATGAACTATCATATAACCCTATTAAGTAGTTATAATGTTATAAACTCAATATTAAAAATTATAAAATGATAGTTGATATTCAATACCAAAGATGCCAAAGATAAGTGTAAAAATGTTAATATCACTTGGTGTATTGATAAGAATATGGGCTAGGATTAAAAAACAAAACACCATATGTTGCACAACAAGTGAATTGCACATACATTCACATATTTGATACACAAATCACATCTTACTTACATTAAACTTAAAATGTTAATATTATGAAAATAATGATGTAAGTTTTCACTAATTTACACTTCTTGTAACAAAAGTAATTTTTGCTACATTTTGTGTTTCATTACATAACAATGATGATAGAAAAATAACAAGAAAAATAAATGTAATAGTGTTTTATCTTTTCTCGTATGTTGAAATATATGATTATTCAAACTCTTGACAAAATGTTCATGATAATTCCCATCTTTACATGAAAAGTCAATAGGTAAGAGTGTAACATGAATTATATTAAGTTTACTAAGAAAGAAGTGGGCATCCAATAGAAGAAAATAAGATTAAAGTAGATTGAATTTGACTTAAAGTGTAGGTAGAGTGGAATTAGGATTTAGTGTAAAACATTATATTAGAATGCCTTGAGTTGGACTTATGTAGTTAAAATGGAACGATGTTTATTGAAAGGCATTCATATTAAAATGAAATAGGTTATACTTAAGTGTAATTTTAGTGGCATGGTAAGAAAACATTGTGATGTATGGAACTTTCATATGACAATTGAAAAGTGTTAGGAAAGGCAAAAGAATCTATTATCATTTTCATAGTTTTTTGGGGATAATTTTCACTAGATTTGATATCTTTTATTTATTCATGAAGATCTTTGAATGTGCCCAAATGTTGTAATAGTAAAAGACCCATTCCTATTTCTTAGATTAGCAAATGAAAAATATTTTGTAACAATGTTAAAAAATTTCAGGTGTAATGTATCAAACATTAAAAAAAACCTTCACATTGTTCAAAATCCAACTTTGATATAAACATTATATGTTTTACAATGCCTAATTACCTTTTTATCTCACCATGATATTTGCTTAGAAAACATCAAACGAATACTCAAATAATCATTAAGAGTTTCCTTCATTGAATATGCAACAAATGTTTTATGTTTGTCATTTTAGAGGTGAGTTTTATGAAGTAGCATTTTTCATGTTAATGATAGTTGAATCACATTTTCATAATGTTCAAAGTAACATATGTGAGCATTAGTATTGTGTTAGCTTGAAAGCAACAATGGTTAAATTGGAAGTTTAAATGATTTCAAGTGATGTGACAAACTTTTGAATATGCAACTGTATCTAACTCTTTCAAAGCATTGAACATTAAATATAAAGAAGCTATAATAGCTTCACAATGGATGGTTGTTCATTATAAGAACCATCTACAATTGAATGACAAATGCTTGAAACTTTAGATTTAAAAACTACCTTTAGTAGTTCAATAGAAATAAAAGTGTTGTCACTATTTATCATAATTAAGAGTTTCAAATGCCCATATAAATCATGAACCAGTCATGGTAGTCGCCCAATGAACAATAGTCAAACTCTAGGTAATAATTTGATTGGCCAATTAACTACATTTTTTAAAGACTTGTAAGCCCCACACCATTTGATGCACATTCATAAAAACATTCTCATTTTTGTGCGTTGTTTTGACGTGACACTTCATAAAAGATGTGCCATATAAATCGTTTTAACACTATCATTGAAGTTATTACATTAGCTCACACTTTACTCTTCACATTAATATTTTTTGATTGTTGATCAAGGATAAAATAAATATTCAATAATATATATTACTCTTGAAATTTCAAATTTCAAAAATAAACTGTAATAAACTGAAATTTCAAAGTTTATTATTTGTAATGTGAACTTTTGTAAAATATGTGATAAGTAAAACTTTTACAAATATATAGTTTTATTTCTTATTATATGGTGCTCTTGATAATACAATAATTTTTGTATTGTGATCTAGTATATATAAATATAATTGAATATTGTGTTGAAGTAGTCCCAAACACAAATTTAACATCCCTTTTTGTGAATATAATTTATTTGTATAAAAACATTATTTGGTTTTAGTTTTTTGGAAGTAAAATTTTATAAGTTCAATAGAGGGGATGATGGATTCTTTAAACATTGTACTTTCATCCATTCTAATATTACTTTGTTATTTGTACTTGCACAATATAGTGTAAGACATCCATTTTTTAATCTACATAACCATGCCTCCACCCTCTATGCAATTTACCATGAGAAAAACTAAAAGACTTCCAATGGAATGGATCTCAAAGGATTGTTACCTAGACATGTCAAAGCCAAACTTTTTGTTTTGAAAACTAAAGTGGCTGAGATAGAACAGGAATTAAGGAGACACAAAAAAGAAGTGGAATTGGATGAGAAATGGAAAGCCACACATGAATAGGTAGTTCATCACAATAGCAAACACAAAGGCTTTTGATGACAAGGCTATAGATCTCAAACCCTTTGTTAATTATTCACCAATTGCATGTCAAAGATGTTGAAACAAAAGCTTGGAGGTGAGATAGTTGAGTTGGAAGTTGATTCAAAGAGGACACATGAAAAAGATGCGAAATTGGAGGTGGAATTGAAAGGTGCAGTAGATTCTCTGGTGTTGATACATGTCATCAGGATAGTATCCGGTTCATAATATTCACATAGTGCAATGGGACTAGTTTCTAAGGAGGACATTACCTGGAGTACTATTGCATGGTGAGAGCATCCTAGAGACAGAAGCCTACCACCATGACCACTAATACACAAAAGTCAGCTGACTGAATATCTCATTTCCCCTGATGTTGATCTTATTTCTGTATTGGAATTAGATCCTGTCATGAAATTCTTCTATTCCTATCTCAATTGCCAATGAGAAGAAATTTTTTTATCAGCCAAAGCCACTGACAAAAAATTGTTAACCCAGACCTCATAGATGTTGAAAGAAACATCCAATGTACCAATCTGTGTGAGGACCACTGCAGGTGCCATTGCTTGTGCATGGCAGAGGTGACAAACCCGATCTCAACTAGTCTCTCACCTTAATGCATTCTCCTTTTGAGCTTTCGAAGGTCGAGCTGAAAAAATATGCTAGATTGTTGTCAAAATACTGGATGATCTGTGCTGACACACCCAACCCAACATTTGTAAGCCGTAGAACACACAGGCGATATAGTAATCCTATTATAAGAAATGCTAATGGAAGACATATATTAGGCCTACAACTTCTTTTTCTTTTACAAAGAGATCAGAAGACAAAGTTACAAGAAAGATTCACAAGTGAGGAAAATTTCTCTCACCTCTTTTGGAGGTGCATGCTTTACTCCAATAGCACCCTCACCAATGTGCCCAATTTTTCCTCCATTTCTTTGATTTTGTCAAATTCATCAAGACTGCTATCTGTACCAGATAACAGACTACTGATGAGCCCTCTAAGTAGAGCCTGCTGCTTGTAAGTTTCTAACTCCCTCATACACAGCACGCACACTGAAAATATTTGAAGTCAATGGAGAAGTGATTCCAGAGCAACCAAAAAAGATGTCACACTTACCATTGCTGAACTTTTCGAAACTCAGTCAACACAGGGTAGATGTTCTCAAAAGCCTCATATATCTCATCCCTCACCTGTTGCAACCCAATATATGCCCTAGAACATCTCATTGAAAAACATCTCTGTGCAATACAAAATCTCATCCAGTGAATATCCCCTTGGACAATGGTCCCATATTCAATAAGGAAACTGGCAAACAAATAAAAGGTGGTGAGGAAAGTGATATACCTTGGCACCAGTGAGAACAATCTTGCCAGACACAAAAATGAGCAACACAATCTTGGGCTGCTTCATTCTATAGATCAATCCTGGAAATAATTCAGGCTCATACTGCAGCCCACATCCCAAATTCTCAGGAGCCAGGCATAGAAATACACAAAAGAAAACAGGTTTGGGGTTAGTTGGGTTTTCTCAACCAACTATACACCCAGTGCCACTTTCTTTGCATCAAATTACAACACTACAGATCAGATCATGAATACCCTCTTCCAACCCCAGCAACACTGGTTTCATGTCAAAGATCATTTGTTTAATTTTACCTACAGCAACACAAGTTGCAGCCAGGAACCAGAGTGCTAAGTATACAAATCACTATATCCAAGATAACAAACTCTCCATATTGGAGTTCCAAGAAAGCTTATGTGAAGGCTAAAGGACACCCTGTCATCCAAACACATATTACCACTTTATGGTAATATTCATTACCACTTTACTAGGGACAAACAACCAAGTGTTCTAAACAAATAATCAGAATGTTCCATCCTTACACTGGAAAAGTGTCCATGTGCATAAGCTAGCCCCTCCAATCGGATAGGAAACTTTGCATCACATGATCCCACAATATTTTGGATCTTGAAATCCTGTAGGCAATGCAACCTGGTCAGCCAGATCCAGTCCACCATTGTAACCAGTGCTGCTCCCACAGACTCATCACTAAAATTGGGTTTAGGAAAGCAATAGGATCATTGATGCACACATAATCTGAGCAATGCAAGCAATAAAATTCAATATACAATAATAGGAAACAAACCACATTTCCAATGGCACACCATTCACTCTTATATCCAGAGACAAGTAAAGAAACACACCATGCACATCACCACATCATATACAGGTCTCTCTCCCACATCTACCAAGGTATCGAGAAAGAAGAAAGGGGAGTATACCTTGAATTGAGCAGGAAAACCCAGCTTCTGAATAATACGAGCATACTGCACAATCCATAGCATGCAGATATTAAGGACATGGTTCTCTCACAGAGGTGTGAGAAATTGACTATTGAAAGGTGCGCTAGTCAAAGTCTCTCGCACATGCAATCTCTTGAAGTAGGACAACCAAGCACACACCTTTCTTGCTGCCAGTTTTGACTGTTGTTCACTCTTAGCCCCTGTGCATACCTGCAGGAAGGTAAAGGCAAGCCTCTTTGTAAGGTCACTGCCCCCTATCTACTGCGTAGAAAGCCATTGCTAGATGTCACCTGTAACTACCAAGCAAATCTCCTGCTCTGAAGACAAACAGTGGTTCTTGACAAAATCCATGTGTTGCTTCTCAGGGTTGACAAACAAAGTTGATGGAAAGAAGATTTAGATCTCAAACTCAGTTCATAGTCTCTATAGAGAATTACACAGAAGACCAAACTCATAGACAAATACTGTGTATGAATGTGTTCTCTGAGAGAGTGATGGCTAAAGAATAGACTTTGGTGTGGCGTCCAGGAGTGAAAAAAAGAAAGAGATGAACTCAGGCAAGGGGTGCATGGCTGCTATCATCAATATGTTCACGTAAACTATGGCTGAAAGGAGCCCAAGTAAAGGATAAAACCTGTAATGCAGATTCCCATGCTAACAGAACTGGCACTCAAAATTAAGAACAGTTGTCATTGTTGTAATCAATACCATTTTGCCAGATGCAAAAATAAGGGCGGTAGTCTTGGGTTCCCTTATCCTCATGATCACAGCTGCAAAACGCTGTACACCACAAAAAGCACTTGTCATTTGCTGACTGAAAGAATCTGTTAGAAAGGCACGGACTTAAATTGATCATTGACTACTAGGTGACAGCATCAGACTAGCAAACAGAAGCTATTGCCATGGAGCTTAGAGAGAGATCAATCCACAACAATATATCCAGAGAATCAGCAGCAGCTCAATACTTATGGATCAAGATATCCTGAATACCAATTTTAAGGTAAACAATAATGAGGTTGGAAAAAATGCCAGATCAATCATTATAACACCAAACTGCAAAATAAGAGGAACTACAAACTAAAAAGACAGAACAAATGAGGTGGAGTGTGATTGAAGTGACAGTCTGTTGCACATTCAGTGATCATTGACAGCATATGTACCATGGTGACTAGCTACCATAACATCCCCATGGACTTTGTCAGTTCCAGCAATGGGTAGAGGCCAATGTCAAACACCATCATGGGGGTTTTGGTCACAGGCCAGTCATGATGCTGGGTGGCTGAACAATGGATACTGTGGAAAGGGAGTCACAAGAGAGAAATGGAAAAAGTAACAGGGAGCAACCGGAGGAAACAGGATTGGCAGAGAGAATCAGCAGTCAAGGTTTTCTGATCAATCACCCAAATTTCAAAAAATAAATTATAGGGAAAAATAGATTTCTTGAGAAACAAACAGAAGTATATACCTTGGGGTTGTATTCAGCATTCCTAGCATGCAGGGCTATGGTCTTCAAGTCCAACTTACAATCCATATTGACAGTTGAGACGATATTCCTGTCAAGAAGAGAATATCCAGTCAGAATACCTCCATTTCACAGGCAGCTCAATATTTTTCACTTTTGTCAGCAGATCAACCCTAACACCCAAATCCTAATCATCACAGATTAGTACCACAAGCAAGCCACATCTTATACCGCAAGCCCTCTATAAGACAGGAAAAAATAGAGTTCAAGGATAACAGTCTCAAGAATTCAAAATTGCAAACAAAGCACATAACAGTCTGATACAAAGATTTGTATCTCCCATTAAGAAACAGCAATTCGATAGAAAAGAAAAGAAGGTTCAGAATTTCACTGCAAAATCTTACAAATCCGAATTCTCCAGACATGCCTAAAGGAAACAATCAACACAAAATCCAACATTTAAACTTCGACCAACATCAAACAAACAGTTTCGACTAACAAATTACCCAGGAGCAGGCAAGAGTATAATACCGCAAACAAAAATAAAATCGAACAACGACTTCCCTCCCTTCCCCCGGCTCTCTCTCTTTTTGAACCTCCTTGCCTGTCTGAGAAAGAACAAATCCAAAGAGCTTTGATCTTAACTGAAAGAATACCGATCTTTCATAGACAGGCAGGGATTTATATATAAAAACATTAGAGAAAAAGAAAAAAACGAAGGCAGGCACGCAGGCACGCAGGGAGACTTACTGAAGAGTAGGAACAATTCCAGAGGGATGCTTCGCAAGATCCACAGGCTGACTACCTTCCAGCACCACAACCTGCTGCTCTGCCATGCATACAAACCCCTGCTTGTTCGTCCGTTTCCTTTCCGCTGTACTTTACACGAATCCGCAGGCAAAAAACACAACGCACAAAACTTCAAGAAAATAACAGAAACAAGACCCCGATTTTCCCTGGCAAACAGCTGCAAGTTCTTCACAATTGTTCAAGCTTTCAGCTGCAACTGTCGTCAGTCTGGACCTCGATTTGTTGCTCAAAAGGAGAGCGAAAAAGAGCTGCGAAGATCATGCATGAAAACGCACGGATTATATACGCAAGCGCTTCCTCCCCTTTATATACCATCGTCTCGGAATTTAGGGTTTCTTAGGGACCTGGTATGCGGACAGGTAGGTCGGCAGAAAGGAAGGTAGGTAGGAAATGACAACGTGCTAATTTTGTCCAATCAGAATTTGTCTCAGCGATTTTAGGTACCTAGCCTTACTGTACGGCACGGTACGTTATTTACCCGGTATATATCCGGATGTTATCACTCAAGTTATATAGTTAATCTGCAGTGATTTTTATTTTTCGACAAAATTGTTTTTGGGAATACTTTTTTTTCTCAGTGCAAATTAGTGATTTTCTGGGTGGCGAATTTTAGCCATTTTGCGAAAAGTAATTAAAAAAAAGAATATTTTGTCGCAAATTCCCTGTTTTTGAAAAAAAAAACATCGCCAGAAAACGAAAAAAAATTCAGAAAATTTGCCAAAAATCGTCACAATTGCCTATAATTTGAAAAGGTGGTTTTCCTACCTTAGTATTTTTTATATATTGCCAAATTTGGCTACATATACTTCTGGACCTTCACCACTTGAGTAACATCCCAAAATTGAAATACAAACACTGGTATGTAAATTCGACTAGTTTTGCCAAAATTTGGAAAAAATATTCGGCAAAAGAAAACTGAATAAATATTGGGCTATATAAACTACTTTTTAATTACAAATTTAATTGGAGCTGACCGGGATAATATTTCCAAAAATAAAAATAAAAATCGGACAAGATCTGACCATTGAAAAAATGCATCTGACCATTTATATAATTTTCCCAATGAACTTCGAGAAACATAAAATCGGACAAGATCTGACCGTTCATCGAATTGAGCACCAACCCTAAAAACCCTTCTACTCGGTGCATTCACTACACTGACTGTGTCTCCTGATGCAAATGTTTTTTGAGTTTTGAAACTTTTGGTTTTCTCTGACTACCTTCTGACTGACAATTTAGCTTGTTGGGTTTATGCATAGATCCTCAAGAAGAGCAGAAGTAGAATTTGCAGTCTGGGAACTTTTCTTGGAATCTGGTGACAAGGTCTTCAGGGAGTGGTGGTAGTTGAGTGACGAAGTTTTTGCCATGTGCCTTGAGAAATGCTACAACTTCATCTTCTTGGTCCACCAATCCAAGCACCCCTGTTGATAGTTTGTTCACATGGAAACAAGTGTGTAACTATGTGTTTCCATAGCTCTCAGGCAACAAAAGAAAGAACAAACCCACCAAACATGACTTTTGTAGCTAGCTGGAAGAAAACAACATTGTGCAGAAGAAGGAAGGTGAAAGAGAAAGAAAATAACAGCATGATAATTTTTAAGAGGATATGTGGTGACGTACCCAGTTCGATTTCATGACCATCTTCATCCTGACCATTCTCAGCCTCCTCGACTGCTTCTTCCTGTAGCTCACGAGCTGTCTTTGCATACCTCTCCAAGAATTCCTCCTCTGTTTCCTCATGTTCTTCCTCAGATTCCTCGGATTTCTCAGATTCCTCAGCCTGTGACAGGGTACACACAATTGTAAAGACCTACTAGTTGTCACAAGAAACATTCCTGTTCAAGCTTTGCAACATGAATAGTCTTCTGTCATAATCTTGCATAATGAAAAGGTATATGCATATCTAGTTCAGGATTTCCAGTTGGAAACACAGATTGGAAGCACTTACTACCTCATCAGCATCATCATCGTCTTCTGTGTCATCTTCTTCCTCATCTTCAGAACCAGCTTCAGAGCTGTCATCATCTTCAGTTTCTGAAGTTTCTAGAAGCTCCTTGAGGTCTAGTGTGACCTTCAGCAGTGCACACAAGCAATGGTGTGCTGTAGTGTACCCCTTCTTGTAGTCCTGTGTCATGTTGTTCTGGATCATGTACTCAAGGACCTTCTGCAAACCCAGTGCTGCCAATGCAATTCATCACAATTATTACTTTGATTGTTCTTTTGTTGTCAACAAGAAATGGGTACAAGAGATCGAAGGGTCCACACAAGCATAATGCACTTCCTTACCTGCAAGCTTCATCTCTGATTCAAGTGATAGGCCTGGAACAGATTCGCTTTCCGATAGACTTGCAAGAGCTTCTGCCCACTGTAGCAGGCCTGGGCTTGTATCCTCCTTGATAGTGACATTGTGATCCCCCTCTCCAACTGGGAGTATTTTCACAACAGCTTCTGGTAGAATGATGAAGCACATTGAGACCAGGAGAATGAGAGGCTTTGCCAATGGGACAGCAGGGCTAGTAAGCTGCAGCAGTCGTCTGGATGCAACTTCAGTGAACTGAGGTACTAAATCCTTTGCAACTTGCTCACCATCACAGGACTTTGAGGAGACATGTAGAAAGGCATGTGAGCAGTGGCATGCACGCCAGCATGCAGATGGGTATCCAGATTCAATTGCTCCAATTGCAAAGGTGACAAAACATTCGAGAATAGACCGTGGCACAACTGGGAGCCCTGCAGTTGATTCAGTTTCTGCCAATGTGAAGTGCAGCATTGGGTGCTTTTCCTAAATTGAAGAAATCCCACAAGTATCACACAGCCTGTATCAGTCCTTCTGGCAAAGGATCAAGAGAATGGCACAGCATCCAAGAGAGTAAGCTCAACACAAAAGAGGGGGATTTGCACATAGACCTGTAAGGCAACAGCTTCTTCAATGGCATCAAAAACTGCCTCATCTTCCTCTTCTTCCCATGCATTCCAATCCACTATCAAGTTTGCCCAGACCTGCAGTAGTGTTTCTACTTTCATGCTTGCAGCTGAACTCAAATCTGGAGTATACCTCAAGATTGTGGATATCAGCACTGATGTGTCACTCAAGCATGATGGTGGTGGCGCAACTTGGGTTAGAGCTTCCTCCCCCTGAATCAAGGAGTGTGCATTGAGTGACACTTAACTAATGAATATGAAAGGAAAACTAACATGGGTGCATTCTCAGCAACTCAGGGAGCTGCGTGTACACAATTACCCGACACATGTGATTTCAACACAGACCTGTAAGGCAACAGCTTCTTCTGACCCTCACAGAATGCCAACTTTTAGACTTGGGAGGAAAACACAACAGAGAGGAGCCTGTCATAGATGGAGTGATTCCAGACCTGTGAAGGAGTGAGCCATGCCTGCTGCAATATGTGAGAAAATGTGTTTGCAAGACCAGTGCATCCAACCTTCCAACTAGTGAGGGCCTCACTTTCATCCTCATCCTCATCAGGCTCTTCTGGCTCAAAAGAATCCCAGGTCTGAGCCAGTGATGCAAGAGCTGAAAATCCAAGCTCAACAATCTGCAAACCAAGGCAGATCCTTTTTTGCTTAAAGTTTCCAGATCTGCCACAAATATAAATCTGGAGTTTTGAAGCAGCTACAAGAAAAAACACATTCTAGAGTTTGTTTTGAGGAACAATTTGCCCATCCTGCTAAAGAACACACACCTGGGGCCAAGGTTCAGGATGAGGAGGAATGTGGCGCAGAATCTCTCCTTGAACTGCAGCAGTAATGGCAGGGACATGTGGTGCAACATCATCTTCACCTGCCTCTGCAGCTGTTCCCAAAAGCTGCAGAGAGAGTGTTGCATCCTCTTCATCCTGCATTTTAGCACCCATCACAGCAGCTTGCAGCAAGGGCAACCACTGTCGTGGTTTGTATTCTTTCTGCCACGTGCCAGCAAACAGACTATCATTGTTCAAGACCTTGACAACATCATATCCATGTGCTTTTCAAAGATGAGGATGCAGGAGGAAAAAGATCTGAGATTGGAGCTGGAAGAACCTGAAGAAGGGAAGAGAGTGCTCCTGCAGCAGAGGCCCGTACAGGTCGCCACGACAGTCCACCAGTATTGGGTGCCAAGAGAGCTTTCAACAGTGCAGTGTACACATCTTCATTCATATCCTACTTCACAAAAACCAAATGACAGCACAATCATGAAATCATTCCCTGCACCCAAAACAGTTCAAGCCAAACTGAAAACTGTCAATCTGCAAGTCTTCCAGTTGCTCTTGTGAGGGATGTTTCAAAAGCCGTTTGGACGAAGGATTTTCTACCTCAGGTAAACAGCTTGCAAGCTCTCCAAGTAACCAATTGGAGTTTGCTAGCACATACGGGGAGGGCACCACCATTGCATACAAAGGGAAGATGCGGGTTTGGAGCAATGTGGCCACTATTTCAGTGTCTTGTGTTTTGAGAAACTGCATCATTCACACATCCAGTAATGAGAGGTTCTGTTGTATAGAAGAGCCAACATTTGGAGACTATGTCAAACTACACACAATGAATGTCATCAAGATGCCCTTTGAAAAAAACAGAATTCAAACATGGCAGATCAGTTGGGAATTCACACCTCGTGAAGAGCTCCATATGCCAAAACAGCACCAAAATAACTGCAAGAAACCAAAACACAGATGCCCAATTCATTGTTCTTCCTGCAAAGTATTGATGGTTAAGCTTTCCTAGGTCTTCATTGAGTATATAGAGAGACAGATGTGTAGAAAATATGAACGTACTTGGCCACAAATTCTGAGCTTGGCAGAGCCCCATCTGGAGGCAGTGTAAACTGTGACAAAAATGGCATCACTAGAACCTCTCCTGCTATGCCTGGTCCATCTTTCCCTTTTGCCTTTCCCCACTTTTTTCGCTTCATTGCAGCACCTTTCTTAACACCTCCTGCAGTTGGAGGTCCCTGTGAACACCACTCACATGAAATTCACTTCAGTGAGAAACAGCCTTTGTGAAATGAGGCATGCAAACTGCAGGAAAATAATCACAAAGTAACATGTTGGTTCACACAGTTCCTGCTGGGTGCATGTCTCCAGAGTGCAAGGGTACATGGAAAAATACTAATGAGTTGCAGAACATGAAAACGGCAGTGAGATTACAAATGGGTCTTGATCTGAACAGCCCAGAAAAGTTAGATTCTGCAAGGAAGAATATTGTGCTTATAGAGACTGCAAGAACATACTGAGTGCAAATAAAACAAAGCTCCCAACACATCAAAAGGTGAGGCCAGGAAAACTAACCTTGGCTGTGGCAATGAGACCCAGCAAGTTTAACGCACTTTGTCGGGCCATAAGAAGCTCTTCTTTCCACCCACTTGCATGCTCCTGCATAATTGACAAGTATCATTTTCTCTGCATTGCAAAACATGTGCTGACAAGGTTGTGCTAGACAGAAAATTTTGAAATAGTCATCTGGAGACCTGTACTGAGAGGCTACACGGACCAAAAAACAGTTCCAAACTTAGGAGGAAAAGAGAGTTCAAAACACTACAGGGTTTACATGAATCACTAAAACCCAACATGAACCAAAAGTTGCATACCAGATCTGAAGGATTTTTGCGTAAATATTCTTCTTCATCCTCCTCCCACAGCACAATATCCTGTAACCCAACACTAGAAGCCTTCAATCCCAATTCTTTAAAAAAACAAAAGTGTCAGTACCTTCCTGTGTATGCCACGCATGCTCAACAATACACTAATGGGATACTAAGACAGGGTCCCAAATTGTACCTTCTCTTTCATCTTGAGTGCAGGAAAGATTGCACATTCTAACAATCTTGAGAAATGTGGTGCCATGAGCCGCCAACCCTGTCCCCACCATCACCACTCTACTGATATCCATCATGCTCTCAGATGAGTAACTTGAGACAAAGAGCTAGTAAACAGTATCTTCATTCAAGCTGCAACAAGCTTGTGAGACAAAGTTTCATTCATTTTTTAGCTTGCTCTGTACAAGCAATGTCTAAGCAACTTTGCTCTATACACACTTCAGCATTTTCATAAAGGGCATCTGAAACTTACAGGTCCTGTTTCAAGTATGTTGGAAACCAGATCAAAGGATAGGGAGAGAATACGCTCTTGCATAGGATGGTCCTGCAGAGTTTCAGATCAATAACAAGAACCAACGCCTAATCAGAAAGCGCAACCTGATACCTGCATCATGCCTCAACTAACAGAATTTCAAGAGTCCCGTAACAACAAACATCCTCTCTGTTTCAAGTTACATCACCCAATCTGCTCAAAGCCCCAAGGAGGTACTGAAAGTTCAGATTTGTGAGACTTTGAGTAACATGTCCTTGCCTTTGCATTCAAGCTATGGATAACTATTTTGAGAGCTGCACTTGATATTGCAGGTAAATACCTGCATCCATCACCACTCAAGGTGAATTGTGTACCATTTTCTGAGGATCAAGACCAACAATGCCAAGTGCAAGATTGAGTACACATGTTATCTTCAGCTTCAGCAAACATCCTCACAATACCTTGCAAACAAAATACCACTTGGGAATTCTCAGAGGCAGTAACATCTTGGGAATGAGAATGGGACAAAAAGTGTTGGGTTAATGAGACAAATTGGTTTACTTGTCCATATGCTTGCGA